>PYXC01002282.1:1325000-1687500 GCA_015244755.2 Tenualosa ilisha | reverse complement strand
AGTACACATGCACAACACACACACACACACACACACACACACACACACATACACATACACAGACCCCTTCATCCATAGTACTTACCATACATAGTCTGTCTAGTCTGCGATGGATGCAAAGACCTCACTTTAGCCTCTGTTACCTTGTCTGCAGGTTCAGTCAGGACACAAGGCAAGATGAACCCCTTGCACTGTGTGTGTGTGGTAGGGTGCGTGACCTGATTCACACCCACAACCGGGAACAAGAACATCTGACCAATGTGTTTTCATTTTCCATTTGGACATTTTATTCTGAAAGTGCCAACTCCATGCAAACCTTTGAGTCTAGTCTGTCTAGTCTATTATATCGCTTTGAAAAAGAGGAGCAGTATACTGCAAGCCTTTTCAGTGTACATGAAAAGAACTGAGAAAGGATGGGAGTGCAGTTATAGGTGTACAGGTATTGTTAAAATGGATATTGAAAAAGATACATAGTGTAAGGGATTAAAACTTTGAGGTGACTCATCTGACCCAACTTGCATCAAATCAGTAAAGACAGAGAATGACACTGACAGCTTTTTGTGTGATAAATAACAGCCAAACTTTTCAGAAGTGACTTCCCCTCTAAAAAAAAATTAAGCATGCAGTCCCTAAATGAAAGGAACACCGAACCATTAGGGGGAAATTAATGATGCACTTCTCTCTAGCCAACCAAGCGACACGCAGAGTGAGAGATTTGTTTTTGCCTGTGATATGTATTCATTAGCAGTCATTAGACAGAAACGAGAGAGTGCTGTGAGACGGCTACCAAAGCAGCCCGAGAGGTCTCAGATACTGAACTCCACATTTCTTTTACAGTAAGTCAGGTGTAGCTCACCCCCAGTGGCTGCTGTGCTGTGTACAGCCGAGGCCTCTGCTTCGTGACTGGTAGGAGTTTTTTTGTCGGGGGCCCTGTTTAACAGGCACGTCACATGCATGCAGCAGTTGTTCTGCTGGCTCCATCTCTAGCTCCCTCCCTCTTTCTCGCTTTCTCTCTCTCTCTTTATCTCTCTCTCTCTCTCTCTTTATCTCTCTCTCTCTCTGTCTCTCTCTCTCTCTCTGTCTCTCTCCAATTTCCTCTAGCATTCGTAATCAGGGGCACACAAGGGACTTTCTGGCCACAGGGCTTCTTTCTTAGGCGGCTCTGGAAACAAACATCTGCCAGTCAGAGAGAGTCAGAGAGGCGAAGTGTCACTGATTGACTGACTGACTGACTGACTGACTGACTGAGTGCGTGAGGGTACAGGGACACAGACACGGCCAGATGCCTCAGGGGTAATGGAGGCCTGTGGCTCTAAAATCAAAACAGCAGGACACCTGAGGCAGAAGGAGACAGAGAAGAGTTGAAAGATAAAGGGAGCAGAGAGAAAGAGAGAGAGAGAGAGAGAGAGAGGGCCTGAGAGATGGCAAAGATAAAAGGACAAAGATAGGAAAAAAGAAAGAAAAGGTGAGGAGAGAGAGAGAGAGAGAGAGAGAGAGAGAGAGAGAGAATCTATCTACACCATCTGCTCTTTGGCAACACTGTTTCTAGAAACCAGACAGCCTGAGAGAGAGAAAGATGGAGAGAGAGGGAGAGAGAGAGCAGAGCAGGACTGTAAGATTCTGCTGCTGTTGAGACAGTGCATCTTGTTAGATGTAACACTCCAGAGAGAGCAGTAGTGATAGAGAGGGAGCTCTCAACAGATAGCAGGGATAAATTATGAGGTATAAGAAAGAGATGTGTATGAAAAAGACACAAGTGTGGTGGGAAGAAAGTGAAAATATCTCTGAATAAGAGCAGGTCTAATGTATAGCTAGTACCATGGCTGTGAAGTGAAGCTTTGTGACTTTGAATTGCCTCTGCTCGTTTGACAACATGACACTTGAAGTCTTTCCAGGAATTCAGAACTCGGAAGATCAGCGATTCACCATTTGCCAGTTATGCTCGGCTGACAAGACCATTAAAAGTTCATTCGCTGTTTTTTAAAAGTGCTGTCAACTGCATCGCCAGGGGCCTTGCAGAGACACAGCAGGAGAGAAAAGAAACCAAGCAGTCACAAAGCAAACCCATTCATTCATCCAGGAAAAGTACAAATGGACGTGTCTGAAGCGTAGGGGTGTGTGTGTGTGTGTGTGTGTGTGTGTGAGGCATACTGGATGATCTGATCAAGTTTGCAAGATTTTTGTCTTTTTTAAAGTCTATTGTGAATGCATGCGTATGTGTATTGTGAGTGTATCGTGTGTGTGTGTGTGTGTGTGTGTGTGTGTACTTGTGTGTACGTCTGTATGTGAGAGTGTGCGTGCGTGGGCCCTCCCCGTTACCCTTGCTTGCGTCAGACTGGGCCCCAGCACCTGCTGTGTGAGTGATGCCTCTCATTAGGGTGGCGCTGAGCCCTGTGCCAGCCAGCTGTGGGCATGCCTATTCACGGTTCTGTGATGCCATGTCAGTCCAGCCCCCCAGCGCCCGCGGCCCACCAGGAAGTCCCATTCTTCTAGAATCTCACCGCAACCGCTGTCCTGCCTCTGGCGACTGCACAGTGGGACTCTGCAATGAAGCTAAAGGCACTGCTTCAGAAGCCATATTCATCTGCGGTATTCAGACTCATCCCTACGCGACCTGTCAACACACTTGTCGCTTAGTGGGCGTCTCGACCACTTTAACTCAAAGTATGATATAATTTTATAAGCTATTACAAGTTATGTTTTCGTAAAGAAAGAAGTGGAAAAGGAAAATATTGTTGGGCTATTGATGCTGCATTGGTCGAAACACTGCTGTAAACGGGCTACTTCATTCCGGATTCCAGATACTGTAACTCTGAATGTCAGAAAGACAGCTAAAACTATGCCAGGCAAGCCAATGGCCACACCTCTATACTCTAAACAAACACCATAAATAAATGGGATGTTCCTTGACTGGCTTCCCTGTCACCTCCTTAGTAACATTTTGACTCCCATTCTGATGGTGGTGGAGCCATTCTGTGAATGAGTCACACGCTCCCGGTTCCCGGGTGTCTTTCCGAGTCTCACTGGGCTGGGAAATTGATGGCCCAGAGCAATCTTGTGTGTTACCTAAAAGATGTCATTGTGTCTACAAGATTGATACCAGCAAGGCAGAGGGCGACTAAAATAAAATTGTGAAATCAACCTCATTGTGACAAATGGAGAGGCAACAAAAATAGACAGGGAAAAGATGGAGGAAAAAAGGACAGAAATAAAAAGGATTTCTGACACGTTCTCTTACATTTTACAGCTTTTCCCCATCAGTATGAAATGAGAACAAAAATGGAAATACAAATGCCATTGCCACTGGGATGTCCTGACCACAGAGTTTAGTAGCAAAGAATTAATGGACACACACACATTAGAGTTACAACTAATGTTCAGTTTCATAACCAATTGATTTGTCAAATATATCAAAATATGTCACTGTTTCTCAAATGTCTTGTGCACAAATGCCCTCCTTTGTCTACACTCTAGACATATTTAGAGTGGCACAGCACTAAGTACAGCAGCAAATTCAAGAAGAAGCAATAAGTGAGTTCAGAGGAATTTTCCTTAACATCGACCCTAACTGATTACCAAATTGACAATTAATCAGTTAATCAATTAAATGCTCTAGCCCATGAGCACAGCAGGACACAAACTAATCCTTGTCTAATGTGGCCTATAAAACTGCATGATGATGATGACTCACCTTCCTGATAAAACAAAGTCAATGACAGAAGGAAGGCCCCCAACGACATCTGAGACAGCCTTAATGTTGTACTCTGAGGACACAAGAGAAGTAATGTCCTTTCTTGCCATGTAATGGAGAAGACAGATGGATTGGAGGCCTTCCAGATGATGGAGGCTGATTGGCTTCAGCCATTAAATTCTTTCAGTGTGATGAAGCATTTCTCTCTGTGTATATAACATCTGCTTTGACAATCACCTAACATAATAACCCATGCCCTGGGAGATGACTTTTGACACGTATAGACGCAATACAGGAATTGTTACAGATGAATGTCTTGCAGATTTGAGCCACTAGTCTCTGGACCAAAATCAAGGCACTGGTGACATCTAATGGATTCTTTATGTCAGTGCAGTGAAAAATAAACTCTGGTGCCTGTGCCTAGAGCAAAACAATCAGCTATGCCAAGTAAATAACATGATGACATGTGCTACAGAGTAAAGGGAACAATTCAGTCACACTGTTTATACGGGACTGACACCTATAGCTATACCACTAGATGTATATATACAGTGCCCAGTATAAATGAGCACGTCCCCTTTGAAAAGTAACAGTTTAAACAATATGACCATGAAAACAAAAAATATTCCCCAAAATTTCGCAGACTAAGTTTAAAATCACACCTGCGTAACATACAACAACATTTCAAAACAAATACTTTTGCTTAATAATATAACTTAGATTACATATTTTTCAGTTTTACTCAAATTAGGGGGGAGCAAAAATGAGTACACCCCCAACAAAACTACTGCATCTAGTATTTTGTATGGCCTCCATGATTTTTAATGATGGCACCAAGTCTTCTGGGCATGGAATGAACAAGTTGGCAACATTTTGTAACATCAATCTTTTTCCATTCTTCAATAATGACCTGTTTTAGAGACTGGATGTTGGATGGAGAGTGATGCTCCTCTTGTCTCTTCAGAATTCCCCATAGGTGTTCGATTGGGCTCAGATCAGGTGACGTGCTTGGCCACTGAATCACTCTCACCCTGTTCCTCTTCTGAAAGCCGACAGTGGTCTTAGATGTGTGTTTAGAATCACTGTCATGTTGGAAAAGTGCACCACGGCCAAGTGCACGGAGTGATGGTAGCATTTTATTTTTCAATATAGAAAAATACATCTCTGAATTCATGATGCCATCAATGAAATGCAGCTCCCCAACACCAGCAGCACTCATGCAGCCCCACGTAAGGACACTGCCACCACCATGCTTCACTGTAGGCACCATGCATTTTTCTTTGTATTCCTCACCTTTGTGACACCATACAGTTTTGAAGCCATCAGTTCCAAAAACATTAATTTTGGTCTCATCAGTCCATAATACAGAGTCCCAGTAGCCTTCATCTTTGTCAGCATGGGCCCTGGCAAACTCTAGACAGGCTTTTATGTGCCTGGGCTTTAGGAGGTCTTTTGTGGACAGCATCCATGCATGCCATTCCTCTGCAGTGTACAGCGTATTGTGTCACGGGAAACAGTCACCCCCGTTTGGCTTTTTACTTCTTTAGCTAACTGTAGTGAACTTGTGTGCCGATTTTCTTCAACCCCTCTCATCAGAAGGCGTTCCTGTCAAGGTGTCAACTTACATGGACGACCAGGACATCTCTGTGACATGGTCACAGTTCCATTTTTCTTAAATCTTTGTACCACTTTTGCTACAGTATTCTGACTAATAAGTAAAGCTTGACTGATCTTCTTGTAGCTTTTACCTTTCTGGTGTAAGGAAATAATTTTCTTTCTCAGGTCTTGTGTCATTTCTCTTCCATGTGGTGCCATTGCTGACAGCAGGGAATGGGGGGGGGGGGGGGGGGTAGAGTCACTTTATACTATCTGCTGGACAAATTGAATAATTACTTACCTGTGATTGAATTCTTGGTAAATCAGACATTTGTAGTCTAAAAGCTTGCTTTGCCCTGAGACTTTCAGTGGGGTGTACTCATTTTTGCTCCCCCCTAATTTGAGAACAACTGAAAAATATGTAATCTAAGTTATATTATTACGCAAACTTTTGTGTTGTATGTTACGCAGATGTGATATTAAATTTAGTCTGCAAAATTTTTGAAAATAATAATAATGAAATAATAATTTTGGAAATTGTGGACATATTGTTTAAACTGTTACTTTTCAAAGGGGGTGTACTCATTTATGCTGGGCTCTGTATATATACATATATATATATATATATGCCAATGCCTAAAAACATTTTTATGTGCAGTAAAGGATACAAACAGTCTAAGAATTTTAATATCACACATTTTAAAACTTCACATAAACATTCACATTGTACTTCACATAAATGAACGTAATGGACATACACTGATAAGCTTTAACAGCATGACCTCTGACCTCTACAGTGAATAACATTATGTCAATATCATGACAATTGTCATGTAGATAGTAGATGTATATTCACAGAATAAGACAGTAGTGAATATTTTGTCTTCAGAGCTGAGGGGTTTGATTGCTACATGATGGGTCAGACCATCACCAAAACTGTAGATCTTGTGGGTTGTTCCAATGGACGGCGTAAAAAATTATGGCCCAATGTTTGGGCCCCCATACCATTGATTATAATATTAAAATGTTCTCTTGGGCCCTCTTGGGTCAGTGCCAGGCCCTTAGAATCATCTTAAACCCAACCCCCCCCACCACCCCCTGGCCGCACCCCTGGGTCTTCCTGATCTGCAGTGAACAATACCAGTGAACAAAACCAGTCCATGGAATGAGAAGTAGTAAACCAGCAACAGGGTCATGGGCAGCCAAGCCCTGAAGGCTAGTCCATGTGGTCCAGTCTTACAAATGAGTTACTATCGCTCAAATGGCTAAAACAGTTGGTCCTGAAAGAACACTGTCAAAAAATCACTGTCCATTACAGTTTGGTGCAAATGATGGCTGCATAGCTACAGAGCAGTCAACGTTCCCATGTGGACCCGATGCCCACGGTGCCTACAATGGGCTCATGATAATGACCATCCAAACTGAACCACAGAGCGATGGAAGATTGTGGTCTAGTCCATTGAATGATATTTTCTTTCCCATTATGTGGAAGACCTGACCTGATGAACTTGTGACACAATGATACATATGGGGAAGAAGGCAAGCCAGTAAAGACAGTGTAATTTCCCTAATGTTTTGCTAGGATGCTTTGGGTCCTGCCATTCAAGTAGATGCTGCTTTGACATACTGCCTCCCTAAGGATTGTGGCAGACCATATATATCTTTTCATGATACTAGTATTATTTTGCTTGCGGTGTGCTCTTTCAGTATGGTTATGTATCCTGTCACAAAGCACTAGAAATGCTTCAGGAATAACAACAAAGAGGCCATGGCTTGATGGGCCAGAGAGACCTACACAAGGCAGGCAGCCAGTTATAATGATATTGCTGGTTTGTGTAGAAGATTATCAAAGATCACTGAATACTGACAAACATAGAGCAACCTGATACGTTATAATGGCAGCAAACGTGAATAGTTCCGGTCTGAATAAGCGGGAGTGTCACATAACCTCATAATATAAACTTTTCAGTGATCTTCCGTATTATGAGGGCTTGAATCTGGTCTGCATGAAGGGGGATCCCCCCCCCCCCGCCCTACCTTGCAAAATAGACCATGGAAACAAATGTTTGTGCCTCTCGCTGAGCTTTTACCCTCCTCTGTATTATTAACTTATGCTCAGCCTATTACCTGCCTATTCCTCTATTTCCATTTACTGTGGTTATCTGGTGGCAGATTTTTCTTACAGCCTGTTTTTTACAAAGCATGAATAGAGGGTTGAAGAATAGGGATGCCAGTGGTGATGTTGTGTAGGTGCCGAACTGAAATTGAGAAGAAGTGTTGTGGTTCTCATGTTAACATGATGACAGGGACCTCCTGCAATACCCTCACACATCACCAGAGGGCCACACGCCTGAAACTTTATGTTATAAAGTTAAATGGGTTAGCTTTTAAAACAAGATGATAAGGCAGAAAACAGGACAGAGGCTCAGTTAAAAAAAAATACAATAACTATCAATGCTCACTTCTACTCAGGGAGAAAAGTAACACATTGTAATTCAATGCAGTAAGCCAACAAAACAACAGGGAGCAAACTTTTACAATATAAACTACTGCACTGAATGGTTACACATCTCTCATAATCTCATAACCTTTCTCAAAAAAATGTGAAAACATTTAGATAAACATCACATTTGATTTTAAAAGTTCGATTTTAGACAATGCTTGTGCATCAGTTGCCACGAGTGATGGTAGGTTACAGTACACAGTTCGGCTTGGGTTGCAAAATCTCTCCAGAAGATGGCAGTGTTGTACCATTCTAAGATACACCACTGCCATCCGTTTCAGATGAAGCTAAAAATAAATTGACATCAGAAAAAAAGCCTCCCATAAACGGCTAGACTTTGATCTTCTTATTCTATTTCTATTGATCTTGTCTGTTGACATTCAACTCCCCTTATGGATGCTAATTAATGATTCAAGACATCACCTAGTTGCTTTCAGGAATGAATTAAAAGGTTTCAGTCCTGACATTAGAGGTTCAAATATTCAGATCAGGTCATTATTACATAAGAGCTATTTCATTCCTGAGAACAAATGACTGACCTTTTCTACAGCAAGGCCAGTTCTTATGCTCTCATGCCTCCAAATGAATTCATCACACATAGAAAGCCAATGAATGCCAGGACAACGTAAGGACCCTGACGTGGACGTGACACAGGCAGCCAGATCTATGCCACATCAAGTCTGGGCCAGAGCAGGGCCAGATCTATGCAACTACGGCCAGGCTTTCATTTCAGTTTCTATGGGTGGTGTAACAGTGGACTCTGCCTTTGTGTGGTCTGGCCACAGTTCTCCTGGGCATCAGCAGTAGCAGTAGCAGCTGGCATTCACCGCCATGTTAAACAACTAAATCAATTGACCCCTTAAAATGCAATTTATTTATAGTCAGGGACTCTAAAATGCACATGAAAGGAGACTGCATTGTCAGTTGCCTTTTTTTTAACTCTGTACTTTGCTTCAGGGCCTAATCGGTGGCTCATTTACAACAGTGCGTGATATTGAGGCTCAAATGGGTCAGCAGCCTGCTGGAACTTGCATTTGCAGTTACACGAGAGCTGTTCCTCTTTTGCCTGTGCCGGCCAAAGAGATTGGGGGCAACACAGAAAAGACGGCCAGCCATCTCAAGCCCTCGTTGCTCGTAGCAAACAAAGCACCCAAACCTTTATGACATGCAATATTTGGGCAGTGAGTGTTACCCAAAAACTCATTACTGAAGTGACAAGCTTCTGTTCCATGACTGATGTCCCTACCGAAAAGGTCAAAGGAACATGAGGCAGTTGGGTGCATTTTAAAGGAGAGAGGGTCAGCCTTGTTGGGAGTTTAGTGGGATCTCCCCCACTAATACTTATGGAACAATGGCCTGTGTCCAGGGGCGCCTAGAAATTTTGGGCCCAATGAAAGAAAATTATTTTGGGCCCCGCAAACATTGATTATAAAATAAAATGTTCTCTGGGGGCCTCTGTAAGTGTCAAGCCTTTGAAATCATCCCAACTTCTTCTGCCTCTTGCGGCACTCCTGCCTGTGTCTGGAGATACCACTGATCTCTAAAAGGACCCTCCATTGAGCATCAGTTGTTTTTGAAGTGACATGTTGTTATTAGAGCCGCGTTTACTCCAGAAGTTACCCAGTTTAGCCAGTAATCTGGCTTCGTAGTATCTGTCACCAGATCTGTCAGAAAAGAAATCACAAAACTCTACAACTTATTCCTGCTGCCACTTAGGGTCACCAAAAGTGCATTTCTCCAAGACTAAGCTCAGCTCTTCCAGCTATGCAGCTATGCTGTATGCTAAGAGCCTTTCACCACTTCTGTCTCAGAGAGGAGAGTTGGGGTGGGGGGTGGGGGTACAGAGAGGCTCAGACCAACAGCGACACACACAGAGAAAGGACAAGGATGGCTTTGATGCACAGGGACACAAACTGTCCCCAAACAACACACGAGGGAGTCTGTGTCTCTCAGGCAGGAGGCTGTGAAATATTTATCAGGCTCATAAACACTGAACAAGGTGCTAAAACAAACTTCAAACGTGCCATGTGCTCGCTGTCTGCGGTCGCCCGCGTGGTCGAGTGAAGCGTTAGTCTGTAGTAGGTGATAATTTGAGGGAAAGGGGAGGGGGGTGGGTATATCAGAGCCTGTGCTGTTTGTGGAGAGCTCTAAATTTGAGACAGCAGTGTCATAGAATTGGCGGCGCACAGTTCAGCAAATCTGACAAAGACACGTGTGCAATAGGAGAGGCAGCCCTTTAGATCGTACTCCAAAAATATCTGTGCCAATTCGTTAAAATCTCTCTCTTGCTCTCTCGCTCCATCTCTCCGACAAACTAGGCAGGCAGCCCTTTTGAAGGTACTGTGAGATGCATCTTTATAGATTCCATCTCCCTCTCCACAATGACTGTGTAGGAGTTAAGAGAATGTGTGCTTGCTCATATATATATATATATATATATATATATATATTTGCTTTTTGTTTTTTTTTCACTTTTTCAGGAGTACTCTGTGAACTCGTCTCAGCCACATTTTAAAACTACCTCGACTGCTGTGAATGTGGCCTTGCTGTGTAAGCAAGAGCAAATAGAAAGAAAAGCACAAGAAGACAGTGTGTACTTGAGTTCTGCACTTCATGTACTTGGTTGCTGTACACACACACCAAAAAGGAACCCACATAATGAGAGCAATCTGAAAGGGCAAGTCTGTTAGAGGTGCTCTCAGTCTTCATCGGTGAGAATGCCTCCTCTCCACCTTTCATTGACTCTCACTTGTATGTGCCCTGTAACCTACAGATGCCATCAATTTATTGTTTCCCATAATTAAAAAGAGCTTGATCAAGATAAAGATTTTTATCTTCCACTTAATAAATCTGACTTTCAAAAACACAGCCCATCTATCTCATCACACTTTCTGTCTTTTTTTGAGCTGAGGAGAAGATTTTTATCTAACAGAAAGAATAGAAAAAGATGATTAGGATTTGTGATGTTTATAATGGATTATATTGCTATGTCATCTGCTGTGCCTGATGGCTTCCTGCCTTTGTTTAAAATGACAACATATGAGCGAGACATGATTCCAAATTTGAGTGTTGACTTCATGAATCCCATACTCATACTACTGTAATATACATTTGTAAGCCACTGTGCACTTAACTGACATAAACTAAGCTGACTATTTCTTTCTTATTGTCAGTGAAATAAAGTATTTCTATCTAATCTCCAGGCAAGCCATAGACTGGAACTAATATACAGTAATCCACTGGCACTTGATATTTATAAGTCTCAATTAACTCATATTGCAGGAAATAAAGAATAGTTTTTATTTTATATCACAGAGGTCTCAATATGGTGTACGTATTTTTTTTTTCAGAAATCGAAAGCAAAAACAGCATTACAACAGTACACTTGTGCTCACGGATTCCAGCACTGAGATTTACAGGACAGATCTTCAGTGTGCTGAAGAAGAGATTCATCCCCCTGTCTTCCCTTGGCCCTAGCCAGCCAACTACGCCCAATCAAGCACAGCTGGAGTCTGACCTACGCCACCTGCGCTGAGATGTGAGCCTGCGCCGGGGGTCTGTGCTTTCAACCTTCACGCAATGCTCTAACCCCAGTGATGCTCTGTTTGCCTCTCATGTGATACGTGCTGTGTGGAGATATTCTGTGCATTTCTCCATGCCTTAAACTCACACACACACTCACACACACACACACACACACACACACTCACACACACACACACACACACACACAGAAAAACACCAATACTGAATAAAAATGAGCTAAGCATAACTAATGCTTTGTTGACGGCATTTGGCATTTATCAAACCACAGCTTGTGTGGCCATTTGTGCTATCATGCATCTGGGCGCTCGTGTCGCTAAATAGGGTATTAATGGATCATTTGAGCCAAAATGTTGCGTATTATCTCTGTTCCATTTGGTAGACTGGCACTAATTATCTACCCATCAGTGCCTGATTCAGTGCATGGGTTTATTGTCACTATCACATGCTAAACACACTTCACCTCATGTGTATGAAAGAGCAAAGGGAAACGTGGGAGAAAGATGGAAGAAAACGTGGGAGAAAGAAAGAGAGAGAGGGCGGGGGGATAATGAGAAGCTGGTGCTATGGCCTTACGAATACTACTGTTAACACTCCATGTTACTGACAGTTTAGGCAACATGTTTATTCACTCACTTTTATATCTTTGATCGCACTAATGGTGGACCTCATTAGCGCATGACTAACAGTCATACCACGCAGAAATAGTGGAAAGGAGCTCTCTCTCTCTGTACATAAATGATGCAACTTTGCCCCCAGGTTAAAACGGAGGAACAAAACTCCATCCTGGGCTTTAACCTTGGGCTATTAGCATTCTCCTTTCATCCCCCTGCAAACCTCACGACAGGTGTCTCAGGGCATGAAGGTTAGACATTTGGAGGGAGGGGGTCTGTTACCAAGATTTCTCCTGTGGCTGTGAGGCAAACAGGGGTGGCCTAGAGTGCCATGTCAGCATGAAGTAGCTTTGATTTGTCTTGAAAAGCTACTCTGATCTGACTAACCAGCTTCAAAGCCTGGATTACTTACATACATTATTAAGAGGAGCCTGTCTACAGACAATTCCTTTATTGCATCATATATCATACAGAAAGTGTGATATACACTAATGATTTGTGCAATCAAAAGTCATTTATTATTATAACGACAGAGCAGCTAAATCTGAATACTAGCAGACTGAATAGGTTTTAACTGTAATGATATTTGACCAGCACAATCTAAGTGTGATTTTACTGTTTAATCAGGACATCCTAACTGTGATTTTGCTGTTTAACCAGGATGTTCTAATTGTGATATTGCTGTTTATAGCAACCCAGATGATCTAACTGTGATTCTGCCATCTAACCAGGACAATCTAACTGTGAATTTTCTGTTTAACCAGGACAGATCATGACCAGACCATGATTAGTGCCAGTGTGGCACACTAAAGCAGATAGTCACTGATGCAGGGGACCAATGCAGACAGTGCAAGCACTGAAACAACCCAGGAACATGATTTTCCAACAGGTGCAGTAGGAACAGAATGAAATAAAAACATGTCATATCAAACATGGAAAGACAGTTGAGGCAGGCCTAGCTCAAACATAATGACATAATCTACATGGTTATGAAAATAATAAGACATATATTCTGATTTCAGTACTCTCAACCAGGAAGTTGTAACTGTGATTTTGCTTATAGAAAAGAAAGGTGGCCTATACCGCTCTGCCATCTTGTTATCAACATGGTCTCTGCTTGGCAGAATTCCTGTGAGTGTGAAAGAGTGCTTCAAAAGAGCTAAGCTAAGGAGCTAAGGGAGCAGTCCCATAACTCTGAAGCCGAGTTACTGATTCATGGTCATTACAAAGACAAGATGCTCACGCATGATGCTCACACAGTGGTTGTTTCTCTGGCAAACAGCACTTGATTGCCCAATTTTCAATTATGCCAAGGTAAACAAATCATCTAGAGCATTTGGAAGTTTTTGTTTAAGCGTTGGGATTTTGACTCATAGCTCAACCTCTCACAATCATAGCCAGTTCTGCAGTAATATGGCTTATGTGCAAAAGGCCATTAATCAGATTCTAAAATGTAAAACATGAATAGATTTAACTTCACAGTTGCATGAATTAGCCCACCCGGGAAGAGGTGGTTTGGATGATCTTTAGCTCTTTCCCCCCACTATCTAGCCTACACAACCCCCTCTCTCCTTGCTCTGGCCTCTCGGAGGCCCTTATTAAAAAGGTTGCTGACTAAACAACTCTGGACTCCGACTCGGCTACCCCTCATTTGCATCTCTTACCCAGGCAGTTAGACCCCTTGAATTTGAATTCCATTTCTGATTGTAATGGCTTTGATCAGGAGTAAGGGCATGTAGAGCGCAAAATGACTACTCTAAGTTGTGATTTTCTTTATCTTTTTCTTCTTTGAGAAAGAGAGAAAGAGAAAGAAAAAGAGAAAGAGAGAAAACCAGAGAGAGAAACCTCACATCTTCAATCTGTTATCCATTTTTTCCTCGACACCCACTGCACTAACAGCCACCTCAGACCTTTGCATTCTATCTGTGGGTGGACAACAAGAACATGATGGAGTTTATGGGATATATAAGTGCTTTGATGTACACCTCTTGCATTGACCTCCATTGAAACTTATCACTCTCACTGTTTGTGTAAATTAAAGCTGCATGTGACAGGGCAAAAAAAAGATGATTTTCTCTCTTCCTCCCAGTGGAGCACTTCTATGTGCAAAGTGCAAACTCATGGCAAATGCCCTGCCTTACCCTGTAACACATTACTATATGCAACTTTCAGCAGAAAACATGGTGTTCAGTGCAGACTGTTCAGTTGTGTGCGATTGGGAAAAGTATGTCTGCCTTACTATGTCTAGTGTCCAACCTCAGGCTGAAATGGGTGCCTCACTCTCTATGTGTAATGCACTACTGTGTGAGACCTCGGGGCAAAACGTGCCACCCCCACCCATCCACCCTCCACCCTCACAGTGCAGTCCTGCTGTAATAATTCATTCACTTTCTCCCCTTGCGGACGTGCACAGGACCTGAAGTGACTTCCTAGGAGCTCTCAGTAACTCTATTCTTATCGCAGCATGGCAGAAGCTCCCAGAGGTTAACGCTGGCACACTCACTCGCTCTGCTCTGTTCGCACTCCACCAAGGGTGCTACCTCTGCCGTTGAGAGGGAAACCCAAAATACAGTCACATTTCAGACCTCTCTCGCTCTCTTTCTTTCTCCCTCTCTCTCTCTCACCCACTCATTCCATCACTTTCCCTCATTCAAAAACACAGCACGAACAGCCGTGAAGGCAACATGGTCCAGCAATCAAGAACAAACAAAACAAACAGTATGACTTTCTAAAGTTGGATGCCCTTGAAAGTGTGAGATAGTGCTCTCTGGCAGGGAACACTGCACAGACTTAAAGGTACAGCAGAAAACAATAGGGACAGGAGTGGGCAATAGGCATGTAGTGAAGTGTGGCACGATGGGAGACTGAGCCAAAGAAGACACATCCAATCTTTAGGTGCAGAGAGCTAAGCTAAGGGGAACTAAGGAAGCACATGAGGGCCTACACTCCAGTAACTCTGAAGCCGAGTTACTGATTTATGTCCATTACAAAGGCAAGACGCTCACACTTGATGCTCACACAGTGAGATACAGTAGACTGGAGAAAGAGAGAGAGAGAGAGAGACAGAGAGAGAGAGAGAGAGAGAGAGAGAGCAAGGGAGTGAGAGAGAGAAAAAGCAAAAGAAAAAGTGAGAAAAGAGACGGTGAGAAAAGAGAAGTGCGACCACGGCATGTGAGTCCAAGGGGAGGGGAGAGCTGAGTCAAAGAGTGAGATGAGTCTGTGTGTGTGTGTGTGTGTGTGTGTGAGTGTGAGTGAGTGTGAGGACCTCAGTGAGTGCCTGGTGGCGCTTGCTCTGCTCTGCACAGAAGATGACAGGAGTTTCAGAGCCTGGCACCAGCCATTACTGACAGGATGTGACAGAAACCCTGCTGGCTTTGCAACATACCCACCTGAGTCATTTAAATGGGGCATGTGGATGTGTGTGTGTGTGTAGGGGGGGGGGTGGAGGGGTATCTTTAGAGAGGGCTGGGGAAATCCTCCAATTTGTTACACTTGATGAAGGTAGGACTGGAAAGGGTGAGGCGAGATATAGTGCTCTGCGGCAAAGAGAAGATAGGGAGAAGAGGAGGAGAGCGCAGCAGGAGAGGAGGAGGAGGAGGAGGAGGGGAGATGGGGAATGGAGCAGAGAACGCAGAGGAGCACAGGAAGCAGGTGCAGATGGAGGTGTTGTCTGCATGTCTCCATGGTGCCTCTGAAGCTCAGTCCAACATACACGCACCTAGCATGAGAGCCTACTGGGCGTATTCCAAAGCCCAGCACAGGGTCCGAGTGTTTGCTTTCTGTGTGTCAGTGTGTGTGTGTGTGTGTATGTGTGTGTGTTTTCTGGATGTGTGCTCCTGCAGCACAAGAGCACAATAGAAACCTTCCTCAACAGAAAACTACTGGCTATATCTTAATGAAGTAATACTGGCGTGCAATTACCAAGCTAAGTATGTACGAAGCATGCAAATCTAGCAAATACCAATAGTACAGCACTGCCAAGAGCCCGCTAGTGTACTAATTGTTCTTTTTGCAGTCCTCAGACCTTTTATGCATAGGATGACTGGCAGATAGGAACAACACGTTTGGTTATCTGTCCATATACAGTATCAAGTATTCAAATTTGAAGAATGCCCTACAAGGCACTTCACCCTCTTAATATTATTTACAGTGGCATTAAAGTCATTTAAAAATCCCTGAATCCTTGAATTTCACCTCGAATTAGCATTTGTTATAAAAGCTAACATAGATTACAGTGGTGGTGGTGCGTCTAAAGCAGATTTAAAGGGCGTCTGAGTCAAAGCATCACCTGTGCTCTTGGGAAAAGTAAGGACAGATCGCTGACAGGTATGGCAGTTAGGTGGGAGGGTCAAAGACGACCCAAACCCCTGCTGTTTGAAATCTGTCTCCCCCACTGTTTCACAGGAGGCGCCTCAGTGAGCTATGGTGATCCCAGGCAGTCCCAGCTCCATTCCACAGCACACGTCTGGCATCCCTGATAGCTTTGTGGTTTAGGCTTGAGGTGTGTGCCCACCGGGACACACTCCGGTGTCAAAACTGGCAACCGCTCTCTCAAGCCACTCTGCCAAGAAGAGATAGTGTGTTTGTTAGCAAACGAGTAGCTTGGCTAATCCCGTTTACCTCTGGGCCACTTGTGGAGGTTGCCAGAGACTCAGTGGTGGATTTGTGATCAGTGCCACATAGCCCTTTTAGGAGGTAGTAGCCCACTCCCCTGCAGAGCTGATTTTGGTTGTTTGCCAGTGGGCAGTCACATCTGTTGATTGAGACCCCTACAGATAAGGACTTTCCTTTGCAGAGTCACTTCTGAAGAAAAAAAAGGGAATCTGTGACAAAACCTCAAGGAGAGGGGAAGGGAGAGGGCAGGGGGTGGGGGGGTGGGGGGTGAGGGGTTGGGGTGGAAAAAAAATACTGTAATGTGTGCCCTCTGGATTTTCACACTAGCTTTTGTGTAAGCGTCATATATGCCAGTTGAGAGGCAGGCGAGACCGAGCAGAAAACATAATTACAGCCCTACACTCTAGTGACGGGGCAAACATTAATCTGTCTATTCACCTACTATGGAACATGTCAAGCCCAATGTCAAGCCCTAAGGGGACACATTTGTGCTTATTTCCCCCTAAGAGTCAGTTTCACACAATAATGAGCCTCGCACGCCACAACCACTTTTAAAATGCTCACACATGCACACCAAAAATGACCTTTCCAGGCAGATTGGATTTAACGTTAGATCTAGAGTTAGCCTGCCTTTTGCCTTAGAAAAGGGTTGGCTAAGAAACAGAAGGACAGCCGTGGGGGATCTTTTAAAGGGGAAACCCAGTGATGTGCTGCTCATTAAGAGATTTAAAAGGCAACTAAGGGCTTCTTTGGGATGAGACAGTGCAAGCAAAAGCTGGCACACACCGGGCTGTGTGTTCTCACCCAAGCCGACCGCTCAGCCGTGAAAAATACCAAAGGTTAAGGGCAAGTCAGAACTTCTGCATGAAGTGTCTGTCTGCGAGACAAAAAAAAAAAAAAACGGGGGAAAAAGCTGCATTATCACGCCATTATTCTATTTCGGTTCCTAATTAATCGGCTCTGTGGTGCTCTTGCCGGCTGCATCTCTTGCCGCTGCGCGACTGTTTACATTTTATTAGACACCAAAGTATTTTTATAGTTTACTTCCAATTAGATCCCATCTCACACTCAGTTCAGTTTAAAATAGAGCAAATGAAAAGCAAACCGAGAGGGAATGAAACTGCATAAGAAAAAAAGAGGAGAAATCCCTAGCACACAGGAATCATTTTTAAAAAGATTATTATATGTATTCCGTGGTGCAATATTTGGAGACTGAAATGAAGCTGAGTAACCCTGAGGCGTGGAGTGAGTGAGGATACAGAGGCTGTCTGGCTATGCTCCATAAGGCATCATTATACAGAGGCTATGGGTGAGAACCACCTGCTATGGCCTCCATAGCTGCAAAGTAATTATCATCATCCATGACAGTTCTGCCATTCTCACTAACTATCTCTCTCTCTCTGTCTTTCTCTCTTTCTCTCCCTCTGTTTCTCATAAACACATACACACACACACAAACACACACAAAAACATGCCCAGAAAAACATGCCCAGAGACACACCAATATATCACTCTACGGCTGGTTTGATCACCTTCTGTGAGCTGTTCCCCAGTCGATCTCCACAGGCTCATTAACCCAATCCTTCCAACACTGGGCAGAGCCAGAGAGAAAGGCAGACAGCCAGATTGAGGGAGAGTGGTCTAAAATGTGTTACTGCTGCAGATGTGATCCCATATTCCAGCTGCCAAAGCACCCCATGAAAACACTGATCTCCAACATCCCGACAAGTCCTTCCAGGTTTGCTAATTAAAGTAGAGCTAATTACTCTGGATGCTTCATAGCTCTCATATGCCATTTTAGACCAAGACTCAACTGATATCTTCTCTAGAAAATACTGGACAATTTACTTCAACATAACACACAAAGACATGATTCATGTGTAACAAGAAAGTGCCACTTTCAAAGAAATTCTCTCCTTCCCCCCTACATTACATCTACCACCATATTGCATACATCCCAATAGAAGCGACTGGGACAATGATGAGAACAACACTATACTGCAGAATATTATGCATGATCTGATCTGACCTTACCAAAACGACGGTATCACTAATACAGTTGTAAAGGACCATGTTTGGGTTCTTCGTAGCCTGAGTAAACCTAAACCTCAACTCAATTGAGACTGAGAGTCGGTCTGAAGATTCACATATCTAGGTGCACAGCCAGCATGAAGTTTAAGTTGTATTGTCGTATTGTCCATGTAAGATACGGCTTTAAACATAGTTAATATACTTAAGTACTATGAATTAATACTTAATTCAAAGGAAACAATACGTCCACAGTTTAATCATAAACAGCAATGAAGACACCAGAATCGGAAATGGGCTTGTGCCCAGATGGATCCGTTGGGCAAATCTCAAACATCATGCAAGAGGTGGGCTTACCCTGTCTGGGTTGTCCATGGAATATGCATGATTTGTACCTCTGTAGAAGCAAAGCTATTAGACCATTAACAACCAGAAAAAAGTGGAACGAAAGGCCATTAACGTCCGTTAAGTTCCAAGTTCTATTTTCGCAAGGGGGTGGGGGGAAAATCCCCCTTTATGCAGACCAGAGTCGAGCCCTCTTACGCTGATACAGAAGATTATTGAAAAGTTTATATTGTGACGTTATGTGACACTCCCACTCCTACTCCCACAGACCAGAACTATGCACATTTGCTGCCACTGTAAGGTATTATGTTGCTCTATCTTGGTTAGCATACAGTGATCTTTGGTACAACCAACAGGTTGCTTCTGTGACCCACCTTACAATATTTACAACATTTACATTTTATGAAAAAGAGTGCCTCAAATCACTTAAGATAAAGGCTTCTGCAAGCTGAATAATGGATTGTAATGTTCCAGAAATGGCAGCTGCATGGTTGAATGCAGAGGGGGTGTTAAAGGATGAGATATGTGTGAGGCTGCCAGTGTGTGAAGTGCCCAGTGTGGCTGCGAGGGGTAAAGGGCTTGTGCCAGGTCTGTGCCACCCATGCCTGAGTGTCTCCAGATGCCATGCAAGATGAGCCAGGGCCCTTGAGGGCAAAACAGACCTGTTCCATCATTTATCAGGACACCAGCATCCCAGCATCCAACAGAATAAGCCCCAAAGTCACATCCTATCACTCGTCTGGGAGTCATTCCTCTCTCTCTCTCTCATGGCTTCTGTTCTAGTCATCTTCTCTAGTCTTCAAGCCCTACCCATCTCTACAGCATCTGGAGCCTCCTGAATGATAAATCTGTTTCCCCTGAGGAATGCTCCCTATTGCAGTATTGGAGTTCAATGATGTTGTGTGTGTGAAGTGTTGGGCTGTGCACTGATGAAAGAGGCAAAATATGCTCTATTTGCCACAAGACTGTTTGCCAAAAGCTGAATTAACCATAATCTTAAATTCTACTTGATCATAAATAAATGCTGATTCGGCTCAAATTGCATAAGAATCCTTTGCATGGTTGTGTTATGGCATCATGCAATTTCCTAAAATAAACAAGCTACTTTTATATGCAGGGTGGAGGGGAGAGGACTTGTGGTCCTGAAAACTCAAATACAACCAAGCAAGTTTTTTTAGTAAACAAGTTGTATACTGCACATGACCAAAATCAGACCCCCAAAATCAACCCTAAACTACCGGAACACCAGTGAATAACCCCCCTCACACACACACGTGCACACACCCCATAATAAAGACATGGAACACCAGTGCATCTGCTGCTGCGATGAAACCTGACATCCTGCCTCTGTCTCTTCCCTTATACATGTGACTCATGAGATTGAGACAGTGGAGACAAGGAAGAAACGGGAGGAAAAACTTCTTCCAGAACTTCACCCCATGCATAATTGATGGAGTGCTCTGAGCTTGCCACAAATGTGCTGCTCTTCTCCTGTGTTCCCACATTCAACACGCGTCTGCTTGATTTTTTTTCCCCTCCGTGTTTTTTTGAAAGTCTCTGTTTCTGTTTCAAAAGCCTCAGTTTCTGTTTCAAGACCATACAGGAAGAACCCGCATTCTTTCGGAAGTACTTGTGTTCAGTCTCACCTTTAAAAGCATCTCTGTCATTATTTGTTTGTCTTTCTTCTCCAAGATCTCTCTCATACTCTAATTTCTCAACACGGCCACTGTTATTATCATACATTGGCTTGGTGGACTGTCGCAACAACAGAGCCTGAGTGTGTTGAGGTTTCTCGAGGTGAGTGGGCGAAAAAGTGATTTATAATGAAACCATGAAATAAAATTAAACCCATTCAGGCTGAATGTGGCTAGACAAATAGTGGGAGCCCCTATGGTGGGTAATTTGGTTCAAATGGAGGCGTTGCATAGCCACAAGAACAAAGACATGCTAACACTTTCAGAACCATGGCCTGATGATGGATTCAAAGCTACCTGTCAAATTCTCAGCTCTCTTGTCTAAAGAGCATCTTTTTTTCTCTCTCTCTGTCTCTTTATACCTTTATTCCACTCTTTCTCTCTCTTTCTCTCTCTCTCTGTTCTTTACTTCCACCCAAACTCTCAATTAACCATCAGGGTTGCCACATCTGCAGCAATGACATCTTTTCTTACATTTTCCCCTTTAGTGCCGATAGCTCTCCAAGTGGAACATGACATCATAGTGTACTGGCTGCTACGAGTTTAATACTATGGGGAGGATAAACTTCAAATCCAATACTGGCGCACAGAAGTACACACACAGGGATGGCAGAAAATTACAACAAGGATAAGTGTGTGTGTACATCCTGCCTTTGCGACCAAAACACAAAACAATATGAGTCCATAAATATGTAGGCGCTACAGCTAACTGTTGCTCTGAACAAGGGGTGGGGGGATTATCCCTAGTCCTGGACTAAATGAGTTTTTCAAATCTCTAATCAAAAAATGTAATTCCTCTCTGAACTAGACATAATACCTGCCACACCACTGCTGGCTTCATGTGTTATAAATAAATAAATAAAAAAGCACGTTATCCAAGTGGAGTCAGGGAAGCGAAACAGGCCAGGCTTGCTGAGAGAGAGACTCAGTGATCTGCAGGTGTTAGTGCAGCGGGGAAATTAAAGGCCCAATTGTCCAGTGGACCTGGAAGCCTCTATCAGGTTGGTGCCGAGTGGAGGACAGTAAGTGTGTCTCATGGTGAGGCTAACAGCTGTGTCTCACCCACACTCTCTATCCTTCTCTTGGTCGCTTGAAGAGGTAAGATCCAACTGCTCTTCAGCCAACCGAGAAAAGATGGTGAGGCAGACTTCTGAGGCACACACACACACACACACACACACACACACACAAAGGCAACTCTGAAGCTCTTTCTGCTCCTTTAGCTGAGTCCTCCATATCTATTTCGATAATTACAGAGAAGCCATAAAGAGAAGGCTCTTCCCCCTCACCGATTGTGTCAATAACAGTCTATTCACCCCCCACCTACCCACCCACCATCTCCTCCTACTCCTCCCTTATTCGGCCAGGGAAGAAAGCCGACACTGATAGCTGTTTTCAGCAGGCGGGGAGCAGCAGGTGAGTCAGCCGCCGCCAGGTGTTTTTTGAGGCACGCCTACCCACTGGAGACGGACGCCAGGCAGGGTGCTGCCATCTCCCCGTGGAGGTCAGCCCACAGCTGAGCCGAATTACACAGCGAGATCCCATCCAGGCCTCAGTCCTCCGCCTGTCTAAAAATAGAATAACCCCCCCTTACCCTACGCTCACAGATGCAACTGATCTAACCCACAAACCCCCCAAAAAGTCTAGAAACTAGAGCATAAAAATAAAAATAATTCAGGTGGACAAAAATGCAGGTTATGTGTACATACATATACTGTATGTGTGTGTGTGTGTGTGTGTGTGTGTGTGTGTGTGTGTGTATGTTTCACGTCGCTAGCCTATTGACAGAGCAGGTAGTTAATATTCATATGTCTGTATTGACAGATTGCACTTTTTGGCAGCAACCAGGGGTCTACCAGGGGACACAAATGAAGTGACACTTTCAAAAACAAGGATGGATGTTTTGTGGAAAGTAGTTGTTGTCCTCATTTTTAAAGTGCTGATTTGTCAGCTCTTCCTGGCTTAGTGGACTATAGCAGTTGTGCTAGGTGTAAAATGCTAGAGGAAATGTAGCTCCGTAAATAATGACCTTGGCATCTGTACTGATGCAAATATACATGTTTCTATCTTTACATTATACACATCTGCAGAAATACCTGCAGTCAAAAGAGACAGGCCTAAAGAGACAGACGATGTCCTGTGTCAGAATACTGGTAGAATTGAAGACCCATTTTTAGCAACAAACAGAAACAAAATAAAGTTATTCTGGTATATTTTTGTCTTGCTCCAGGAGACATCTAGCTTTGACAGGAAAACAGGAGTCTCACCCTAATACCAGGAGACCTATAAAAATGAAATGTGTGGGTGGCCCAGGCGTTCATCTACCATAAATCACCAATAACGTCTTTATTACATCTCTGTCTCTCTCTCTCTCTCTCTCCTCGGAGAGATTAGTCCCACCCAAACAGTCGTAGACATCAAAGCCAAACATTAGTGGGTGGAAATCCTCAAATGGCGGCGGGATGAGCAGCAAAGCAGAGGAGAGCCAAAGCAAAGAGAGTCCGGGATTAAAAAAAATAAATCAATGGGTGGGGTGGGGGGCACAGAAAGAAAATCTCTTATTTCTCCAACAAACGCAAAGCCTCCGGAAGTCAACACTTGAGGGATGAAGGGGAATGGCAGCCACTTGGGGATAGCTGTCGCTGTGTCGCCTCCGCATTAGCAAAGTTGCTGAGATGTGTGATGGAAAAACAAACAGGGTGATGAGAGACGTACAGAGATCTCTGAAAACCTTTCATTCATCCCCATCAAAAAGACAGACAATCCCCTATGACAGCCGGTGAAAAACATGCAGAACGATGACACAGGAGGTGCCAACATGGCTGACATTGGGCTTGGTTGCAAATGCTTTGCCATCATTTTCATACACAGATATGGTGACTGAATTATGAATGATGATGATGATGATGAGGCTATAATGATAATGGTGATGATGGTCATCTAAAAAGTGATTCAGGTGTGGCAGTTCACACAGGTATTACGATGATAAAGGTGCCAAGTCATTTTTCATGCTCCTTAAACATACACACACACGCATACAAAACCACACACACACATACAAACATACATCATTATAATTATGTACATCTTCGCTGAAGAAACATCAAGGTTCACAGAACACTGAGGTGCCATAGAAACAGACCAAAACACACACAGACGCACGCACACACAGACACACACACACACGCACTGAATGCCTACATGATTGCCACACAGCCACGCAGCCACGCAATGCTATTTTGAGCCACTCAACATTTGGAGACATTTCAGAGAAGCTGAGCAGGATGGAAGAAAAAGAAAAAAAAGATCTCGACATGATCCAGCTTCATGCCTCTATTGCAAAACCTTCCGCAACAAAACAGATCCATGACGGCAAATACAGACACAGAGAAGGCTGAAAACACAGGCTGCCACTGGTGGTGAGCCCAACAGCCCATAATACCAGAGTGTCAGGGCTAAGAAAGCCTTCTTCAACTGAATCAAGAGGCAGCGAAGATGGTGACACTTACATGAAGTATCCATTAAACTCACTCAAAAAAAACTTACAAACTTATAGTATTAGGCGAATAGTATCAATATTTATGTAAGGAATGGATAATGAAAGTTAAAAAAATGTGGTGTGTTACTTAATATGACAAATAGCCACAACAATAGAGCTGAAAAGTTTCAGGAGCATAACAAAGAATTGCTGGCTCGCGTGAAGCTCTACTGTGATAAGTGGAAAGACTAGGCTACATGAGGAGCAATACATCAGATATGAATCAGAAGAACATTTGCATTTGGTATGCTTTTGCTATATTGTGAACTGATTAAGCAAGACCATATACACTATATATCTAACATAATTTCTTAATCATTCTTTGGCAGTAGACATTGGTTATGCTTAGTAATAGGAGTGGATGATTCATTCTTGATAATGTTTAATGGCAAAACCAATGCAAGTAAAAAGAGTGAAGTGAAGGATGAAGTGTTACTGCAGAGAGAGGGCGGTACTAGTCTCATTTACTTCCATGAACATGCATTTCAAGGAACACACAGAATAGATGACTATGTAATGAAGTAGCACTGCAAATACTGTCCCTCCAGCTATGTGTGCTGAGCTAAGGGAGGGATCGTGCAACATTCACTTCAGCAGTCAAAGCAATGCAGCCAAAACAACCATCACAAAGATGTGTTATACCATATAAGGATTTGCCTTACACTTAAGCTACATGAAAGGTTAGCAGCAAAGGTGAAAAGAAGCTGGGGAGGGAGAGAATGGATGGGTGTTATCTGGTAAGTAGGATGTTGAGAAGGTCAGTGGGCATTGAGTTCCTGTGTAAACTGGGTTCACACAACACAAGCTAAATTGTGTGCTAAATAAAGTGTGGGTACTGAGTAGTTCAGGTGGCTTGGTTGCTCGTACCCTATATGTCCATCTGATGGCAGGAACCCCTTCCCAGAAATGTAACCTGGAGGTGATACAAATTGTGATCAATTGCCTAAAGTTTGGGGTGCTGATAAAACATTTGATTAGCGAGGCTGACAGGTCTGCAACCAATTACACATTTTGCTAACCAATTGCTAACCAATTCATTTAACTTTGCTAGCACTGTAGGCTACTTTGGGTGTAGTTAGCTTGCTACCCTTGAAAATCATCTCATTTTGGTCACAAAAATTGGATTTTTAGATTGCAATGACTGTAATTGTCTACTTCTAACTTCTGAAAAAAATACACTAACACACAGAAAAAAACAACCCAAAACAAAATATTTTAAAATAAAAAATGTGCATTTCTAGAGATTGCCCACAATCATCCCTGGTGTGTAATAATTCAAATAGGCAGAAATAAAAAAAGTAAACAATAAACAAAGCACACAATGATGTGGTGCACTCGCATAGGCTAAAACATTACACTTGGCCTGGCGAGGCCTCATACAACATACAACATCAGCCTGGGTGGGGAGGGGGGGTGGGGTGCGGGTGGAGATGGAGGTGGAGGTGGGGGTGATGAGGAGCACTGGAGTGATGACAGGCAGCCAATCTCTTAGAGCCCCACAGTGACTGTTTCCCAGGGGAGACAGAGAGAAAAAGAAAGACAGAGAGAGAGAGAGAGAGATGGGTGTGATGGAGAGGAGAGGATACAGAGAACATTTTCACCCGACACTGCCACCCCCCTGTCTCATGGCTCGCACCACTGGAGAGAGAAGAGCCGTACCCGTGGGGAACATCTGTCTGACATAGCGCTATAAAAACTCCATATAAAAAAGATATAGCTGCACTTTTAAAGACCAGCTTTAATATTTATGATATCCTGCAATGTATTGTCTTTATTCTCACAAGTGCTCTGTGGTTTAATGTCCTTATACCACAGCTCGAAGGTCAGGCAAGTCAGATGAATTTTACCCTAAAGCATTTTGGACTTTGGTCAGGTCACTGCAGTGGATTTGCAGTTCTATTTTGCCATAGAATGAAAGTAAAAATCGTAGATAATTTGAATGTCTGAGTGATCCTTGCACTCAGACCTCTCTTTGAAAAAGAGGCTATCTGCAAAGTTGCGCCATTTCCTCCTTTTTAAGAGTCAAGCTGTGCATTAAAGAGGGCTATCTCCAGGCTGGGGATGTTTATCTTAATAAAGGCCAGCCAGCTAAACTGTGCATACATCAACTTAGCAGCATGAGAGCAAATAGACTCCATGGAGAACTAATTGGTGTAAGGTTTTTTGGGGGGGTTGACATTAAAATGGAAATGCTCCCCATCGAAGACCATTAGCAAAGAAACCCCACTGCACTCATACGAGGAGAAAGGCAGGGGGACGGAGTCGAGTGAGATTGTGTGCTGGGGCATTAGCCTTATCCTATTAAAGCAGGGGAGCATTAAAAGTTCATGCGAATGAAACCGTTTTGTGCACATTCAGCTTTCTGCCCCAAAGGAAACTATAAACACACATTTACTCTCTCTCTCTCTCTCTCTTTCTCTCTCTCTCTCTTTCTCTCTCTCTCACACACACACAGCTACAAACTCATTCGCATGCCCATACACTGCTGTACACTTATAGACATACAGTACTTACTCATGCCATGGACACACACACACACACACACAAAGCTCTGACTGAGAGCTACAGTTCTTACGATCTCGTCCACTGCAGTGTGTGATGTATGTGGTGTAATGTCAGTGATGGAGGCGGTCTGCTCTGCGTAGGCAGAGGGCTGTAGGAGGTGAGATAAAGTGGCAGGACATTTCAGACACAACCCTCCCCCACACACTCACAATTAATCACCGCCCTGACCTGCAGGGACCACACCAGACACCACCGAAAAACTCACCACGGAGCTGGCCAGGACACCAGCTGTCTGTCTCGGGCATCAAGAGGGGCCTCCATTAGTGAAGGATGCTGGGAAACAGCATAGGGTTCATCTATTATTCATGCTAACACAACAAAATGGGAGACTAAGTGGCCTACCATATTGGAGCAAATATGAGCACTTGAGGACGCACACGAGGCTCATGAGGTGGTGGCGTAATGACATTCCAGGTGTCATGTTTGGGGGGGTGATGGGGGTGGGGGCTTTATGGAGCAGTGCCTGCAGTCACTGAAGCTGCTTTTTTGGTTGTTTGTCTTGTGCTCTCATGCGTTGCACAAGGTTAATTGTTGAGTTGACCCCTCTAGAACAAACATTACGAAAAACACACTCACACATATTGGCAGTCAGTGTGTGTGTATGTGTGTGTGTATTTGGGTTTGTGTGTGTCTGTCCAGTACCCCTAGCTTAGGAGTAATTTCATATCTGGACATTTCATGGCTCTGTGACACTGCAAAAGATTATGAGGGTGTCATTCTCATGGGATTTGTTGGAAACAAACAGTCTCTGGGCTTGGCTTCATATGATACCCGCCTTTACCGCGCCCTAAAATATAAATTGGTAGTGAAAATCACTCTCAGACTTTATCTCTGGGTTATGGGATAAACTGAGGTGAATGTGCTATACCTTTCCTAGCTTGAGAAGTAGCTATAATGATATTAGCGCCATTATATTCCATCAGTTTTGATGGAATAGTGATAAACCTGCCTTTATCACAGCAATTCTCCAGAACAGCCCCCCTTTACTTTAATGGCCTTTTTGTGTTTCCATTCTCCTTTCCCTAGCAACAATAAGCCGCAGCCTTTCTGCCTAAAGCCGCCGTCTTTAATCAGAGTGACGAGGAAATCGACAACACGTCAGGACACTAATACAATCTCAGGTGGGAGCCCAGGCAGGCGGTGGCCCTCGTCGGTTTAATAAACAGAGGGAGGAGTGATTGAAACGCACCTCACAGGTTCGGAGTCTTTTTAAAAATAGGCGAATGGAGGAGATGAAAAAATGGGGAGCTGGAACAATAAGCAGCCGCTCCATAACCGACTGATGTCGATGCTTTATGATTTTTTATGACTGTTATTGTTGTGATTACTGCCTGAGCAGGCACTGCCAGGCCATGTAATTTAATAGCGTGCGATTTTATGCGATGATAAATGAGTTTAATGACTGGGGCATAATGTGTTCAAGTGTGAATTAATTTTGTGGCAGGACACATAAAATTACATTTGTTGATGGGGAATTAATTGAAACGGCACTACAGCTGGGCATCAGTCTTAAGCTCGAAACATGAGCAACGCTGGAAAGACTTTCAAAAGAAATGATGTTTGTCTTTGTGCGTTAGCTCATGTGCATGCTCATGACAGACTGCGTAAAACAGGGGAGGGTAATGAGTGGCCAGGGGTGCGATTTGTCCATTCCTCAGATCAATCTTGTACAAATAATCCCCTAACAGACAGGCTGCGGTCACATACATCAAGGGCAAAGCATTGCCATCGTGAGCTGCAAACAAGCCTCCACAATCCCCCAAACACCACCACCACCACCACCACCACAGCAATCCCATCCTCTTAAACCAAACCACCATTAATTAGTCTGTGGGAAAAAATGTGCTGGATCCGCATTGCATTTAACCACTTTTCAAAGGACATAGAGACACATCCATTCTGTGTTGCACTAAGAGCCCTTTGTGTTTAAGAAGAAAGAGTGGCAGGGAAATGAGCTTATTTCAGCAAAGCCCTCGCATTTATTCAATTATCACCGACAAATATAATGAGGGGATCCATATTTCCTCAGATGCGACTTAGGCGGTCCACCACCCACGGCTTCGCCGCGTTGTGCGTTGTTTCCCTCATGCTGCGCTCTTGCCGTTTTCCCTCCTGCCTTGCTTTCTTTGTGCTCTTTCTCCCTCTCCCTCCCTCTCTCTCTCTCTTTCCTTCATCAGAAAACAATGTGATGATCATTGGCCTTGTGGGAGACATTTGTGGTGACCGCAGATGAAAGGAGCCATGCAGACGGCACAGATGTCTACCGGCGTCCACCGGTGCCACCGTGACCGTTTGTGCCCATGTGCACGCAGCGCTCACACCTGTGCTCTCGATGTCAGCTGCACACTCACAGGTAAGGAGTACAGCAGGTCCACAGAAAGATGCAACTCAGCTATTTCATACTGCATCCTTCAAAATGATGGATAATATAATACAGTCCTTATGAAGATTTTTTTCACTATAGAGACGTATGTGCAAAAGCTACAGCCTCAAATAGTGTTTCACTACCTTGACCTAAATCTGGGGCCAAAAATGAAAAGAAGCAGATTGGCAGTTTGTCAGAGGTCACTTCTCAGAAGACTGCACACTTACAGAGTAAGCTACCATGAGTGTAAGGCAATGCGTCTAAATGGCTGAATAAAAATAGCCTATGGCTAAGAACCTGGAAGAGAAAGCAAACAGCCTTTCCTTATTACACATGTAAATAAATATGTAAATAGACTTTAGTACACAGCCATAGAAAGTTATGTAATTCTCTTCAGTGTCTGGGTAATTCATTACAACGATAGCACAGTGCCTGCACTTCGTGATATACATTACCCTAAGAAATGGTATGCACGGAAGCAAAGTAAGCACAATGCAAGATTTACATGTATCAACAAACAACAGGGCTTGAAAGGCTTATCTCATTCCTTGAAGCCTGCTTGCCATTCACGTTGAACCCTCTGGAAAAAAAAAAAAAATTGCCTTTTCTAGTCAGCCAGAAGTATAAATTAGGCAAATCTCCACTGCTTATTTGGGAGATCCACCATGTGGTAAGGGCTCCTCTGGCACGGATGCTGATTTTTAGGCGTGCTTGTTTGAGAAGCAAATAAGATAAATAAATAAATAATGATGCTCATAAAAATACATGGGAGTCTCCTCCCTGCAGCAAGGAGATTCAGGCGCTGAACAGGTGGCCAATTAAACACAAGATGTGTGCGGGAGGGGAATGAGTAAATAGCAGGCAATTAGCCTGATCACTCGCCACACGGGCACCTGGTGTCCTCTACGAACCTGTTTGGTCAGGAAATGAAAGTGGAAGATGTTGGCAGACAACAAGGTAAAGTTGGGGTGGGGAATAGTTGGGTTGAGGGGCTGTGAGGTGGGGGGGGGGGACAGCTTTGTGATGATCAGGAAAGTGAGTCATTTTAGGCAACCGAGCAAACGGTGACGGCAGATGCCAGTTTTCTGGGCTATTTGTAGTTTGGTTTATTCCTTTGCATTTGTGCCATATTAATAGTGCCATTCTGGGATGGCCTCACACTCATAAGAAAGGCCATTAAAAACACTGTCCGAGTTTAAACAACTGAGACCAAAAGGCGCACAAGCTGGGTTTGGGGTGACAAATTGATACGTCAATTTTGAACGGGTGCTTCTGCGGAAGGCAGAGTGACGGGAGCTGGGAAGAGACGGGTGTTACTGCTCGACTTCTGTGTCTGTGGCAGAGTGATAAGCAAGACTCTCACGGCGCCACCGTCATGCTAACTTCACAAAGACGACAAGGCATGCTGGAGGCAAAATGTCATATTTTTCAGAGGGGCACTGAAACCAAAACGTGGTATAAATGCAAAATAAGCCTCTGCTCTGAGCATGGCAAAAGTCACAGTGTCCTCACTAGGGCTTTTCTGGCCAACAGCCAAAGCTATTAGCCTCAGTCCCTCCTCCATCATGTACCTGCCTAAAAACACTGTCATCCTGTGTGCCATATGTTTGTCCATCAAGAGCAAATGAGAGAGAAAATACAGGTTAAGAGTCATCAACAAAACTGATGAGAAGTGGGGAAAAAATGATGATGAAAACCCACAAACCGTTGAGAGGGAGGGCAGCAATTATAGGAGAGCCACTTAATACTACACACTACAAAGTCCCACCTGCTGAGAGGGTAGATTGTCACCTGCGGGTAAAAGGTAGTGATACATGGGATCAAATAAGTTGACAGTCCCACGTAAGTAATTTTTTCTCAACATTAAAGTCAGGCTTACCAAACATTATTACGTTACGTTGTTAAAAAAAAATGCTTCAGTCTTTGATCTTTGCTGAGAATGCACCACAGCATCACTTTACGATGACTCACTTAAGCTGTTGGCACATTTTGAAAGTTAACTCCTTTGTGGGCATGATTAAACACTCGTTCGGAGGGCCGTCCAATCCACTGATGCACGATTTTTTAAAAGGGAGACAGGTTGTGATGACTAATCCTACACAGATGGCAGTGAGCGGAGCTCCATATAACGCGCCGTATGTAGCATTCTAGGCGGAAGCATAACCTAGAGAAAGTTTCTGTTGCTTTGGTATCAACATGTCTTCTGATTTAAAAGGAAACAAGAAAAAAAAACAATTGTCATAGTTGAAGAGAGTGAATTAGGTTTGAAGATGGGAGGAGGGGGTGGTAATGGGTAAGACAATTTACTTTGGCTAAGTCACTTGTTGAGTGGGTGACAAAACTCCCAGAAAAAAAGAGAGAGAGAGAGAGAGAAGAGAGAGAGAGAGAGTAATAGACTGCCATGGCAAAATGACAGTTTTCAAATGAAAAGAGCAGAAGAGATGGAGAAAGAGGAGGCATGCAAGACTGATTTGTAAATAAATGAGTGTAAACACACTCTCTTTTAGCGTGATGCCTGTCTCAGTATTGTGTGAGCGTGCCAACAAGAGAGGCCTCTTGAAGACGGCATACTAACAACCTCAAATGTTTTTTTTCATTCGCTTTGTTTCCCCTCTGTATCCTGAAATGACATAAACTCCTATAAATAAAATGTAGCTGACATACTGCAAGCAGCATGATGTGATGCTGATTCAAATGTGATATGCCTTCCTAAATGCACATGCATTCATGGACGTGCCGGTATGATAAGGCTGTCTTCACCGTGCTCCAGACTGTGTGAGGCTCTTCTTCACTCTGTGGGAGATAACAGCGGTACACACGAGAGGCTGTGACCTGTGGCTGCTCACACAGGGCTGATAAATGCACGTGGAATTCACCCAGTGCAAGAGGCCGCCACACTCATCACCTGCACGGTGAGGTGCCAGTCATGTGTGTGATGCTCTGTTTGTGTTTGTGTGTGTGTGTGTTTGTGTGTTTACGTGTGTGTGTGCGCTTGTATGTGTGTGAGCGTCAAATCCAAAGAAGCAAAGGGAGATAAACCGGTTTTCGAAAATAATATTTTTGCGCTGTGGGTGGACTGCTTCATTGTAAACCTGTAGCCATTTTTGTGAGAAGAGGTATGTGATGTTTCCTTTTGTGTGTGTGTGTGTGTGTGTGTGTTAGTCATTTTAAATTACACATACAGTGCAAAAGTAAGCAAGACCGTCTGAGGCAGACCCACCTGGAGTTTTCCCTGCGCCCATTTAAGTAGCCTAATGATGAGGAGAGACTGGGAATCCTCCCTGGCATTCCCTATTAGGATCCATCACGGTATCATTTTCCTGCTCAAATCACTGTCCCCGGCCCGAGTAGATGTCACTGGCATGATGAAGCGCTCCGCTGGAATGCACCACGAGGGAATACCAGCCTGTCAGCTCTCACACTGCTCCCATCCCTCAGACGGCCATTATGAGAGCCAGTGAGGACCGATCCATTAGGGGTGTCTTGAATGGAGCTGAAGAGCCCATGCCAGGCTTATGGGGAGAGCCAGGTGCTGTTTGGATGGTGTGATATTGTGTGTGTCTGTGTGAGACGGAGAGAGAGTGTGCGTGTGTGTCTGTGTGATTGTGTGCATGAGGGAGAGATAGAGAGAGAGAAAGGGTGTGTGTTGGGAGTGGGGTATAATATGGGAAGGTGAATAGAGTCCCAAAGCCTCCAGGGAACTGAGATACTCGTCTGGTTGCTGGTTGAAGTAATTTTGACTCACACAGCAGCACCGTAAAGATTCAGTGGCACACTGGGAATGTCATAACAGAGGGTACCATATTTAACCAGAGTAAATGTCTCTGTTTTTCTTGTCCCCTGTGTTTGTCATTTCATTTCTATCCTCTTTCTCCCTCTGTTTTGTCTGTTCTTGTTTTTTCCCTAAGAGCATTGCGTAATGACTAGTGGACGCGGTCATGCAAAGGGAGAATGAGTTTACTAATCTTTCAGAGCCCAGGATATTTACAGCCTCATTAACAGCTGTGAGGGTGGTTGAATTTTTGGAGTGACCCATTTGCATGTCATCGTTGCAAAATCTCTCTGACTGCAGGGAGATATAGGCCGAGATCATTTCTCACGTACAGCCCTTGATGAGACTGGGGTCCTGTTCTGTGGAGTGCAAGCAGTCTGAGTCTGCTCCACTGGCCATTTCTACTTGGCAGGACAGTTGTGTTTCAAGCAATTCCAACAGAGGTTATTTTAAGTAGTTCTAAGTGGTCTTTTACCAGTACATTTACCGGTAATTCCAGAATGAGCAAAAAAGATGAGAAGCTATTGAGGAATGGAGGAATGTTTAGATGGGTTCTCAGAGAGTTAGGTCTGCATTGTTGACTAATTTAAGTCTGTGTGCACACATATATCATAGTCAGCAGAACCCCATGCAATTACTCTAGCTGCAGAGACAGGGGATTGGCCACTGTGAGCAGAATACAATGAACAACGTCTCTGTACATCTCTGTCTCCCTCTCAAGCAGCAGGCACAAATATACACACACACATACACACACACATGCATGCACATACACACATACACACATGCACGCACACTCACACACATATATACACACGGACATAGACACACACACACACACATACACACATACAGACACATGCATACCCACAACCACACCCACAACAAGAAGCATCACTTGCCTCTTATCACAAAAATGGCTCCATGTTTACGAACAAGCACTGGTAGAGGTTGCCGGCGTGATGCATTCTCGTTTCACCCTCCTTACAACGTCGTGTTTATTTTTAGCTCCTTCAGAGAGCTCTTGATAAAGGTTCATATGAAAGATTAATCCTCCAGCTCTAAACTGCAGGTGCCTGAGAGGGTGAAGAGGAAAGGCAGCGGGGCGAAGGGGAGACCCAAAAGCATGATAATTACCCAGAGTGCTTGTGGGACCCACCTCACGAACACCGTGCAGTGAGCGCTTTCGGCGTGGCTCTTATGAATACTGCATACACTGACATATCACAAATGACAGGGTCAGCCATTTTCAATGAGGGCAGGTTTCAGGAGGTGTGTACAAATAGGTGATTTACAAACAGCCTGCTGTAGCTACAACCCTAGGTTACCCTTGCATCATTTTGCATGTGAGTATGTACTGCTAATGAGTTAGTTACAGTGACTGTGCGGATTTACTATGCGTAAAATCTAGTTGATGTCTTCTAAGAAGTTTTCTTCTCAAGTTTTCTTCTGCAATTTGTGAATAAAGATTTTAAAACAGAAACAAAAAAATTTAAGCTAGGACAAGCACTTGGTTGTGGTTGTGCTTATGGTTGACCCAAGAGACCCACAGCGTTCTCTCACTGACAGCATTTGTCACAGAGTAAAATATCTGACAAAGGGATAGGGAAAAGCCCGAAATAAAACCTGCTGAAACTATACATTATGCCAACCTTCGCCATTTCTCTTTTTCCTCTGCGTATGGCATTCCAGTGTGACAACTTTAAATTGCTAACTCTCCATTTTTTCCAAAAGCTTGACAGATAATTAGTCACACAGGTGCAGTGGACCACACCATGCCACTGAAAGAGAAATTTGAATTTTCTTCGTTCTTAAGCCCCGCCATTTCTCAGTGCAGCTCCAAAGGTATTTTCAGCAAAATTAAATTTTAATGATTATTAACATAATGAAAATGATCTTGCTTCCCAGGGAGTGAAGCCAATTGACAAAGGTGTGCATGGCTCATTATCTTTCTGCCTGCAAAGGAATCGCACAGGGGGAGAAAGAGAGAGAGAGAAAGTGAGGAGGTAACAGGTTCACCAGTAGACCACTGCATTAAGAATCCTAACAAGGGATGCTGCCAATCTTTTTTCTAGGAGCTGATCATCATTCAGGAGCTGAATGTAATGACTTGCCATTTTCAGGCGGTGACTCTAGTAAATATGAAAAACTGTCAAAGATCTTCATACAGAATGTGAGCATGTGAAATGATTCAGTGAGTGGAAAAAAACACATGTGAAATGCAAGATAATGTATTAGTAATTAACCCTCCTGTTGTGTTCGTTTCATGGTTACAACTTCGTCAGAAATGCCTGGAGTGTTTTTAACTTCACATAATACATATGATTATCATCAAATTTTGTGATAGACCTCTTAATCAGAGTATGCTCTGTTGAATGCTACAAATGTTTAACTTTTATGTACTAATTATGGCCTGTAGGCCTCACTAAACGAAGCCTATGTAATTCAGTGAGGGAGAGATTTTACTGGAAGTATTTTTTTTTGTGGAGGCTGTCACTGGAAAAAGTCACTGCAAAAATAGGGAGAGAGGGGTGTGTTTATGTTTGTGTAAGTGAACACAAACACACTTACACTGTCCATCTGATCTGAAGGTAAGACTATGTCCCTGAAAACAATTTTTGTACATTTGTAGTCTCACCCATCAATTTTCTTATATAGTCTGTCTATTTCAATAGTCTGGTCATTTTTGACCGGAACACTACAGGAGTAACAAAGTTGAATAAAACACCCAAAAAGTTAATGAAAATGATTACAATGTGTGTTATGTGTTCAGATAGCCTGTATGAACAAAGTAATGGAGTCCCATGAACATCCAAATAGATTAGGTACATTTTTTAAAGGTGATTTCAGTCACATTTGACCAGAACACAACAGGAGGGTTAAATGGTTATGAATGGCTTATGAATTTAAGCATTTTTTTGTGTACAACTTTGTCATTCAAATTTACATGTGAGTGAATCTGATACATTTAACCCATCCTTCCAAAGGACACCTTTAAAAAGAGAAGAGAGAAGGAGAGAAGAGAATCTTCTATCTATCTTTCTGGCTGGTGTGCAATGGAAAATGCACAGGAATCACTTCTTAGTGATGATACTACGCATCTATTCATGCTTGGTTATGGAATTGATTTTGCCTCATTGTGGACAGCCGTCCACACACTCTCATTAACAGCAGGAGTGAATAAAGCTCCCCACATACAGACAAAATCCTTTCAGGTGAACAGACAGATGCTGACTAGAGAAATGAACACACAAAAAAACACTCTGCTTTTGATGTGTTATATATGCTAGTAGTCCTCCTGGTGCAGAAATGTCAAAGACAAATAATCTGAAGGGATGAAAGAACAAAGAAGTATTTTGACTAAAGGACTATAAGTACTTATACCTGACACACCAGGGTGTGCATTTATCTCTCAATGACACCATGAAAATGCACTACAGCAGTAGATACAAATTCAACTCAAGTCAAAGACTACATCTCAAGTCAAAGACTACAACAAAGGCCTCTAAAAATCTCTAAGGCTTCTACGTAGAGCATGTGGCATGTAAAACTATAAATCAAACAAGGTCTTTCAAAGACACAACACAAGTAGTGCATTTTTGTTCCTCCGTAGTCCCTTCCACTGAAAAACTGAGCAAATACAAGACATCCCTGATTCCATTTTCACTCCAGCAGTAGGATCGCTTTTCATGAGACAAGAATCAGAGACAAGACCCATTTTTCATGCAGTTTTGCTTTTCTTGTCTCTGATCTTTTTTTATGTACTATAAAAATACTATGAGTGTTCTGTTTGTGTAGAATAAATAGTGCTGGCCCCAGAAAGTTTCTTGCCTAACTCAAACTGTTCATTGTGAACTGAGGTCTATTATGTAAGTCCTATACCTCAGTGGGTGGTATCAAGCCTACTTTATCCTACTGCTTTGTTTCACATCTGAAAAGAATCTCAGTTGTTGCCTGGATATCTCTGCCAGACAAGACACAATAGATATTGTAAGACTTGTTCTTATGATATAAGTATATAAGTACATGCCTACACAGATTAAAAAAGAAATCTAATGATTTTACATAAATGTGTCTCAGAGAACGTTTTCATTGCAATGATGAGAGAATAAAGAAACCATAGCAACCAGTCTTATTTCACAGGGTACTACAGAGCTGCACTGTTATAGGGAAAACCCAAAGCAACCTCTAATATCTAAGTGAAAAGAGCAACATTGATTGAAATTGATATTTTTAAACATGCTCCCAAACAGGCCTCCACAGCTGATTAAATTACATTAACGACCTGCCATGGATTTTCTTCTCTCTCTCTCTCTTTCTCTCTCTCTCTTTCCACCATGGCTGGACCATACTCCAGTTGCTCCCTGAGAACTGACTTCATATAAACACTGTCAGCGCAGGTGACCCACTCTCAGTCATCATGTCTAATACCTGACGCCTTTCCCCTCTATTTGAGCCCCTGCGTGTTGCTAATGTGGCTACTGTGGGTTCCCTGTCGCATCTGTGGCCCTCGCCTGTTTAAACCATTAAAAATGTGCTTCCCTTTTCTTCCGACAGCATCCTGGAGCCCTTACTCTAAATCACCACCTCCAACCCCTTGCGCCATAAAAGGGCCAAGAGGAAGGGAGGATGGGGGGAAAAAAAAACTATTGGAGCGTTGCAGCCATCACTGAGACAATTAAGTTCTAACGGACTTTAATCACCTCCTGGACCTCATCTGTGGTCGGGCACTGCGGGGAGAAAAAAAATAAATCCCATCATCGCAGCTGTCTGCTCCCCTTACAGTCACAGTAAAGACAGGGGAGGGCATGGGCTCGCAGTTTATGGCCCCGTCGCTCGGCTGTCTCAGGATAATGAGCCTGTCATGTTGGGATAACATGAAGGAATATTAACGATTGCAGGCATCTATTTACAAAAGGCTAACGACCATCCTGGCCTGCCAAAGGCTTCAGGTAGCTACGTGGGGTTCAGTAATCCTGAGGCTTGTGCCAAAAGACCACTGCCATGCTGCTGATTATGCGCTATGTGTAGGTGCGTGTGTTGAAAGAACTGATGACTGGAGGATGGCACTTGTCAGTACTTGAAAATGCATGCTGTTAAAACTCAGCCTTCTGGAATTCAATATTCAGTTAATTTTATTCAATCAACTGGCAATGCAGCAATCGCTTTCCACCGCATGGTTTTACAAGAAGAGAACTGGCGAACCCACGGAACGTGTCATTTCAAAGCAGTTCTACACAAATCAACACAAAGCAGGAAAGCGAACAGTAAGAGCAAATTCACCCTTTGGACTGGAAAATATCACTTTTGTTCAACAAATATTTTTTTAAATTTAGAATATTTTCTGACCATCCACGAAAAAAAACACATGCTTTACTAGGAAGATGATGTACTACCCTTTCACATTTTTAAGGCAAAGAAATATTTGATCTCTCAGAATTCAAAGCATATCCTCTCACTTTCTTACAGACAATATGGCATAGCAGTGCACTGAGTGAAAACTACCGCCACTGTTAATGGATGGCTCTGCTACACCGCAAACTTCCCAGACGAACAGAAGCAACGATTAATTGACTCTACATGAAGTGCAACCCATAATCAGATAACATGGCCAAATGGGAGTTAATGGTCTGCTTCTTATGACATTAGAGGTTGTAAATGGCTTTTGAGGTATTCCTTCCTGTATTAATCCTTCTCTATCAAATGCTTTTGGGATCAGATTTGGGAATTTGTTGGGAGTTTTCCATTGAATAAAACAGATCAGAGTAAACACTAATACCACCAGCAAATGAGAGTGTAATTAAAAGCCCCAACTCCAAATGCGGTTGTAGACCAGAAGGAAATGCAGGTCCCAAAGGACAGGGGGGTGATAAATGAAAGGGTTTAATCCAACAAATGCTGGGGATATTTCTTCAGGGAACTGGATGTTTGAACAATGTTGTCTGGAACATCAATCATAATTAACTAAAAAATGAAGATGGACAGCCTATCACAATTTGGAATTCACTGGCATATGATATATTTATCAGTCGACTGAGATTACAAAATTTTTTGATTTGTAATATGATCAATTTTGTTGTGTATTGAAATCCGTGAAGCTGTATGAAGCGTGCATTGCTGCAGTCACTCCCCCAAGCAGTTGTTTGCAGTTGCTCCTACAAAATAAAATATCTAGTAATCCACACAATCATTTAACACATGCGATAGCAAGACACCATCAGTCAACATCTAAGAGACAGTTTCTGACCATCACACTACAGCTGTGTTTGACAAATTCTGACAATGTCTGAGAATTCCACCTACTGGCTAAAATTTTGTATTACTTTCAAAACAGGCTTAATTATGAGTAATTACCTCATTAAAGTAACAGAACCTTTTTACAGCAATTAAAAAGTCATTAAACCAGTAATATACATTGAGTCCACTAAAATTACCACAACAGATTGATTTTTTTTCACCCGAGAGCTTTCAAGGACCTTTCTATGTGCTAATGGACACAATGGTCACTTTCGACACACAAAACTCACTCCACAGGGCACATCAGCCAGCAGTCAAAGTCAATTCAATCACCATCCAAAAGACTGTTGTGAATTCTGACCAGTGAACCTTCTAGAAATAGCTGAAAAAGCACATGTTCCCCTCCATCTGTTTGAGCTTTTAGAGATATGCCGTGGGTGGAGAGCTGCTCTAACAGAGGCTGGCTCACACACACACACATCTTTCATTTCATTTGCCTCTAAACACAAAAAGGAGGCCTTGATGTGTAGTATGTCTACACAAATGGGATATTATTCTAACAGTGAGTGTCATAGCCAGAAAGGTGGGGACAAATGCAATACTTTTGACATATGATAATAAAAAAAGTTTCTAAACAATGAATGCGTCATGAACATGCTGAAAGTACGAGGCTAAAAGCAGACAACTATTCCAACAGTCACTAAAGCATCACTTTATTGTGATCTCTCTCATCACATCAGTAAAAACTAATGTACAGTCCCTCTTGCAAAAAAATGATCTTGATGAGACAACAACCAAAAACACAAGTCAAGGTGTTCATCAAGATCAACTTGGCTCGGCAACGTTGATTGAACTCCACTGAACTGATTACACTCAACTTGGAACTGTGTCAACACACCCTACCCAATCAACACCACAAGGCTCCAGTAATTCTCTTCCCCTTTTCTTCATTCTTCACCTTCTGTGTTTCTCTCTCTCTTTCATTTGAATCACATTACCCGTCTATCCACCTCCACGCTAATTTCACTAGCTGCTAACTGGTACCATGCAATGATTGCACCGCTGTCGTGTCAAGCATCCCGCCAATCACTCAGTGGGACTCACTGGGGAAGCCCAGGTTGTGTTTGCAGTGTGCGAACGGCGGCACCATTTAAACCTTTATGGAATATCGAGACAGAGGACACGCTGACAGTCTAGTGGCCGTGAGGATAGGAACACCACAACTGGAGAGTTATTTGTTATCCATTAGCAAAGGCCAGTACAGCTGCTACTGGGAACACACACACACACACACACACACACACACACACACATCACACACACACATACCACCCTTGTCCTCCACCACCTCAACTGAGGCTGTACACAATAGCAGTCCCTTCCCCATGATTAAGTGAGAGTGTTCGCAAACTGAAAGAAGAAAAATGTCCACGGATCTGCCTTTCATCTCCATTGATTGTTTCTATCTCAGGCCTATTGATTGTGCATTATCAGTGTTTGCTTTTTATTGCTCAAAGTGAGTAGTATAACTATGTGGATTGGTTCGTGTGAATGCACTGAATCATATGATGGATTACTGTAACACATTGATTTCGTCATACAGAAAAACAATTACTGTAAGAAAAACAATGCAAACAATTCCTCATGCAACACACAGGAGGGCCATTTGGTTTGTACTGAAAAAGCAATGGCACACAATGCAAACACCTGGGAATTATTCAATACCTGTCAATGACAAGCTCTCTGTACATTCCTTTGAACTCAGTTGTGTGTGTGTGTGTGTGTGTGTGTGCGTGCGTGTGTGTGCGTGTGTGTGTTTTTATCTTTCAGCAGAAATCAACACTTCTGAGCTCCAGGTTAAATAGCACATAAACAGCTGTTCATACTTGCTGCTGGACAAAAAAGAGAGACACAGGCATCAAAGGGACACCGGCGGCCCAAAACATCTGGTACCACAGCCTGTAGTCTCCGACAGCCATACTAATCAATTCAATACACACATTATTCACATTCCTGAGACTGGAGAATACAGGCTCTGGTTGTTATCTCAAGACATTTTGAATAGTGCAAGTTAGGAAGATGAGCTGTATGTGGGACATGCTTGTGTGTGTGGGTGAGGGAGTGTGGGTGTGTTGGTGTAATTGTGTGGACATTGCACATGATATTTTTGTCTGCATTTTCTGCACACTCTCCACCATCGCCTGAGTCAGTAAACAAGGTAGAGCAGCACATGGAATATTTAAAGCATGATTTCAATCCCCACTAGAAGTGCAGTGGTTAACCTCGAGCGCTTTGGGAATAAGTACAACACCAGTATAGTGCTGGCTACTACTAATAGCTTATGCGTGACAGCTTTAAAACTGGCCTTTCCAGTGCCTGTCCAGAGCTCTCTGGTTCAATACGGAGTTCTACTCTAGAGATGACCCACCAGGTTAAAACAGACTAAAATCAATGTAGCCACCTATGCCACAAAAGGGAAGCTTTTCAACATGATGCTCTCTCTCTCTCCAGAGATCTCTCTCTCTCACTCCACTATCATGCACTAATACTAGCAAATATGCAAATGACTACAGTATAGTGTAAGCATCTCTACCAGAGCACTAAATTCTGAATACATATATTACACCATAGTACACTGTCAATCATCGAATGGTGATTAATACAAGATCATTTAAAGCTATAAATTACAAGTGTCATTTCTGATGATAAATGGGTTGTCATGGAATGTCTACTAGATTTATTACAATGAAGTCACAGAGAGATAAAGGCATTAAAACAACAAAAGGAAATTAGACAATATGAGGTATAATTACTGCATCATTATTTCCAAGCCATCACTGTTGTCTTAATAGAGATGGTTCACTTTTTACCTCCAAAAGAACTCAACAGTAAGACAAAAAAAAATAAACATCTTCATGCTTTACTTGTCTGACCTTCTTGACCCCTTTTCCAATCAACATGAGATTACACATGATAGTTTTTATTCATTCTGATTGAGTAGCACCTGGCCGTGGTTCTTCTAAGGCATCCGCTTCCCATTTTACTGCCCCGCCTTGACTGTCAGGTCATTGATGGTGCTTTCTCCCTGGCCCATCAAGCTGCCCTCAACCCTGCGATCCCCCATGAGCCTCTCTGTCTAGTCTGATTGAGCTTCGGCGGCTCTGAGCCAAGATTGACGAAGCATGACTGTTGCTCCCTCTGCTTCACAGAGATCCAACTCTTCTGCCTCACGCACGTCTTCTCTGGGGTAGGTGAGAGGAGAAAAGGTGGTCAAAGCAAAAGTGGAATAGACAAACTGATGTGTGTGTGTGTCTTTGTGTGTATCTTTGTGGGTGGGGGGTGGGGGGTGGGTCACACAAATCTGTCTATGAGAATGCTATATTGTCAGCTCATCCTTTTCAAGAGATATCACACTGTCTAAACTGGCTACTGCTCTAATCTCAATACGGTCTCATCTCATTGTGAGGAGAAACAATGATAAGAGTGCCCCTCTCTGACACAGATGATCACCTCCATCCCCAGCAAGAGATAAGACAAATCCTGGGAGAAAGGAAAACACACAAACATTAAAGAAGCTGACCAGCTTTTTCAGCGAAAAAAACGGTACAGGTCCAACAATTCAACACTGATATAACTATACTGACAGCCAAACATACAGGGGCAGTTAGCACATTTTTATGGTTTGTGCTCTATTCCCCAATGTGTGTGTGTCTATCTGGCACAGCACAAAGACATCTTCACGGTGTCCATATGCCTTGTCTATTTGCTGGCTCTGGTCTGTCCTCCTTTGCCACAGCATCCAAGTCCCCAAATGCGCGGTACACCCCCAAATCCCCAGCTGTTGCCAGACTCACTCGCCACTGCACACTGGCAGACAGCTTTATTTACATCACATAGCAGTTGCACAAGTTGTAACAAAACAAAACATGGTTTAAGATGATCTTGAGAAGATTATCATATGATGCAACTTTATCTCAAAAATCCCAGATGTCAAAACAAGTAATGGGCATCTTGGTAATATTTGTGCTACAATAACGAGCTCTGAGAGGAACTAGAGTGTGTGTGCGCTCACGCGTGTGTGTCCAATAACTGATGTCATATTTGGTACTGCATTTATGTTGATATATGCAGCACATAATGTGTGTGTCAGTAGAAGAGTGGGAAAAGTGTGAACGTTTTCCCAATTCTGGGCACAATAGACAGCAGGCGGAGTTAGATCGCTGTCAAATAGGGAGTTAGGCTATTGATCGGCATGTCTTGCAGGGGGGAGGGGGGTAAAGTACACAGAGAGCTGTCTGCATTAATGCACTGCTGGTGGGTCTTGTTACAGCTGCCAGGCTCTTCCACACACACATACCAGGACATCAGGGAGAGGCTGAGGAAGGGCAGGGGGAATATACAGAGAAAGAGAGAGAGAGTGATAGATGGATGGATGGATGGATGGATAGGTACTTTATTTATCCAGTAGGAAATTCAGACATCCCGTAGCATCCAGGACATCACAGACATCAAAGGACATCACAGACACACAGACACATACACACTTTAAAACCACAGAGAGAGAGAGAGGGGGAGAGAGAGAGAGCCAGAGTACAGAGTGGTAAGAGCCTCACTCAATTGTGTGAGCCGAGACATACCCGATGGCAAAATGGTTCAGTTGGCCACCGGTATGTCCGGGCCCGTGCAAAGAGATTAAACATGACAAGACAAGAGGAGACTCAAAGTGACCTTCAGTTTGTTCGGAGCTGCCCAGGATGAGTCACTGGAGGGAAGGCTGGTAAGAGGGAAAAGCAGGATTACAAGAAAATGGGAGAGGAGAGCAGACGCGAGAAAGCGAGAGAGAAGAGGAAAGGATCAAGAGAGGACTAAAAGGTTGGAAAAGAGCAGTAAAAGGATGAGCAGAAGCAAGCAAGGAAAATGACAGGACAGAGAACAGAAAAGAAGTTTGCTGTCTAACATACCAGGTTAACAATCAGTGACATAAACCTACAGCAAAAGCAACCAAAATATCACTTATGTTTGAGTAAAAACATAAAAATAAAAAATAAAAATAAAAAAATATGATCTGTTGAGCTTTAGAAAACAAATGTGCTGCTGACATCTAACATCTCCTGTAAGGCTCTGTCAGTCATGTCAGAGCGAAGACTGTCAGACTTAGCCGGTGGAAAACAAAACTTCGCTGTTTAATGATGATCAGTGGCTTGCTGCAACTGTCAGGAGTATAATGTATAACTAAAAAACAAATTGTTAGCATGTTAAAGAGCAACTGAACCACAGGCATTGTTTCTCTTACATAATGTACTGTATACATGAATATATATCCCCATCTGTGCCCATCTGTGACAATTTCAGTTACTGTAGACTATAGGAAGTGTGTTTTGATGCCACTGTGGTTATGTAATGGCAATCTGAATCAGTAAATTAGATGCCACAATATTGTACTCATTGTTTTGTGAGCAGCGTTCAAGCAGTTACTATTTGCAGTGAATCCATACTTAGCAGTTAACTTCTAGTTTGTGGAAGATGTTTTTAACCTAAGTCACTTAGTCTTTCTTTCACAACTCAGCCGTATGTGTCTAGCCCCAAGACGAGTCTTTTCGTCCGTTCAGTCCTCTATCTCTGTCTCTCCTGCCTTACTGTAAATCCCTACTGAGATACAAAAGATGTCCCAAGAGCTTCCTCTGTCTCTCAGCACTGCACTGTAAGCGTTTATACAAACAGATATTTATACTAGACGTAGACTTAGACATACATAGTTATTTTAATTAACGATCGCCGCCCTGCCTCGCTGTCCCCACTCATCTTCCTCAGAGCTTCTGTCCGAGATGAACCTTGTTTGGATTGATTCTGGCACAGCATGCGACTCAGAGCCTGTGGCCTAGTAGTACAGTGCCTGTGGTCCTCAGGGGAACACAGCACCGGGCCTGCTGACGGCAGGAATGACGCCCGCTTTCCATCGGCGGGGAAAGTGAAAGGGAATGTAGTCAAGAAGACAGTCTGTTTTTGAGTGAAGTGCTTCATCTTCAGGAACATAATGTGATTTATCTGTTAGATATTGCTCTGAATGTGGCCCTTAAGTGTGCACGGTGAATGGGATGAGTCACGCAGATTTATTGTTATAGGCTAATCACGATTTTCTAATCTCATGAATAGTTAATATTGCTGAATCACAAAGTCAAATGGAATCATTACTTTCTCAGTAAGATCAAAGTACAGCTGTGAGATGATTGCACAGAGATGCTTTAGGGATACGTACAATGCCAACACAAAAACGCTTCAGTTTCATTTCTTTGTGAGTTTCCACCAACTGCTAATGCTTGCACAGACTTTACCCAAACGGCCAGACAGCTAAGACAGTTTATTGCTAGTTTGGCAACTCCCTGTCAAGAAAGATTGAGTCAAGGATCTGGAGTGATGTTACCAACCTGAGGGGTAAGTCATCCATGGACATTTTGGCCTGCACCTTTGCCTACAGGATGGGAAAGGTACTCTTCACCGCGCTCGATCCTTTTCTCCCACTTCACAGAATTAAAGCAGGGCATGTTGTACCTTAAGTACTTGGTGTAGCAGGAGAATCCTCCTTGGACTAAAGAACTGTCAAAGGCATTTCCAGGCATACTTAGGAGGACACCACTGGGCTTTTTTAATCGGTTGGCCTGCCAGCAAGTCTGAGTCACCAGAAACCTGTGAACGGCAGGGCTAGGAAAGGGGACATCAGGGACACAATCTGGACCAAGCTTGCCTTAAAGTATAGGGCAGCTCCGTAGAGGGTACGTGAATAGGTGCAAACTCAGAGACCGAATGGTTCACAGATCTGTATATTTAATTCTGTGCCTCAGAAATTGAAATACTGTCTGATTTCTAGGGGGGAAAAACAGAAATATCAGAGAGCATGAGGGGAAACAAATTTGTTTTCCATACTGTTCCAACTGCTGCACAGTTCATTTGAGCTTAATTTGTTTTAAAAAGCTCTTTAAATATCTGACTGCAGTTGACCAAAGTTGCACAGACTTCAACACAGTTTTACATTATCTCAAAGCTGTAGTGTAAGGGGGTGTAAGGGGAGTAATTCCCTCTACCTTTTCATTTCAGTGTAAGCCCTGCTAATTGAGCCTGACTGCCTGAGAAATACCATACATGTAGGACGATTAGGTAAAGATTCTTGATTTACAATTCAGAATTTCTATTAAGAAGCACTTTAGGGGGACTTAACAGCATACACTAATTTGAATGACAGTAACTTTGCCTTGTTAGTGAGGAATCCAACTGAATGCCAAGGGCACCTTGGGTATTTTCTACTTGCCTGGGTGTAGATTCAGCACAGGCATAATGAACTTTATATGGAGTGCTGTGGGTCAACTATTGGTGTGTGGAACAAAAGTATTTATGAAAGTTCTACCAGAATTCTGATATGAAACCGGACTCAGACACATTTACAAAGCAATATGTCTGGTACACACATATTAACCTGTTTATTTTAATAGCCGTCAATTTTAATAACTTAATTTTACTATCTTTAATCTTAATACGTAATTAACACATGGACACACACGCATGTGTGTGTTTCATGGGCACAAGCAGATATGAAAACAACACAATGCAGTGCTATAGCACTTTCCAGTCACCACTGCAAAGTTTTTAGAAGTAAACTTTCTGGGGTTCAAGACTGAGATATTTTCCTTTTTTTTTTCTTATACAATATAAATGAACTGTCACACTTGTATCCACAACAGTGGCAGGCCTAAGGCCAAGACACAAAAGAGCAGCCAAAGAGAAGAAACACCACAAACACACCCCTTTAACTAAAGAATGTCTGCTCTCATCCGACATTACATTACCACAGAATTGTAAAGAGTTGTTTTGGCTATTAAAACTTATATTTTGTTTTTCAGCAAATTACACTCTTCAACAAATGCTAGTGTGTTAGATTCCACTTGATCTTGAACTTCAATTCTGCATCTCCACTTTGTTAGTTAACTTCTATAGTGTATATCCACTGGAATAAAAAATTATCCTGCATAGTTCTTTTAATTATTCCCTGAACTTTCTTTCTGAATTGCAATAGGAGAGAATATTGCACTGTAAAATGTAGAGGCGGTTTCTGAAGGGCTATCCGTGGGGTAAATGGAAAGGGGCTGTTAAGGGGCTGTAAAACTTTGCTACCCACCCACACTACCTTGAAGCAACACAGGTCAGTCCCGTCATACATCGACTGCTTGCACCCTGTGCACACAAAGAGCTAGTTATGAGTCAACGGTACCAGCCTCCCACACATACACATACACGCAGATTCACAAACACACAGACACTCATGGACCAGAATCTCTGCCCTCTTTGTTTTTGTGTTTGTGTGTGTGTGTGAGAAAGAGAGAGAGAAAGAGAGAGAGAGAGAGAGAAACGCACACACATCCATATTAAAAGTAATTACATGTTGAAAGAGGCAGTTCCAAATTTGTAACTCCAAAATTTGCAACTTAGATTCATGTGCTGAGTATTTTGGCCGCAACAGCAAATGTACGTCATGTTGTAATGTACACAAACACAGACAGTGCCACAAGAGGAGACACACAGACAAGACAAGGTCATTGTGAAACACTGCATCTGTTCCACTAATGAATCTGCTGGGCAACCACATACTGGACGCTTTGTGGGTGAGGTATACGAGAAAACCACTTTTCCCCACAGGAATTCCAATACATGTGGCGAGTATTGATCAAAGCTGACCTTACAGTACTTCCTTAAGGAGAGAATGCATCTGAGTTATAGCAGCTAAAGCCCCCACAACCTTACAGCTACTGAACAGCAGTTGCCTCATTTCATCTTTCACATACATGCACATGGGTGAAGCAGTCTATTTTGCACAAAGAATGTCATGAGGAAATGACAGACACTTTGTAAGTGGTGTCAGATCCAGAAGGATAGTGAATTTTTTGGGGATAAATCAATCCTGGACTTTCTCAGACAGACAAATTACCCAATGCAATTAGAAGATTTCAAAAAGGCATTTTATGCTACTGTAATGATAAATCTCTTATTCATACTCTGAAATATAACAGGTGGTCACCAAAGTGAAAGTCAACAAATATGCTAACTCAATAGAGATATTGAAACTAACACAAGGATATCCAAAGATCCTGTGTAGTAATTTACAGATCCCTGATGAATATCTGCAGGTTTAAATACACCTTGAAACAAAAGAAAAAAATCAATATGGGCGTTGTCAATGACTCGAATACAAAAAAAACCTAAATGCTCACAAAAACTGTGAGATTCATTGGGGTTCTTGCAAATCTTACTGATTTCAACTATAGATTGAAGATTCTTACCACACAAATCCAATGAGACACACCAGAATCATTAAAACAAATTGTCCATGTTATGAAAATAACAGCATAATTTAGGCCTACTCAGTTGTCCACAATGGAAGTGTTTCAAAGCTAACTTCTCTTAACCTCTGTATAAAATAAACTTAGCTAAGCATGTTCTCACAAAGATATTCCTTTGTTCAAAGTCTATGCATTTTGACACCAAAAGTCATTCTAAAACCTAGTTTTGTAAGTAAATGGGCATTACAGTCATTCACAGTGCCACACACATGCCTAATCACGTGCACCAGCTAACTACCACAGCTTCCAAGAATGCTGTGCCCAGTGAAGTGATGAAAGGCTTCTTGCAGTGAGAGAAACCTCCAGGCTGAATTTCAAGGATCACACTCTAAATTGTAATAAATTAAATCTGAAGCAAATAGCTTACTTGACTACTACAGTATTCAATTGTGAAATTAGATTAAATTGCTCTTCAGAGCCTGGAGCAGAGGCTGTCTGGACGCAGAAATATCTACCATAAAGGCAGTCGCCTACATAATCAGCTCTCTTCATTTCTACAACTTAAATCTAAATCAGATAGTAAGAGTTTTGTGTAAACATTCAAATCTCTACAAGTATGTGAACCACTCCATGACAGAAAAATATTGGAATTCAATCATATTTAAGGGTCACTAATAATGTCGGGAAAGCACTGAAAACTTTTCAAGACTGCATTCCGAAGTCTCGACGTCGTTGGACTGACAGATATTCCCTTTCCATGGAAAGAACAGTCACATAGGCTGCTAGTGACATAGCATAGTCTATTATTCACCAACGCTCAAATGAACTCGAACAAGGAGCCAGGTCAGCAAAAGACAACTGTGCATGGGCAGGCGATCCAGCATGCTTGCAAACATCAACAATAAAAGATGCAAAACCTGATAATGCAAAAAGGTGTTTTTTAAGTAACTATTCATGCCACAAAATTACACGATTGATTTCACATGCAGATCTAAGTTACATGTAAATTTAGGCAATAAAAATCATCTTATAGAGCATCTTTTATTGTTAGAATGTTGCTCAAAGTAGCTGTACTTACCTGTGAGCGGGTCATAGGAACCATCTAGTTCTCTGGAATCTGACAAGCTTTGGTCCCTATCTTTCGCCTTCATATCTAAATGATATTTCAGAAAATAGCTTTGCAACAAATAAGACTGTCGTAAACTGGCGTGTTCTCTCGCTTGACTACAGACTGGAAATTAGCGATTTCTCTAAAGATACCGAAAAAGTGAAATATCAGGGTCTTCCTCAGTCCGATTTTCTTGTCAATGAACGCGAAGAGTGCGCGCGGCCAAGGAACTCCTCCACTGTGTCTCGTTGAGGATAGGCTGGTGTGGACGCTGTCGCTGAAATCGTAAGACCCGACTTGTTACTCAGCAGCACTCACGGATCTGAAGACAAGATGCTCCGGTATGGCGTGAATACTTCTGACAACTCCGCAATGATGTTGTGCTGTCATCTGTATTATCGGTTAGCGCGTGGTGTGTTGGTGAACTCACCTCAAGTGACAGGTGCGCACCGCGAGCTTAGAAATAAATCGGATGCGATGGATTTTCCACATACCAGACTTAAATTGCCCTAGCAAGGTTTGTGTTTTAGCAAATTCGTGATGTTTTGAAAGGACATGCATCCAACGCTGCACATCGCTTATTCTAGGCACTCACATGTTACAATAAAAATCAGATTAAACATATTGTTATTGTTAAGGATTCGCGGTTTGAAATGGTAATGAAGTAAACAATAGCATGTTGATTTTTTACTGTTTTTTTCCCCCAACGGTTATGAAAAACTTTCTTTTTTTATAACACATATGCAGTGTGTTAGGACGACACTGTTCATTTAGATTAACATGTTAATGCCAAAGTGGCTATCACAACAAATGGATAAAATGTGGTAAAGAAACACTATGAAGTTGTGTAAGGTTAAAAATTATAACACTATGGAGTTGGTGTAAAACAAGTTGACTAGCTACCGAAAAGACACACAAAACCTTCCAAACGTTTCCCAGGGCTTTTTTGGCACTGCTAGAACATACTATTTGGTGTCTAATGGCAATTCAGCCAGCAGTGTCATGCTGTAAAGGTTTATTGTGGAGTGGATTCCTACCCTCCACCCAGAACTGCACAGTTAATGGCTGGTGGGAATAACACTTGTGTTTATCCACCATTCATGTGACTACATATGCTGTCCAAATTAATCTGGAGATGGTTCCAGTACGAATTGTCTGATGAAAGGATACCTTAAATAGTGGCAAAATATTGCATGGTGTTACTCATAGACTAATAGACTGTAAATATATTTGTTTCACCTAAAATTGCAACCAAAGAACTAGGTATTTCATTCCCATTTTCCTTTATGGGGATGCCATGATATAGTCAACAAAAAAAAAAACAGACATTCCCTTTCACCTGGGCAAATGCAGAGAGCAGAGCTGCATGTGGTTACTGCACTGGACATAAAAAACAGAGGATTTCGAGAACCAGAGTCTGAACATCAAAGGGGAAGTTCACTGAACAGGAAATGAGGTGCTATTCCCGACTCATTGGTGAAAGGTGTGTTGAAATAGAGAACAAATGGCTTATCTGTGTTCAAGTGGTTTCCAGGGATACGTTGTTCACACTCTGTATTGTCCTCAGAGAGTTACATGTTGCTGCCGTATAATGTTTCATGATAGCCTACATACAATGTGTAAACCATTGGATTCTATGTTTCCATTTCTACTTCAGTTGATGTCACTAACCCAGTCGGATTAGAGACTTACATAATGCAAAGGTAGATAGTGTACATTTTTCATGCTCTAAATGTTGTAGGTAAGCAGCTTGTGTTTTTAGATGAACAACATCTGAATCCTACAAGTAATTTGCACTGAATTTTTCAGGCTAAGCTTAGGCCTGATCAAGAAATCATATATCATTATCAAATCATACTGTATATCAAATCATTATATGGCTCCTTCTTTGTGTGTCCATTACTCATATCAATCAGTTTCAACGGACATTTAACCAACAGTGTCAATTTGGATTTCTATAATATGAAATAGATTGCTGAATAACCCCTTGCTTGACTACATATTTGACTGTGTCTGTTCTGATACACTGCATGCAAGCCATCACGAGCGACAGTCAAACAGCTTTGATAGGAGTTCATTTCCATAGCAACAAGAACATTATATGTCAAAGATAACTTGGACATTTCTAAGTTCTAAGAATAATTTTCGGACATGATGAATGTTCCTTTTTCATATTCAAATTCTTTTCATGTCAAATTATTGCTTCTCCTGGCTGTTTGATACAGTGTGTATAATTAAAAATAATTTGCATGAGGTCTTCTGCATGTTTTTCAATTTTATTTCTCATGGAAGACCTCAGGACAACTCAAAACATTTTCTAGGTGGTGTTAAAAGCAAAGTATCTCCTCTAAGACACCCCTGTAGCTACACCGTTTAATCCACATGCTGAAGAGAATAACATCATCACCACCCCCACCCCCTTCCAGTCTAATAACAACAGAATATTTCACAGCCACAGCTGATTGGATAGTGATTGGATTTCAGTGTGAGGCAAATGCTAAAATAATAAGAAAAAGCTCAAGCAATCGATGAGGAGTCAGAAAGGCAGAAGGGCACCGTTTTAGTGACTTCAGGATAAGTAGGAACAACGTTCACGCTTTTGATATCGCCTAATCTTAAGGTGAAGGTTGCTCTAATGTGCTTTTGTTGTGTGTAAGTATGATCAAGTAGGAGTAGAAACTGCAATCCCTATATTAGGATGGATCTGACACACAAAGTGTGTGAATGCATTCAATAAGATTGTGTCTACCTTTTTTCAGGATATGCTTTTTTGCTCAGTCAAGTCAATATGATATGACAGGGAAAATACCAACACAGATCTGAACAGAGCTGAGTTTTCTTTGTTTCCTTAATGTTGCTCACACTGATTTTTTCCAGTTGAGTGAGGCTTATATAGCTACCTGTAACAAGATATTAATTTTTTAAGCAGAGTCTTGCCCTCTTCGATGTAATTAAAGTGAACTGCTCAGAAGCTCATGTTATATTGAAAAAGTAATACACCTGTGAAAATTTAAGCTATTTTTCACTATAAACTCTTGGCAACAAGAAATAAAGGTCAGATTAAACCTTCATGTAAATTAACCTGTCAGTGACACTGGATATCTTTTTTAAAGGGACTAAATTAATTCACTTTACATAAGAAGCTTTTTTTTACACACTGAAGCTTGAAATCATCATTATTGCCATAGTTTCTTTCCTGAGATGTCCAGACTTATAGTTTCTTTTTTTGCAGTGCATTAGTGTGCAGGTTTCCAGACCACACTGTGTAGAGATCCTCAATGTGAAAGCTTGAGTTCATAGGGGAACTCCACTGCCGCTCTCAGGCTGCAATCCAGTTGACCCTTAAGACCTCCTAAAATGTCTTGTAAAATCGTGGACAGTAATAGCCCTGTGATCTATAGGAAAGTGTCCTTGCCAGAGACGTCTCCCCCTTAGGTCTAGCGGCGTCACCAGTTGGCAGAGTAGGTGTCCACTAAAGCACTGTCTCTCCAGGGCTGATGGAGCTTGTTAACATAAGACTCTGTCTTGTGCCCTATTTAAGTCTGAGCAGAGGGCAAGTCGATTGTCCTTGATTACACTCTTTGCATCTTTCATGAGTTATCCTCCACATGTATTGATATTCCGTGTCTTTAAGTTCCAAAACTCAGCATCAGCTCAGCACTATAGTGTGTGTGTGTGTGTGTGTGTGTGTGTCTGTGCGTGTGTGCGTTGCCCTCGCAAAAATGTAACCTGACCTGACATGGTCCAGCTCTTCATCACTCCAACATGGCAATATTTCAAACTGACTGGATTTTTAACCCTACACATGTAAGATTTTAGCCTGATTGAACCCAGGTGAAATTTTTATTCACTCTGCATATCTGTCTAGTTTCAAGCCTATTGAACACTATTTCTGCATTATTAAAAAGATGGGAAACCTGTCACAACCAACCACTCCAGAATGGGACAGTGCATTTATTGCATAATTTCTCACCAGTACCTGTGGATTTGTTTGGAAACCAAAGATAGGAACCCGCAATGATCATTTTCACAGTTATGTTCACTGACAAGGTAATAAACATGATTTTGGCTTCATTCAGTTTTGGCTCCTAGCAAATTCACCCCACAATGAGCCATTCAACCATCGAAATGACTATGAAGCTGATATGTTAACTAAAAACAGCATCAAATGTTGCCTGGTGTGCCTTTAAATGATATAGGCATGTATTTTATTTGGAATTGATTCAACAACTGCTTTAAAACCTTCTTTTACAAGATGTGTTTACTGAAATACCAAACAAATCTGGTAAGTATAATACACCACACCTAGAAACTGGAGATGAAAGAACTAACATAAATCAGCTCTCAATGAGCTTCGAGAAGCAGCCTGGGTTTACCAAGGCTAGTACAATTTAATACACATGGATAACACTTTTTTATTGACAACTCTCATTCTATAGCTGAGATCTGGCACAGAATCTGTAGGGTTATAGTGTATTAAATATTTCTCAGGGGAGCTTGTTAAATAAGGTTGCTGTCTAAAGTCATTGAAATTCTGATGGATACAGAAACTGGAATGATACAGATTATTGGTTTGGTGACTAGATAAAGTGAGGTAAAATTATTTTGGTTTGGATCTGTGCACTACAGAATAACTGGGGCACTCTCTATTTCTGTTTCCAGAATAACTGGCTGGTTCTTAGAAATCTGAGATAACTTCAAAGACACATTATAATAGTAAATTGTTGGCCTCTATTACAATATTTGAAGCATATTCTTCAAAAAACAAGTGCATATTCTCTGAAAAGCTGGGCTGTCTAGAGGCTAGTAAAACAAGAACATTTAGATGAGGCCTTTAATTATAATAATTGCACATTATATTCCCAAATAGCTGTTCTTATGTTCTTATGCCAACAGATCCAGTGCAATAACTGCCAAATAGGCCTCATTCACAGCCAATTTCCATCTGAAGAGGCTTATTAGGCCCATCTAATTGTACTTTAATATAACTGCTGTGCATCTTGGCTCTGATTTGTCCTGTTGTTGCATTCCAGTGTTTGTCAATACTGTGAGAGCTCCCGCATTCCTTTCCAATATATTTAAGTCCAGTGCATCGGAACGTAGGTTCAGACTCTGCTGTGTGGCCTAATTCCGCTCTCATTATCAGTCTCCTTCCCTCCCTAAACATGCTCTGACCTCAGCGGTTGTTACCGTAATCCAAGCTGACTGTCCACCCTCTCTTGATCTGTGTTTCTCTCATCTCATCTAATCTCATCTCCTCTTTTTTTTTTTTTTTTACTCTTTTTGTCCATTTGTAATGTCCAAGGTCAATGAGGAGTAAACTGGGTTTCCATCTTACCACAAAGTTGTTCAGTAGAAATTCTTCAACTCAGCCCATACTTTAAAACTGTCTGGCAGTCAAACAGGTTAGTAAGGTGATGTGCGCAGTTTAGCAACATTCAGACATCGCAGGTAAAAATCTATGCCCATATGTTTCATCAGAGTGAATTTAAAAGGTAAACAAAAGGCCTCAAAAAGTAACTCCTAACCGTTTACTTTGTTGAGGAAGTGAGACACAGAGGAAGACATAATTAACATAATGGCTATGCTGCACTGTGTTCCTTATCCACCACTTCAATCCACTTGTCGCCTCACATTGACCTCCCCTCTGTCAATAAACTCACTGAACCAGTGGGGCTGGCATAGTCCAGCCTGTCCATAATCACAACAGCAGGGGATGCAAAACGCTCTTCACTCGACTGCAGGGGATAATCTGATTGCTCCCTTCATTTGATTTTTCTGCTGGCATTCGGTCAGATTCCCCGGAGGCTGCCGGGCATCTTGTGGAAGGGGGGCCTGGATGTAGAAGGGGGGCCTGGATGGACACTTTGGCAAATGCTATATGTTTCCCCCAGTATCTGCACTTGTTCTTGGGCACTGAAGCATCTGGTGATCATGTCATCCTAATAAATAGATATCCCTCCCACAAAAGATAACTGTTTGTCTCGTGAGTGCAATGAAAACCTCATAAAAAAGAAAAGCATAATAGCGGGAGTGAGATAAATGTTTTTACCCTTGTGCGTACTCACCCCACTCCTGGGTTTCATGGGCACGTGTCCCCACCCTCCTTTATATTCATCATTATTTATGAATGATGCACCCTAAAGTGGTTAACTTTGCATTCAAAGCTGATTACAACAGGCCCCACAACTCCCCACCTGTTCACCTCTCACACAGCCAGATGAAGGACAGAGCAGGAGGACTGAACTTCTCCCGCCTCCTCCAAGTGATGACACCCAGACAAATGTCTGCATTCACACCTGTTGTCATAAACACGGCAGAGGACAGAAAAGAAATTATGTTGTGCCCCTGCATAATTTATAATGTATAATTCAGGGGGTTTTGGTGAATGACCTGTATTTCACAGATATGCTTTGGCACAACACCCTAGCCAATGTGTGGGGGTGTACAGGGCACTCTGAGCACCGTGAGCGATCCCTGCTGACAAAACACAGCCAGATTGTCTGGGGCATTTGTCCAGTAGATGAGCGGAACATTGGGACATGGGGAATGAATTAACCTCACAGCCAAAGAGGCACTGGGAGTTAATGATGCATCTCTTTAAGTTTACTGTCCTGCTGGACATAGACACACAGGGAATATTACAAGAAAATCTAAATGCATGAATGAAAGCATCGTAAGCACAAAAAAGCACACACACACAGACACATACCCACACTAATTGTCAGTCTCTCCCCATCTGTGTTGTTGTCTGTGGACAGAGTGTGTGTCCCCACAGCAATGCTGAAGGTGACTCCAGTGACTGGCCAATAAATGACTGTGTTGAGTCTGGCTGGGAGGAGCCCCCAAGACACTTTAATCAGTGCTGTTTCCAGAGGGAAAAAGGACAAAATGCTTTTAGCTTTCGTCCTTTCATGATCTGTAAAGGATTTTTGTGAATATCTGGCAGTTGTGCTATTTGAAAAATAAGAAATTATTAAAATGCTACATTAAGACAACAAAGAATGTAAAATGCAGAGTCATGTGCTAGCCCATTTCACAGTGGTTTGCTGACCAATCTACAGTATAAAATGCTTATGATTATTCTTTTCATAGCTGCAACTGAAATGCATTACACAGATACTGGACAGCGAAGTTCACCTCTAAAGTTTCAGTGGGGTATTATTCTTTATTAAGTGTTTGTGAGGAGCAGGCCAGCACCTCTTATCCGTGACTGCAGTGAGCCCCCAGGCTCCTGCAAGCTGTGTTTCACATGAAGGGTAACATATTGATTTCTGTCTTTCAATGGCAAGTCGACCACATTCTGTTACGTAAGTACACGGTGTGGATGTTTATAAATAGTTTTTGTAATGTTATTGTGCCTTTGTCTCTTTCACTTTACAGGAGAGGCATTCAATCTGTCCGGGGGCATCGACATGTATAGTAACTGAACCCAAATTCTGTGCCTATAAAAATACACAAAAAAACACATATACACAGCCATGTCCATGACTGCAGTTGTATTTAATGCAATTGTAGGTCTAAACTAACTGTGGAGAATAAGGATGTACCAAATACAGCATACACATGAAATATTTACAAAACATGATTTGTAAATATACATCTTACAACTCAGTATCTGACAACGAATGATTGAAGAAGTCCAGTCCTTACTAAACTCCCTAGTTTGTGAACCAGGACAACTGAGGCAGAGTAAAGAGCAAGCAGTCAAGCTGCACAGGTCATTAAACACTGGAGTAAGAAATGAGAGAGGGAAACTTGGCAGTCTGTGCCTTGCCATTAGTCCTTAACTTGAGTTCTTAATTATCTCCACCCCAGTGGCGCCCCCTCTGTCCGGTGAACCATTTTGCACCATCTGGGCCTGGATCTGCAGCCGAAGAGACTGCCCATTGAAGAGAGCAATGAGTTCACGAGATGGTTCACAAAGATCTCATCTCTTTTTCTTCAAAAGCTCAAGACAGTCAATAAAAATTTCCAATAATGGGAAGTGACTGGAGCACAGTTCAGCTCGACTGCAGTCTTCAATCAGTCGCCATGAGCACTTAAAAATGTTTTTGAACGCAGAGACAAAGCCTCTTTTTGGTATCTGGCCACATCACCATTTCCTGGACGGCAGTGTGGAGGAGACTGTTGGCCTGGTATGTGTAGACAGCTGCTATAATGCAATCTCCCTCTGCAGCGATAAACTGCAAATAGCCTTTTTTTCTCTCCCCCACTCCTCTCTCCACTCCTCCTCAACACCACGACTCCAAGAGCAATACCTCAGCCGTGAGATTAGTGCAAGAGTGACACAATGTACCGTGTCTATACAGTCTGTGGTCAGACAATTATAATCAGCAGTGCCATTTGTTCTCAGGCATGGCATGGCACTCTTGACAGGTAATTACAGACACCACATACGAAAGTGAGGATTAACTTGAGTCTTTCAAATCCCACCAGTCTGCTGTTGACCCTTATAAAACCCTTTCAGCACAACCAAGTAAACAAGTTTTTAATGAAATGTCCAGAATAAGGAGCAAGCTACTGGCATCAGTAAAACTAATTTTAAAATAACAATAAATTGTAAGATTGTGTTTTTAAATAACAAAACAAAAAATTGTAGAGTGCATGCATCCATTCATTATATTTGCTTTCATTTGCCATTTTAAAAAAGCCTCAGCAAAAAGCTTGTAAGGCCAAGATTGAATGCCCTAATTTACCTGATAACATTCTGACTGTGAAGAAGGGAAACAAACTTCAATACCGAATATCTGAGGTTTGTTTCCCTTCTACTCACCAATGCTAGAAGAAAAAGTAGTCAACAGCATCTCTGCAGGGACCATGCATTTTTGAAGTAGACCATTTTTTTTTAAAACACTTAATTCATTTTGTCCCATACAACTCATCCTATGGGTGAAACCACTTGTCAAGAAAATTTCAACAAGATCTCCCCACAGAGCTTGGTAGCTATGAAGGGAAATTATTCACTGGGGTCTTTCACATGATTTGAGAAGTACAGTGTGCTTTTTAATTACCAAAATATATGATCTATTTAATAAGACCAGCAAAGTAAATAGTGCTGGTACAAGCAATTAGAGAGAGAGAATGAGGGAGTTTTAGAGAAAGAATGTGGAATTGGTTTTGGTACAGAAATATTGACTGTGGTGTTATGAGGCCGATGGTAATGATTACACTGTAGCAGGGTAGACAGGTGGTGCTTGTTTCTGTCACTTGTAAGTAGTCCTGGATCTGCTGAACAAAAAGGATCAGATTTTGTGTTTTTTTTCCCCAAAAGGTGAACATTTCCACGCTTCAAAAGAAAACAATTCCTCTTAGCATTCATGATGTCATGTTATCTTTTGCTCATCACACAAGATGACCTCTGGAAAAAAAAGATGCTGTGAAGAATTGAAGCATTTTTCACAAATCTCTGAAAAAAACAAAGAAAGCATAAAACAAATTTTATTTGGAGAGATCATAATAACAAACAAACTGGCATCAATAAAAACAAAGTAGCTATCACAACCAAAACACACACACACGCACACACACACACACACACACAGACACTAACAGTCACATAAACACATTCTGATGGATGGCCGTGGTGCACTCAGCCAGAATAAATGGACAGCTTCATGGCCAGCAGTAAGGAGATGCCGTAACTGTGATAGATGGCAATCTGCCTGGTGAGAGATCCCATGATGGAGAGTCCACCTGAAAGGTGCTGATGCTGGGAGAAGACAGATGGATGAACACAACAAACACAAAACACCCTTTATGCAAAACTGTGTCTCTGTACTGTTTTGGGTAGTTTGAGTTGTGTGTGTCTTTAAGAGGTTGGTGGATATATAAATATCACTAACGTCTAAAATACACACAGGCTAGCAACACGGAGCAAGGTTTCAGCTCTGTTTCTTCTCGCAGCAGGTAATTACTGGAGTCAGTTGAGGGAGAAAAAGATAGACACAGGCAGGTGTGGTATAAAGCCCAGGCGCTGAGGGCCAGAGCATCGTGACTTCAGAGCAGGAGTGAATCACTGATTGACATGAATGACAGTGAGGGGGGACGGGGGGTGGACAGAGTGGAGGGGGGCGGTGGACAGAGATTGACAGTGTGGCTATAGGATGCTGTCTGGACAAAGCACTCACAAGTTGATCAACAAAAATGCTACAGCGCAACAATGTTGCAGCGCTCTGCGGACACATACACATTATATTACTGCATATTAGGCTTATCCCGATGCCTAGATCTATATTGCATTAAGATAGAAGACATGGTGTCATCTTTGAGTAAAAGTAGGCCTGTATTTGTCTTCCAAGACAGATTTATGATCATGTATTCATTTATGTGAGTGCTCAAAGCTTAAAATTGAAAAAAAGCCTTAACTTAAGCCATGCATCAAATATCACTAGTTGACTACCAGCTGTAAGATACATTGGGGTACTTACATTTAGATTTTTCACTTTATAAGCAGTATAATCAAGATCCCTTTTCCAATTAAGGTCTAACACTGATTGGAATTTCCCTAATATATTGTAAAGTGAAATGAGACACATTTACCTTACACTGGTTAATTTGGATCCATAGGCATTTGCGCTGATCAGACCCCCAGTAATGTTCCCCTCGTATAACTGAAGCACCACACACATAAGCACATAGATGTATTATTGGGAGAATATCCTCATTCCAGCCTCCAGAATCATAAACCACTCCTGCTAATCTAATAACACAATAAAGGAATATCTGAGAGAGTAAGTGCTACACTTCTGCACAGATTAATATTCAATGAGAAGCAATTTCATGAGAGATAAAGTCACAGTTAATTGGCTGTCAGAATGACATGTTTGCTTTTGTTGCTTACTGCTTTGGGGATGATTATGGCCTGTAATGTTTTACTTAGTGAGTCATCTCAAATTATATCTTCCCCGTCTGGGCCGAGCCAATGCTATTTCAAACCCTCATCTCCCTGTGAAAGAGGGCAGCATCAAAGCCCTTCTGTACCCAACATGATTTACCAAAAGTAAAAGCCTCCCATTTTAAAGTTGCTCATTTGATCTGGTGCACTCCTGCCTGGTTTGTTTTACTTATTTATACTAGATAGCTACATTGCGGTGCTCTACAAAATGGTTTCTGAAATGTCACAGGTGAACTCTGTGGGGGTCCACTCTAGGGAGTAACATTAATAACATAGAGAGGATGCTTCCTCTAAACAAAAAAGACAAAAAGTTGCAATAAAGGTTGCAACACAACAATTTCAAGCAACCAGCTGATTGACCTAGAGTTAAAAATGTGAATATGTCTTCGAAATCCTCTGCTGAGCAAATACATAGCAGCACAAATGATGCTAAAAATTTGTCAGTTCACACCATCATTTGGCAGTAAATGATGTTTTATATTTTAAAGGCAACTGAGACTTTCTATATAGCATATTTAATCAAAATGCAAGAAATTCATTCTTTCATCCTGATTTCAAACCAAGACTCCAAGACCAAAAGATGAATCTATCCTGTTATGTAGGGTTGTTTAATTTACAGTTGTAATGTCCTGTCCTGTTATGTCCTGTCCTTTCTTTTCCCCTTGCACCCTTGGTTTGAATCCTTGTGTCTCCTCCATGTGTTACTTCCTGTCAATTCCTTGTCATTTCCTGTTGCTTCTTGTTTACTTCCTTGCCCTGTGTCCCTGCTAGCTTCACCCCTCACCTGTACCTTGTCATGTTCGTTATTAGTCTTGCCTTGTTTCACCTGCTCCTTGTTCTCTAGTTTAGCCCTGCGTATTTAAATCCTCATGTTTCCTCAATCCTCTATCATTCATTGCCCTTATATGTTCACGCTGTTGCCTATTGCTGTGATCTGCGGTTTCCTCGTTAATCCTGTTTGTTTGATTGTCGTGTGTATGGGTCCTTACCTTATACCTCCAAGAACCATGGCATTAGTATAAGTATACTTATGTAGAGTAAATGATACATAAGATATCTTATCTGTTATTGATAAATGACCCTGATGCTGGTGTAGGGCCAATCTCTGGTTACAGTCCATGGCCATAGAGAAATATTCAGCAGCTCACCAGAAAAAGGACAGTAGAATTCATATGCCATTCCATCATGTGGTATACCATATATCCATTTTATCATTACTCTATCAGTTTGTCCCTGGTTTCTCCCTTGGGTATTTGAAGTCTTTTCAGCTGTGACTCCCATTGTCAACTGTCGAAGCATTTATCAGTTCTTGCTCCTTGCCGCCTTATTTCCAGTATAAACACCCTATTTCCGACATCTTTTGTGGCCGCCATAAGATGAATTCCCCATGGGCCGTGCATCCAGCCAGCCGGGAAAGGATACTATGTAATAACACCTACGCACGCAAACACATGCTTTTAGTCAGCAGTGCAGCGCAGCACAGCACAGCCCCCTCTCTGTAAGGCCTGGCTCTCTAAGCCCATATCTCAACATCATTCTCTGTGGCAGTGTGCGAATCTCACAGCACTTTATTACAACTCAATGTGCATGTTTTATTTATTGCCTGGCAGGCTCCCGTGAGAGCCAAGATGCACTGGCGTATATCACATCTACACAATACATAAACAGCCCTACGGCCACAGCCATACAGGCACTATGGGACAGAAGGCCGGACTGTTGAGTTGTCAAACTGAAGGGGTTGCAACATGGATCCAGCCTCTGGTTGTTCAGTCACTCACAGTGACCTCCCCATGAACTTCTGGAATGTTCTGTGTTTTCTCAAGCCAAATCTGCGCCTTTTTGGCCTTCACATGTCTAAAGAGGCCCAGTTGGCTTGCAGGAAATACTCCTGCAGAGCTTACTTGCCCCTTCTGACTCCTGTCTGATGATCTTGTATATGTTGGAAGTGCACCTTTAATGAAGAGATAAGGTGAGATGTCAGTGTGTCTGGGAGGCTGAGATCACGTGGGGCGCCGCTGAGCAGATCCATATATCATCTCGTCTTAATGAGGCAGTCTTAGGTGACTGCTACATAGGCTTACTACATAGAGACTCACCCTTTCTCTGTATGCAGGTCACACATCTTGTTATATTAGCACTGCTGTAGGGAATGGTAATGGTGCCTTGATATTGTAAGCAGGTACCATATGTAGGGTCTATTATTTAGCTCCGACAAAAGAGGACAGAGTTACCAAGAAGTTTTTGCACATCACAAACCAGAAACAGGCCCAGTGCAATGTAACCTTCCCTCAGCGAGACAAACAGAAATTTCATTCATTCATATAGTTTTATTTCATTCAATTTTATTCAAAGCAAGGCAAGTCCTTAACACAAAGGAGGTAAATTGTGAAGAGGTGCCTTTTTCAGTGCTACTGGTCCAGATGGCTAGAGTAAAACAGGGGCAGGTGTTTACTTACTGTTACACAGTAGTGCTCATTATCATGCTTCTGATATCCCTGTACGCACTGTAACATGAATCTTATCCTTTTTTATAAATCATTTTAGACAAATCCAGAGCTAAATAAATGTAAATGTGAATGCATGCCAGACAGTATGTCACATATGCCATCACGTTGTCATATATGTCTTAACACTGACTGTCAGTGATATAAAATGAATTTCAAGTGTGTGAGTGCATGTCTTTCCCACGCTAAATGATTGCATTGTGCTGAAATAATGAATGTGATTAAAATGAACAGATTTTGGATGTTCATACTAAAATCATAGTCCCTTCTTTAAAGAGCAGCCTCTTTGTTCTCGCTGTGTCAGATTTTATCTCTTCGGTCTTTGAATTTCACACCTCAACAATGAAGATTCTCCAATCAGGCAAGAAAGAATCCCACAGAATGGTAATCCTTACAACCATAATCAGTTCCTTTCACTGAGTCTGACAGGTTCAGATTAACACCACCATTCTGGAAGACTTAAAATGCTGAGCAACATCCATCACTGATTCATCTTCATGCGTGCAAAATTGCTTCAATAATTGTGGTTTGTGTGTAGTGAATAGCCATCATGCAGTGTTTTCAGGGGTGGTAATTTTGCTAGGAAAAACCATCTAAGGTCCCAAACAAACAGCTCAATCTGTGTCTTGTGAGCGAATCCAACAGAGATGGTCAAGCTAAGTAACTTTCCAATATTGGGCAGACCGTTTAAGTTAACCATTAGCAGGGAGAATGTTACACAGATCAATAGCCAACGCCACTGGTTACAAGGGGTAAAATATCCATGCAACCTTCAAAGAATATCTGAACCAAAATAAATTATTTGGCAGTTGTTTATTATATTTGTTATTTTTTGTCAGTTATGTTTTTGAATGGTTTTACATATTTTGTAACATATCTGATAAGACAAGCTGCTGTACTATGGAATGAAGGACAAGACATCTCCAAAGAAGCATAAGATCAAAGAGAAACATCACTGAGAGGACAGTTTGAGTGAGAGTTTGGGCTATTGATTAGGCTATTTATCTGACCTGAAGCAGGCTGGAGAGGAAATGAACCCTCTTGTATTAGTTCAACTGTAGAATATATCAAACTTACAGGTTCCCTGAGAGAGGCCAATTTTCTTTATTAGGTCTGATAATGTTACGTAGTAGATAGAATAGACTTAAATTATAATGATAAGGTCCAAAGACTCTTCAAAAGACTCAACAGATTTACTGAAGTGAAACATGTTCTGAGTATTTAGGAAAAGCTCTGTGGAACTCAAAGGAGTAAAATCCATTTTGGCTACACATTTTCTTCAGGAAAGCCTTGTGTTTTGCGGCCTGAATTCTCAAGCCCTGACATTACAGGGTTACAGCAAAAACACTCACATATAGATGATAGTTGATAGATGCCATCATTCCAGTGTCCCCTCCTAACCCTATGTTGTGAAACCTCGGTGCATAAATCAGTCAATCATGAAGCACATTCATGGCAAGTTCAAACTTTAACAGTGGTGTTGATTACTGGTGCTGTTTATCAGATTTTTGTCCTGCAAGCCAAAACATTTCCAACGGGTTTTTCCACATCATTACAGTACACATTTGCCAGCTGGTTCCACGAAGATGTTCTGAAAGTACAGTGGATTTTTTTGTTATTTTTTTTCATCTGTGTTCTGCTGGCATTGTGATTAAGTTGGACTGCTGAGACAAACACAGATGGAACCAGTCTCAGGGCACTGAGCCTTTCAATAGAGGTTCATGAACACAGTGATTCAACCATGCGATAAAGAGTGGGAATTTGCTTGAGCAATGGAGGAAAACGTCTTCAAGGTCATACCAAAGTTCAATGGCTTTTTAGTTTCAGAGGATTTAAAGTATACATGATATACATATTCTTTTTTACACAAAGACATTTTTAAGTGTTTTTTATGGCCTTTTATGCCTTTGATTAGACAGAATAGTAAAGAGGGACAGGAAATGAGTGGGATCAAGAGATGGGGAAGGGTTGGGAAATGACTGTGGGTCGAAATCAAACCCGGTTTACCAGGTGCATGATATGGACATCTTAACCAACTGTGCCAGAGTGTCCCCCACCTGAGCATAGGTTGACCATCATCAAAACTGCTAACAAACTACGACTTGTTAATGGCTAACAGATTTGCTGTTTACAGTCTACACTGCAGCAGTCTATTGAGCCAGCTGTTTCTGAAACAATCTCAAACCATAATGGTTTTTCATCTGTGGTCTGATCTAAGCATGGATAGTTCTGTCACTGCAGGCATTGTGATTGGATGGGCACTGCTGGGGCACTTAGGCACTTACAGAGTCTCACATCACTAAGCTTTTTAATGGAGGTGCCTCAACACAAACATAAGCTCATAATCTCAAATCATCAAACTGTGAAATCGACACAGCTAACAACACTAATATACAAGGAACCAAGAAATTGTCCAAAAAAATGTCCAAATAAAAACAAATAAATAAAAACTTCAAATAGAGGAGTAGGTATAATAAGGCACACATGATCAAAAGAGTTACTTTTTCATTATTGTTGTTGGTCAACATCCAGCTCCAAGCTCTCTCCACCTCTGCTTGAATAGCTAGCTCTGATGTTCCTTCCGGAATAAACAGCTGGTGGGAAAATGCTGTGTAACTGTGTGAAAAAGTGAATGAAAAAAAAAGGCACTGAGGAGTTCAACACTGACTGTTTGTTTCATGATGGTCGGGTTGTGACTGTCTGTCATGGATTGTCGCTGTCCGTGGTACTGAAGGCATGAAGGCCAGGGCACTGTCAATCTTTCACCACGTCACAAAAGCCAAAATGATGATTTAAACCTAAAACTAGTTGTGTTGAATTGGCCTCAGATAGTAGCTAAAGATTTAAAGCATACACTTTTTAATGCAAAAAGGTATTACGTTAAGTTTACATCCTTTTCTTTATGTCGAAAAATAGAATGTAATAGCATCAGTGTCAAGAAGAACACCAGAATCATTTAGGCATTTAAGCTAAGTTTCAAAAGAATGAAGTCTGCTTAGGAAAAGATGACTGTTACACCTTTGTATTGCTCTAATTCACAATACTCACAGCACTCTGAGGACCAGTGGGGTGCACATGGCAAACTCATTACATTAGCCACCTTTCCTCTCCAGTGTAAACACCAGATATAGTCCCAAACTGAATCTTTTAAAGCACTGTGGTAACAGAGCTCGTGAATTAAATTTAGCTTTATTTGTTAAGCGAGCAATGCCGTCGGGCCAATAATGAAATTCATGCCCATTACTCAAATAGCCCATTAGGCAGGAGGTTGGAAAAATAGTTTTCTCACAGAGGTACTGGGCCTTCAAATCAATGCACTGATGCGACCAGCCTGCCATTAGCTGTAGGAATTTATGTCAGTTTGGAAAAGCAGCATTGCCACGATTAATTCTGGTAACACAACACTACATAAATATCCGTCCCCCATAGCCCCCACCCCCTACCCTTACCCCCCAGTATCTAAGCTTTATTTGGAGGAGGCCCTGGCAAGACAAAGGAAAGCACCATGACAGTGCAGCACAGCCCCACAGCTGCTTCCTGAGTCACGTAAAACACATCACAGCCAGACCTGTTTATCAATAGAGCAAGAGTACTGAGAAAAATACAAAAACAATTTGCTAATTAAAACTCACTAAAATTCAATAATTCAAAAGTTTGGTGTTATTTGATAACAGATTGCTGGGAAATTAGTTTATTGTAGATATTTGAGTAAGATCAAGAATTATCCAGTGAAATGCATAAGTATAGCTAATTTCTACTTTCAATATTCTTGTCAGGTTAAGGTAGCATATATAGGCTACATGTATGATGAAACTGAAGTTCAGTTTAGTTGTAATTTGTTTAAAAAAAGTAATATGTCACACTTCACTAAAGTCATTTGTTGCAGGAGACTGAACTTTGGTCTTTGGGGTAGAATGGCATGCTGACTGATAAAGCGTTTTCATCTGGCAACATTAACCCCAATGCTCATAATCATTTGGTGATTAAGTCCTGCCCTTCAGCTGAGAGGCATGTTCAGATTCAGCTGACCAGATGGAGCTTTGTGCCATTAAGCTGTGCATCAAAATGACCAGAGCAGCCATCAAGATGGGACGTTCAGGGACGACAGAAGAAGACTCCCTCTTAACTCTTAACTCTGCGATTAAGAAGATTTTAGCCAACAATGATTTGTATTTTTTAACCAATAGAAAGGTTAGCTTGGTTCAGTGTACTCAGTTTTGCTCCCAAGACTGGACAATCTGAACAATCTCTATGGACTTATGATAAATATGTAGTATCTGCTTTAACAAAAACTGAAAAAGAAACCAACTTATCTCTGCATTATGTTTTTTGTTAGTCTTTTCATATAGCACTACCAACTCCCAGTTGCTCTAAAGAGTGATCACAGTTGTAGTCCCACAGGCACAGTATGGTCCTGGATGCCCAGACCCTGAAGCCAGGCAGAGACAGGGAAAATGAGTTTACACACAGAGAATATCAAATACACAAGGACTACAGGGGTACTGAGCAGCATAGCCTTTCTGTCTTTGTTCTACTTATTCCAAAGTATCAGAAAATGAATGTTTATATATATATATTTTTTAAATCCCTAAATATCTAGTTATAAATGTTTAAAAATGCAATGATTGTTACTTCGAATTTGGACACTATGTTTTCAGCGATTGACTGAATGTTTAACTGTATGTGTTCAATATTACTTAGAAATTCTCATTAGAAATTAGAAGTCAAGCAATTTTTTTTTTATAAAACTTGATGAAAATGTATAGAACATCAGCCAGGCTAGTACCTCAGTACCTCAACTCAATATTGCAGTACTAGTCAGGGAACTCTCCAAAGGCTTCAGTTTGCTTTGAACTGATCTTTTATTCTCCGGTCAGCAAACAGAAATTGAAGGAAGAACCAATGGGGAAACCAATAGGGAAAAACGTTTTGCAAAGCAAAAGAGTATTGCCTACCAGGCTAATAGAACAAGTCAAGGAACAAACAAAAAGTAGCACTGACTCACAGGGGATGAATTTAGCTTCCCTTTGCTATCATGGTGAGCTACCGCATTTGGCACAGGCAGAGGTCTATGCACTTTAAGTGCCCTTCTAGTTTAAAATTGTGCCCCAGTGCATTGTTTTATGGGGTCTAATTATAATTATGGCAAACTGCTGTCTTGCAAACTGTAGCATTAGTTTACTGGACTAGTGGAGCAGAGGAGAAATGTATGGAAGGTCCTCAGCTTCACAACAGTTAGAGGAGAAGACTCTCAGAATATTTACAGACTCTACTTGTTTTTCTTCAGAAGCTAATTTAATTGCATGACATTTCTTCTGCACCCAAGTATGTTGTTTTTGCTAATATTATCAGTTGTCTAACAAAGCACGACTACATTAAAATAATTCTGATATTTTTTCTGACATTTAGTTTTTTAAAAGAACTCCATGTAGAATATCTCTGAGGTTATCTGGAGACTTTAGTCAACCATCGAACACATACATCGAGTACATCACACAATAAGAATCCATGGTTTCTTATGTCTTTTCTAATCATGCTTAGTTTTACATTGCTGAGTGAGGACTTATACATATACCATACTGAAGACATGTTTTGAAGACTTTTATGACTTTTCTCCTTGTTTTCCCACAAGTGTTTCATCTGTTTCCCAATCCAATTCATTGGAGACTGCAGACTTTGCTAACAATACACAGACTGAAAGCTCAGTGCTGTTTCAGTGCTATTGACACTCTCAAGTTACATAGTAGAGCCGATGGTGCCACTTTTATTATTACCTATTCATGTTCATGTTCATGCTTGCTTCTATTTCAAATGTGTGGCAGATTCTTTATACTCCCAATTGTGTGTTGAAGAGATACATTGTACAACTACGTGTATACTAGTTATGTAAAAAGTATAATGCTTTCTGTAATGACTGGGGCCCTTAGCCCCCACAAATTGAATCAGTTAAGCCAGTGACCTTGACTTCATCGGTGCCATGTGCCACAGTTAATCTCCAAGACCTTGCTCTATTAGTGTTTTATGAGGAGCAGTGTCATCACTTCTCAGCCAAGATCTAATGCTCACATAACCTCTGGTGACAGCCGAATGGGAGAATCAGACACCGATGACAGGTATCTTGCCTTGCGAGATCTCTTTTGACAGCACAGCAGGCATCAAACACACCTCCTACACACAGTCAATTATGAGTGGTGAGCGCAAACAAGATTAACAGCGGTGCATATGGCACAGTTTCAGAATAGGCCTGGAAGAAGATTATGCACCTGTCCTATTATTATTATTATTATTATTATTATTATTATTATTATTACAATTGTTATGTGAATATTTAGTTTGTTTGGACTTTTTTGAACGTGAATGCATAATTAGCCATTTGTGTAGGTAAATAAGGATTGCAACAAGTCATATAATGATTTTAAAAAATCATAGTGTTTCAAGTCAATCAAAACAAGACTGCAGTCAGACAGCCAGGGTAAGCAGACTCTTACTGCAAATTTGTCTTGCTAATGAATGAGATCCAGAGTATTGAGCTGAGCTGGTTGGTAGCAAACACCTGCACTATAAAGATGGCAACTGCATAAATAGGTCTGAAATCCTTGTAAGCCAAGAGGAAATCAAATTATTACTGTTGCTCTATGCAAAAATAATGACGGATTTAAAATGAAACTGGGGGCCCGGCAAATTAACCCCGATGTGAAATATCTCATTTTCTAGTGAGCCAGTGATTAAAGCACCTTAAATTGGTGTCTGTCTGCCCAGTAATATTTATTTTCATGGTGGAAATTGTGTGATGGTGCATCAAAAGATGACAATGGCTTGACCATTCTGATAGAGTGAGGCAGGGAAATGGGAAAAGACATTAAATTTGGTCTCACTGCAAACACAAGAAGCCTCTGCTTTCAGACATCACTGAAATAAACAGAACCTCAGGATCAGGCCGGTTTCATTCAAGCAACTTTTTTTTCTCCATTCTAGAAAATCGACTTTAAATTTGTGTATAAACAGAAATATCGACAAACATTGTTTTATTTTGAATGCTTTTACAATTGCCTTGACTCATGACAAAAGCCATTCTAAATAAGATTATCCTCTTGGGCCTTTTTTTTTTGTGCAAGTCAACAGGCACCTGGAAAGACGGACTAGTCTAGATGCTTACATTAAAAGCAGAGGAGATCCAAATTGGATTTACCTCCAGTGAATCCATCCAGGCAATCCCCTTAAGTGCTGACCCTGTGCATAATGTCAGATAGCATGATGAGAGAGGCCAGGAGGCACACAGCAGACTTGGGCCTGAGCCCAAAGCCACAGGGAAAGGCTGAAAACACTGAGACAGTCTAGACGCAGAGAGCAGAGAAAGAGAGAGAGAGATTGAGAATTGAAATAGAGACAGATGATGAGAGAAAGAGAGAAAGATAGATCCAGTGGGACAGAGGGAAGCATTTAAAGGCATCTAAAGAGGGAAGTAATCAGAGGCTGACATAGAGAGAGATAGAGAGAGAGAAGGAGAAAGAAAGAAACAAAAAAAAAAACAAATCCATAAAGCAGAAGAGAGAAGAGAGAGAGCTAGGTCTCTAGGGGCCAGTCTGACTCACCTGATATAATTCAGCTCATGCCTCTTGATTCAATGAGGACTGGGAGGGACATGGTGACAGCGTGTCGTAATGGGCAGGCCACGACAAGACTCTGAATGAACAGACTTCTCTCCATTCACAATCCTAGCGGCAGCCTAACTGGGGTCTGTAACATAAGGAAAACAGGACACTTCCTCTGAAATGGAGGAATGAACATATTATCATCTTTTCAGTGATGCCAGTCAATGAAACGTCAATAAACTTGAGGTATATTTCCAACTCACTCATTCTTCATCAATGTCCAAACTGACTAGATCTCTCTGTTTCTTGTTTCATCTCCCCCTCCCCAATCTCACTCACTCACTCACTCACTCACTCACTCACTCACTCACTCACTCATTTTCTCACTCTCTCTTTACCTCCCTGCCCAGTTTTTATTTCTCCCAGTCAGTGAGAAGTGAAATGGCCTCAAAGAGCAAGACAAATGAACTGGAGGGAAGAGAGATGATGCGGAGCCCCAGACAGAAGAGAGCTCCAGATTGGTATTGAACAGCGCCAAGCGGCCGACGGCCAGCCAGTGACACAGGGGGTCACAAATGAAGAGTCGCGGAAGAAAGAAGGCGGCTGGCTTTATGGCTCAGAGCAGCCAACCGGCAGACTGTGAGATACAGTCAAGGCAGGGTAGGGGAAAGGAGGAGTGGGGAGGGGTAGGGAGGGGAGGGGGCGGTAATTGTTCAGTTAAACTCGGGCGGTGGTGGGCCAGACCAATTCATCCTCCCTGACAGAGGCTTCCCCGTCATTACTGCCTTCCCTTTCGCTGGCCGCAGCTCCAGCCAGCCAGCAGCAGCACCCACACACTTCACCAATCAAATCTCTCCCTCCCTCCATCACTCCTTCCCCATGCCAGCCTGAGAGGGAGTCAGGTAATGAGAGAGCGATTGAGATGCCAGGAGGATAAAATAGCATCGCTATGTAAGCAAAGTCAACGCAGGGGAGTCAATAGTCGAGAGACTTGTGTTTATCTAGCACAAGCATTTATCGAGCACAAGCATATTTCACATTCTTTTCTTTTAGAGGCAGTGCATCCTTCACAGATGCTCTCCATACTTTCACTGGTAACTACGTAAGATATGGGTGCTCTTAAAAGAGCAGAAATTTTGACATGGACCCTTGCAGAGCAGTATATACAGTTTATCTATCCAGAGCCTGCCACAAATTAAGAGGTCAGGTCAGAATTAATAGACTCATGGGTATACACTCTTTGTGCCTCTCTCAGCCATAGACCCATAGCACTTAAGCCAATCTGGGCAACTCAGTTGACCTTAAGCATAGGAATAAGGGTCTTGTGTGAAGTGCAATATTGATTTTTTTTCTGTTCTTCTCACTGTGCAGGGGCTTGTACAGCTCTCGGGGGATCATGTCGGATGTCTTTTATGCAGGCAGTCCCTCTGATCTCAGCTCGAGCTTTCCCTGGTTGACTATGTTTCAGACAAAAGTGGCAGGGAGAGGATGTGGCAGCACAACACACAGCTCGTTCCTTCCTGCTTTCTATCCCTCCATCCTTCCTCCACCTCCACAGTATTGTTGTTTTCCTCTTTCCCTGCTAAGTGGTCCTTGGGCGCCAGTCAATCTAAAGACAAACGCTTTGGAGACATGACAGCGTTTGTGTTTTTTTTCCTTCAGCTCTAATTAAAATCCCCCTATGGCCAGCTCTCAGTGCTGTCAGACCTGTGCCACTGAGACCCATTACGCAACAGGACCTTCATCTTGCGCCGTCTCGCCAAGTGCCAAATCCCACAGCCGCCCGCACTCGCTCTGTACCATGGCTTTGCCCCGCGGCTCGAACTACTAATGTAATTAACGGTCTATCTGGGGGCTGAAAATGAAGACTCAACCAGCCGTAATCAATTTCAATTTCCTCCCAGAGTTATTTATAGTCTCTTATCAGTCTGATATTGATTTAAGGGCTTTTCTTTGTCTTTTCTTTCTCGTTCTGCCTCTTGTTTTTTTCTCTTCTTCCCACATTTTGTCCTTTTTTTGTTAGGTGGAGGCCATCACTCCTGAGAGGCAGAGTGATGAAAGCCGTGTGGGTGGGTGGTTGGGCGCTCTGCAAGGGGATGAGGCCGAGAGGAAAGAGAATTGAATCCTTGCCACTGTGTTTTACACATGAGTGCCTAAGGCAGCTGTGGTCTTCCCCAGTCTTAATACCCTTAAATGCCAGAGGAAGGGTGAGAGCTGTGGTGAGTCAATATGTCCTCTTTGTGTGACGCCGGAAGCTGGTTTAAGGTGCAAACACACAACAGGAGCTCCATAAATCTCATATTGTCAAGTAATAAGGAGAGAAACAGACAGAGAGGGAAAGACAGAAAGAAAGAAAGAAAGAAAGAAAGAAAGAAAGAAAGAAAGAAAGAAAGAAAAAAAGAAAGAAAGAAAGAAATTGTTAATGGTTTTCTCTGGTGTTAAATTATTAAGTCAAAACCTAAACAAAGATGTAATAGAAAAGCATTGAGTATAGGCCTTATGCCTTCGAACTTTAAATCAGTCCTTGGGCTCCAGGTTACAAGACTTCATCATCTTTCCTCTGGCGTAGAAAATGCCATCAGCAGATCCGGGGGACAAAAACATTGCAGCAAGTTAACAGGTCTGCCACAAATCATCAGCCCAGCCATGAATCAACGTCTCTGGGTCCTAGGCTGGAGAGAGCCCCTGCTACACGCCACACCTGCTCAACACCCGGTGGAATATCCCACACCAGAGTCACACACAGCCCACAGAGACCCCAATGCAGACTATACCTCCTCGCCAATAGTCCCATGTACAGAGACTCAATGTAGATTACGCTGGCTAACCCTTAAACATTAGTGACACCTTAAATATAAGGAATGAGAGCTCAGGGAGACACAGCCATGTGGCACTCATTGCTGCCAAGCTCTGTAATCCATGTCACTTTGAGTTTCTGGTTCTCATCTGACAGGGTACTGATAATCAAAATTGTACTGATTTTCCTCTCTGTGATAAGACGCCCCACTTTAATGCTGTGAGTCCTATTAAAAAGAAAAGGGCTCCTGTTAAAAGCAGGGAGTGTTGTTATTGAAGAGCTGGAATGAGTGATGCCTGCTGGGTCTACTTTTACTGTAGTGAAGTTATCTTAGCCACACGCAGGTTTTTCTGGAATTTGCACACTAAGAGACAGCTCACCTCCATGACCTTCAGCAGAAGCAAACGTTTATCTGCCTGAGGGCTGGGTCTTAAGTGTAAACAAATAGAAATTATTCTGTCCTCAGCATAACCCTCCACAAATCACACACAGACATTATCACTCACATACAGACATAGATACACACACACACGCACTGGCACACACACATGTGCACACACATACAAGCATGCATATTCAAACCTCCGTTCACCAATATACACATCAGTCTCAATCATGGACAAGTCAGATAGTTGAACTCCCACTGTAAGCACTTTAATGGAGACAGCTAAGAGACAACCATCACCGAAGGGTGTGTGATGACTACAAATAGGACAGTAATCTGCACTCCCACTGTGCACACGCAATCACATTGCCAGTTTGTGAGTTGTGTGTCAGCCTGTCAGGTGTGGGTGCAGATTCACCGCCCAGGATTTTTAAATAAATAAATTCAAGTGTTGAAATTGCAGATTCTGGGTACAAAATTGCAGTTTTGGAGGAAAACCTTGCAGTTTACATGAATAGCCTGCAGCCTATTTTGGATATTAATATTGTTTAGCCTACAGTAAATATCTACATTGTGGTGCTCTGTGAAGAAATGCAGAATATTCTTGGTGGCTATGATAAGACAAGGCTATTTGCATATTTGTTGTCTAATATTTGATAATAGGCTTATCATTAACAACTAATGTCCATGGACCTCATGTGATTTAGCCTTAACCTATCCTTAATCTAGCCTTAACGTAGTTGATGCCAGTATTTTGACAGATTTGATCGCTGCAGTGTTAAACGGTGAATGCTTTCAAGTTCCAGCATTTCCTCTTTGAAAGCAGAATCCGTAACTGTTTAGTGTGTGCATCTGTGGTGGCTGTGCTCGGAATGCAGAAGCAGTGACCGCAGAGAACATTGTTTGATATCGCGTGAAATGTGTCAAAAATCAGGACAAACACCTTAAAAGGATACTATATATTGAAAAAAGGACACTGTCTTATCCTGGAAAGCCAGTCTGTCCGCTGAAATCCAGTCAAAATCTGGACAAATGGCCATCCTAGATTTAATGCATAGAAGCTTTTAAACCCGGAGGTTGCTCCGCTCTGCTGGGCTCCCTGAAACACGGGTTGATTGGACAACAACTGTAGCACCCAAGTTGAAGAAATATTAGTACATGAAGAAACAGTAGTACATGGATCTCAAGGTGTTTCACCAAACAACCCCTCAATCACCCATCCGAGATGTAGCACCACCTGATGAGAGAAAAAAAATCAAGAATTTTGGGTCAAGAATTTTGGGTCACATTGGGTCACTCCAAACATGTAGTTCCAGTAGGTTCTAGCACAGTAGTGGCACATCTTTTTAGTAAAGTTTTTTTTTAGGTGTGCTAGAGGGGACACTGCATAGGCACAGTGCCCAACTAAAACGTAACAAAATATAAGAGGAAGAACAAGAACAGAACAATGGAAACAGTGTATAGGAATGTTTTTGTTTGTTTGTTTAGGTGAGTGGAGAAAAAAACAAAACAAAACAATAACAAAAATGTGGTGTCTTGAACTATGATTAGTTGGTAGTAGAACCATAAAAGCAATGCTCTGCTCATTATACTATTAGGAGAGGATACACCCACAGTGATTCAGCCTTAGACACTATTTTATAACCTATAACTATTTTATAACCAGTGCACTGGATATGGCTGTTGGCTACAGTCCCAAAACTGAAATGTTACATGATAAGAGAGGAACACCAAAATGCCTTCTACATGAAACAAAATTAACTTATTAATATTAATACAAATGCCAATGTTATGCAGGCAGTTATTATGCCATTATTTACTTTTCCTTTGTGGCCTGTTTGGTTGTTGTAAGGACCCTCTTCTCAAAATGTCTGTGTAGGATTTTCCTCCTTTCTTCCCCCGTCCCCATCCTCTCTCTCGCTTCAAGAGTTGAGGGCGTGCGCCACACACTGGTGTAATGGTTGCGTACTCTTTTCCACAATTTTCGGCATGGCCAGTGTGTTTAAGGTGGTATGGCCCCTCCTTTCAAAAACTCTGAGCAGCATGCTTCTCCTTTCTTCCTCTGTGACGTCTCTCTCCTTAGGAGTTCCAGCAGTGTGCCATGCACCAGGTTTTGGAGTGGGTTTCCCTTCACAGGCTGAAACGTGTGGTGGTCACGTTTAAAGCAAGGCATATGGACCTCACTCCACCTCCACCGTGGAGTGGAGATGTTCTCTTACCACCCTCTTCATCCAGCTGAGGACTCCCAAGGTCAGCAAATGACTGAGGTGAAATTATTCTGCCGGTAATTAGTAAGTTAACATCAAGATATAGGTGTCCATTTCAACTAATTTCAGCTAGCTGAAAATGTTATAATGCAGACCTCTTGAAAAATCTCCATCACTAAGCAATGGGGATGAGCTTCCACCATCCCCCTTATCCAGTTAAGGGGCCCCTTGATCAGTAAATTACTTGATTGATGATTCATGATTCATGATGAATATGATACTTACTGGATACCTCTGAGCTTTGAGCACCATTTCTGTCACCAAGCACTCAGATTAAATGATCTAATCTGAAACTGGGATGTTCATTTCAAATCTTTGAGGCTACTGAAAAAGACTTTGCTGATCTTACTGATGTTCTCCTCCTCAGCACTTAGGGAGGAGACACAGGCCTTGTGTAAACCATCTCTTTAAGGTGAATAGCCATGGTTGCATTTTCTCCATCCACTCTCTCTGCAGTCCCATCCTTCCCCTCATCCAGAGACATTATCATGGTCTCTGCCCTCTGTGTCTTGGATTTCATCTTCATCTCAAGCTTTTCTTTGCACCTCCTGTCTGCCATTCCCTTTTTGAGGCACTTAGCCAGTGTTAACCCTCTCATTCCTGCACTGGTGTTAACCCTGTCATTCTTGCGCTGGTTTTAACCCTGTCATTCCTGCGCTTACGTTAACCCTCTCATTCCTGCACTAGTGTTTAACCTTTCATTCCTGTGCTGGTGTTAACCCTCTTGTTCTCGCACTAGTGTTAACCCTCTCGTTCCTGCACTTCTTCCTTCCAACCGGCAAACTGCAGCTGAAAAGTTTGCCATTTTTTCCTCTCAGAGCACACAGAGATGTGCTGTGGCAACAACAGGAAAAGATGCATCTCTGAACAATGAAAATGTAAGGCTAAACTGATAACACTATCTTGTGAAATGTGACAAATTCAAGCCTTGTCATGTGTGCATCGTATAATTATTTCAATGCATTTGGATCAGCTAATGTGCATGTTAATAAATGGAAACTAATGAATATCTTTACAGTCAATTTGAATACATTACATGTTATCTAAAGCATTGGTTCACAGCGCCTTGCTGGGGGTTCCATGAAAAAGTGTGCTACAAAGTAGCATCTAGCATTTAGAGAGCAGAACAGGTTTTTTTCTGCTCCATGAGGGGTCCCCGGTCCAATAAAGTTTGAGGACCCCTGATCTAGAGGAAGAATCTTGAGCAAATACTCTCTGAAATAAGCATGATGTAGCTGCCTAAAATATGAATTAAGAACAGCCATCAGCAGTCTCACGTGACTCTGCCTTTCACGTTTTTGTCTGTGGATTTTAATGTGCCATGACGAGTGTTCATGCGACAGCGGTTGCAGCTCTCTCCATATTTTAGACTCCAATGAATATTTAATGTCAAAAAAGTTCGCTGGGAATCTAGAATCTTTAAAAGCATTGCTTCATGTGCCTAACTGTCTCTGAAGATAGCTCTGAGGAAAAAATATCTGCATTTATTTGTCCTGTGTAAAGGCCCCATACACATGTAATACTTGCCTGCTAATAATGTCTTTTTTATTGTTACTGAGGTCATGTTTACTCTTTGTGTTAAGACTTGTGGTGTTAAATGACAATGAAATGTGGCATTAGCCAATATGTCTGATTATTGCCATAGAGGATTAATTAAATTCACAGTGGGGAGGGCGAGAGCGACATAGAACTGACTCCCTTCTCTCATTTTAAACATGAAAGATCCAAATTACAAAAGCTAATCTAGCTTGTCTTGTTTGTCCATTCAGAACCAAACAACAGACCATTAATGCTGTTGCCAGTGTAGACTGTGCAGTGAAGAGATTTACTTCAGCATCCTATGCATGCGCTCTCTCTCTCTCTCTATCCCTCTCTCTCTCTCTCTCTCTCGCTCCCCCCACCCTCTCTCTCTCTCAGGGGCACACAGGGCCTGTATACATGTAATTAAACCTCAAGGGAAGGAAATGTGCAATCTATGAGTTCGACAGGAGAACGGGGCGATGCATGGCTCCCATGCAGCGTGGTGACAGCGCTATGAATTAAAATGTGCCACAGGCTGAAGCTGTGAGACTTATTACCAAGAGGCCTCGCTGACTTAGGTCCGGTGTCTGTGTTACCAGAGAGAGGCATAATAGTAAGGCACCTATAATAATGAGTGGTCTAGGCTGCACATATCCTATTAATAGCCTCTCCAGGTCTCTGCCATGACTGGACCTGCACGCTCCAGCAAGCACAGCTTCCTGTTCTCCTGTTCAGAGTGGCAGAAATCTGAATGGAAGGGGAAAAACAGGTGGAAGTAACAAATACATGTCTGATGTTCCGCATTGGCAAACTGCATAGGTAGGACAAATATATAGTTGAGTGATGTGCAACAGATGGTGTATTTGATGGGACAGGATGCGGGGCACAGGTATGGCTTTAATGAAAAAAAAAAAAAGCCTGGAGATTTGTTGTTATATAAGTTAACGACAAAGTTTCAAATGAGAGGCACTGTATGTTAGAGTACCTGCAGGATGGTACTGCAGCTAGATTGAGACAAATGAGCTGCTGGAGAAAAAAAATAAGATCATTACTAAAAGGCTCATAAATCAACTGATTAATTTACAGCAGTTTTGCATGGGTCTTTGACACCCATCACATATTTGCATCGTGAAGGAGGGAGAAAAGTCACAGTATGTCACAGCATAGAAGAATTAGTTCTTTGGGTCTTTGTTATGAACTGGGACTGCTGTTAAGAAGCTGTTATGATGTGACAATTATTTATGAAGGAGGAACAAGGACAAAAGAAACAAACTGCCCCAGCACACCTCAGTCAACTCCAAAGTGAATACCATCATACATCAATTACCTATCAGGGTACAGCATACAGTGATATCCATATAATTCAAATAAATGAACTGATTCCTCTCTGTATTTCAATTCTTTTTATGTAATTTATAATATATAATATAATATAATTTTCATCCACCCAGACAAATATATCAAAACAAGTATTTATGGTTATTTATCAAATATCCTATAAAAGTATCATAATAATGTCATATGAGGATATGAATAAATACATGGATTTGTTTTCTCACAATAACACATAAGCACCCACCAACATGAACCATATAAAAAATGCCATTATAAATGAAAAATTGTATTTTCAGACTATAGAAAAAAAGAAAATGTGCATCTACGGTAGCTGCTGGGGTAGTCATACATGCATGTAGATCTACATCATAGGTTAATAACACCAGAAATAAATCATCAAATTGACTTATTCCCTATTAGTTTGCATGCAGAGCAGACGGCCATAGACCCTGGGGTTATAAAATGTGGCATACAATAATGGGGCAGGTTTGACTGGCTGCCAACCGTAACTCATAGTTTGGAGTATATTTGACAAAATGGTCGATGTCAGCATCAGCAGCATGGCTGTTGGCAGCCTCCTCGCTCATAATCTCTAATAGGCTGGCAGACATCACCACAATGTTATAAAAGGACACAAATCAACATAGTTCCATCCACCATGTGTCTCAACTCATCATTCAGATGTGGGCATCTTGACCAAAAAAAAAAAAAAGCAAACACCCCCGTTGTCCTGTTCCATTTCTGTTTTTGAGTGTAAAATGAGTATTTACAGTGCATTACCGTCATTGCATCATGACGACTCCTGCTGACTTTAAACGTCAGTTTTGGAAGTGGGAGATATTTTGGCCTCGCACCAGCCTCGACATCTTTCTCAGGATGCTCAGCAGATCCCCTTGGAAAAGACAAGCTTTTTTCTCCATGCATGACAAAATAGTCAGGCTGTTTTAGCCATTCGCCGAATTGCATAACATCACTTAGTTTCTATGTAAGTCTACAGAACACAGCAAGTGAAAGCTTCCGGAGCGTTAAGGCCTTACTACAAAACATAAAAGTCAACTAAAAGAAACTTTTTATTTCGTTCTGTACATAAAATGGTACTGTCACACATGAAGTGCCCAGTGATTCAAGTGGAATGAACTGGATACTCATGCCTGCATTTTAGAATCTATCATCTGTAACAACCAAGATCCATTAAAGGTATTGTCATCTTTAAAGCAATGTCTCCACACAGATAGCCAAAGTGCAAGAATGTCTGAATAAGTAAGTGCCATGACATGGACAGCAATAATCAATTGCAGCAATGAACAACTGACCTTATTCCGAATATGATCATATTGCCATTATGGTGTTTACATGACTAGCAGAGACGGTTCATCAAAGTGCAGAAGGTTCGGTGTTCTTTCAAGGATTGTGGTCATCCACGAAAATCCTAAAAGATGAATAACAGGGACACTACACTGGATATGATTAAGGTGTTTACATGTCTGGAACACACCTCAATAATGTTACCATGATCGGAATACTCTACATAAGTTATTTCGATAATGGCTTATTCCGAATATGACCTTATTTCAGTCCTTAAGTCAGAATGTTCTGTCTACTTGGCATGTCATGTTCAGAATATGGTCATATTATGATTAATATGGCCAAGATTAATATTAATGCAATATTAATGTCCATGTAAATGTACTCAATATCTGAATGACCTTCAAAACTTCAAAAAAGCCTTTATATCAATATTGTGCCTGTGTGATTCTTTCTGTTGTCTATGCTGTTTACAGTTTTGCTTTTGCTGTTTGCCATGAAAATCTGAACACACATGCATACAAAAAGAGTCATGATTCTATCTTCCTCTGATCCCTCATGCCTATCAGCTCAGCACTCACCTCCACTGGGGGACATGCCATGGCAGGGTGGCAGGACAGCTGACTGTCAGACCAAGTCACAGGGGTGAGTTGCGTGAACTAGAGATAGTCAGAGGGGGTAGGAGGAAAAAAAGCCAGCATGATCGCCCGCTGCCTGTCGCCCGCAGCCTCAGAGACTGTCACAGAGCTGATATCTCCCTGTCTATTTCCTTGACTCTACACCCCTGCGCACCACCACCCCGACAGGTTGACGGATTCTCTCTCCATTGACTCTGACAGGCTAAAGGTCCACCATTTCAATCAGAAAGCAGAGAGCGCTCAAGGAGCAGTGTTGTGTCACATGGATAATTTAACAATCCAAAATGTTTCCCTATGGATATTAAAAAAAAGACTCAATATATCAGGAGTCCACAAAAATTTGTTGACCTGGGTCTATAGATGCTTAAAAAATATACTGACTACAATATTATAAACATGTACATTGTATATGCTTGATTATAAAAGCTTATCAGATAATGCGTAAAGCATCTATAAAGTCTCTGAAGGCCAACTATCCAAGTCACAAAGCAAGCACACAGGATTTGTCCTCGCTCAGAGGAATTCTACACGTGCTCTGTGCACTCAGGCACAACTCATCGCTACGCCTGGATCTGGGTCTCAGCCCACTTCTGTGTCGTTTATCATTGGATCTCTGTGAAAGCCCACATCCGATGTAAAATACATTTCATCAAGTCATTTGCATTGATATGAATTTTGCCTCTTACATCTCAGAGTAATGAGAATGCTTACACGTACCTAAATGGAAATGATTAAATGTGAACTGATGATGATGATGATGATGATGATGATGATGATGATGATGATTAAATTAAGTCCTGCTTTAATTATTTGCACAAGAATCTTTGGGCACAATGCAAGCATGCGACCTCAAAGTGTCACTGTAAATTTAGATCTGATGGCGTATATGAGGCGATGATTCAAAGATATCACCCTTCGCACAGCACAGTAGCGCTGTGAGCTCGAGATTGCTGTGTGGCCCTGGCTTTGCTCCATGCAGATGAGAACAGATTGAAGCTGTTTTAACACTCAACCACTTCTCATGTCTTTGAGCTCTTATCAGACAAATGTTCCTCCACCCTGATGCCCCCTGTATTGGAATGAGGAGCAAGAAGAGTGTAGCGTTCCAGCGTGGAAGACATGTGACCTACAGGAGGATGTACACTTGCCTCGGCTGCTCTTCCACCACTCGTCCCTCTGAGAGTGAGTGCAGGCCAGGTCAGTTCCCGAGGATTCTTAGTATAGTACTCTGAGTATTGGAAAATACAACACACATGTGGCAACAGCTTAAACTCATGCAGAAATGGTGAAAACACTTTTCATCCAGCAGTATTTGTAGGCATTTTTTTATTATAGCTATTGCCTGTATTGCACTTAATTGTGTGTTTATAATTCATAATAACATCATAATAACATTAGCACAAAAACTTGATTTGTGGTACCTTTGCACCACACTACTGTTGAGTCTGGTCTGTTCTGGTAGACTTTGGGTTTCGCTGTCTGTTTCTTTGATTGAGCTTACAGTACATGGAGATTCATCCTCCATCTAAAGGCTGTATGTGGAACTAGAGCAAGCTCCTGTGGGGAATAGGTGGCATCATGTACACTTGCACATCAAGGAAATGAGGCTTGAGTAAGGATCAAACTGACCCATGGGTGGAGGTGGAGGTAAGGTTCCTTTGAGCTGCTGTTTCGAGGGGAAATGAATTGGGATCAGGAGCCATCTGTGGACTAAGGAGACAAACAGTTATCAATCCTATAATAAACATTATGAGATTACCAGAGGACGGTAGTTGGATCAGGACGGCAGATGGGAGTTTAAGCGCTAGTCAAAGTGTAATCAAGGTAGACATTGCTAGCAGGAGAAAGGGGTAGAAGATAGAGATGGCTTCTTGAAGACAGAGGGGAATGATAGAATTGTCTTGATTGCAATGTGTGTAGGGACTGCACTGCCAGGCGGTGTTCCTTGGAAGAGCACAGTCGTCAAGGAGTCACATAAGCTTTCATGAAAGCATTTAAGCAAGCTGGAGCTAACCTAGCAATTACTGTGTGGGAATGCATTAGTGGCTCACATTTAATGCAGGAGGCTAAGAACAACCGGTGGAGCTCAATAAACAGAGGGGTAGTGTGCCCTTTTCAAAAAAAAATCTGACGTGATGTTACGCTCTGAACTATGCAGCTATTTCACTTCACACAACAGGTATAGAAGAGCACTGCAGTAGAAGACATACGTATTCACTAACTAAAGTATAAAGATAAGCTGGTTTGGACTAGAATGAATGGGAAACAGAAAAGTGTTTTAGTAAATACGCCACATGAATGAAAATGAAACCTAAGAATAAGGTATTTCATAAAAATCATGGGCGAGTCTCTTTCCTTATTTCAAAACTCACGATAAAAGCTGTTTCAGCTGTATCAGCTGTTTTTTTTTCAAGTGTTTTCTTTTAGGAGCGTTTTATTTTAATTCAGCAGAGGTAAATCAGGAATCAATACTGAATGGCTGGGCTGCTCCAAAACAACAGTTAGAAAGGGATGAGCCATTGGTTCTTATTGTCTGAATCCTCCCAAATGGCACTGCCATTCATCCAATAACTCTCTCTAACATGCTGGTCACATTCGGCTCTTTTGTGTCCTCTCCACCTTGGCATGGCCCCGCCTGATTACTCTCATAAAACATTTCTCTCCCTGCCTTTTTGGTATTCATAACCTGCTGTTAGCCATGAAGACTTTCCTCCCATTTGTGGTGTGTGTGTGTATGTGTGTGTGTGTGTGTGTGTTGGCGGTGGTGGTGGGAGGGGGAGGTTTGAGAACACACATTTGCACACTGAAGATGCTATGAAAAATAGGTCTGTTGATCCTGAATAAAGCACTGTTGTTAAAGCAAAGGCCGTTTGCTGGTTTGACACAGTGTATGCAATGCAATGACAAAACTGTCATCGTTAGCTCTCCCTGCTGTGAGTCTTCATCTCTTGTGAAAAAAAAATATGGGAAATGAATGGCTATTCGAATGGCTAACATTAGCATTCATTTTTTTTGAATCATACAATCCTAATAGCATTTTGATGGCTGCTGCCAAAGTTTGGCAAATACATGGAGCACTGGAGCACAAAAACAAAAATATTTTTGAATAGTACAACAGTTTCTCTTTCAAGAGAAAATCACAAGAGAGGCTTTGTCTGCGCCTGCCTCAAAGAGAAGCCTCCGGCGTGGATATTTCTAAAGGTGAGTGTCTTTTTGATTCTATTTTTCTCTACACTTCTCATGGAATAAAAGCCAACGTCAACTTTGGACCGCTTGTGCTTTTTCTTTCCTTTCATTTCACTTTCTCTCCTGAAATATTTATTTCAGAAAAATAGACAAACAGAACTGAAGTTGCTCTCACATGGAAATATAGAGGAAGTGGGTCATGATTCTTTGATGCATTTCGTCTGCCCTCCCATTAGCTCCTGCTGCAGCTGTTTGAGGTGGCGTGTTGAAGAGAGACATGAGCCTGGAGTGGTCTCTATCATAGGTGTGACTCTGGTCTGAAGTGCTTTTTTTGTGCACCGTGAAGGATACCGTAGCAGAAGTGAGCAATGCTTCTTCGCAATGATAAGCTGGGCAAATGTTCCATAACTCGCAGTGCCATCGATCACTATGTTAGCACTTTGTCAGGGCACCAAATGCAAAGGTGCACAGGGAGAGAAAGAAGACATTCCACAGCTTGAGAGAAGAGAGAGAGAGAGGGAAGGAGAGAGAGAATGAAAGTATGATAGATGTATATGAGGAAAGCAGATATACAGTAATCTATGTGGCTGGTATCTAGGGGAGAGCTCTTAGTGAGTCAGAAAACACAGGACTATACTATATTCATTACTATTTATATCTGCTTGTTTTCCACACATAGCTACACACACACACACACACACACACACACACACACCCCACCACCAATCTCAGCACAGCCTCAGTGACTCAAACCGTCAACATGAGCTCAACAGATTTCTTTTTTTAAACAGCTATTTCTTTTCAAGGTGAAATGCGATCACTGACTATGAGAACAGAATGCTTAAGAAATAAGCATCTGTTAACAGCTCTCACAGGCTTATCATCATCACACTGCTTGCAATTCCAGCATTCTCTTTCATTGCCGTCTGCTGTCTCTCTCTCTCTCTCTCTCTTTCTCCGGTTTGACAAACAGGGGCATCCCTTATGGAAAAAGCAGAAGGATATGAGCCGATCTCAAGCAAGGGAGGGAGAGGACTTTGAGGAATTTAGTCCTGTCACACTGTGGAGCTCTGGTTTAAAGCAGACGGATGAGCCTCAAGGGGTGATTTCAGCAAGGATGATTAAAAGAGAGCTAATTGAGACGTGGGCGGGAGGAGGCCAGGGGTGGGTAACCACTCTCTCCCTCTGAAGAGAGAACACAGGGGTGTGTGTGTGTCTGACTGGGGATGCTAGAGACATATAAGCCTACCAGAGTACTACTGTGGACTCACATGATGAAAGGAAGGCAGGAAGAGAGCATCTCACGTTTGTGAGATTAGACTTGTCATCTAGGCAATGATTTAGAGAAAACGTTCAAATTCAGTCAAGCTACCACAGGGAAACTTAGCCAGGCGAGGCTAGCGCCTCCTAGTGCTTCCGCTCAATTTCTCATTTTGTTCAGCCACTGGTCAAGAGAGCCAGCCATAGGCTTGGGTTCGCACTGTCTCTGAGCTAAGGCCAATCAGCGAACAGAAGGAGGGCTGAAGGAATAATGTTGAATTCAAATGGTGTGTTACAGCGTGTAACATGTGTCACTACCAAACAGTAGCGATTGGTTGAGGCAGAAAGTATTTGCCCACTGTAGAGTGAACTCATGCCAAATGAACAGGTTTCAGATGCTTTGCACAAAGTGAAACAATGTCAAAACGTGTGATGCATCAGGCTCGGGGAAAACTAGAATCAGCATGCAACACTTGTGCAAGGTCAAACACACTCTGAAAATGTTGTAATGTATTTCAGGCAACATTCAAGAGATTCAGATAAAAGGAGAGAAGTATGGAGAAACTGAGCATATCATCAGTACTTGGTCAGCAAAATCTGGAAAGTTTCAACACTCATGAATATCTGAAATGAAAAAAAAAAAGACTTTCATCAGTGGCTTCACATTTAGATGATAATTTGAGAGATGAGTCCATTTCCATGGAGGAAACCCATTGTACCCAGTCTTAATAGGTCAGGCAAAGCTGTTGTAAATCTACCTCAGCTGGAAGGAAGATGTAGGAGGAGTAGGAGGTGAATAGGAGGTACAAGGAGGACAAAATAAGTGCACTGGCAAACTTTCTTTCTTCTGAAGATCAAACTGAACAAAGAGGATGCCTGGCACAGCAAGGGAATTCTGGCAGGTGAGAGCATAATAGCCCTCTTGTTGTCGACGAAGCAGAGAAAATCCAAAGCACATCATGTTTAAGGTCTTACCATTTTAAAACCAAGCACTTCTGACACCCAAGTGAGCTCCCACTTGGCAAAGATGACACACTGCAGTTAACTCTGGAAAGCTCCGGAAAGCTCTTAGCAACAACAATATGCTAATGTAAGATAGAGTTTGGGATTCAGAAATATTTGGCAAGAGTTTCTGGTTCCCACGAACATTAAGCACACATTTCGCCCCTGTAATCCCCTGGCCTACTCACTTAGTCTCAACCAGTGACCCCTATAGTCATTCTGCTCCCAGTGATTTAATTTTCGCCCACTTTATTTCAAATAGTAGCAGAGAGCCTCTTCGGGCCGCAGCATCTTTGTTTATGAATTCATTATCAATAATTACCTGCTTCACTCTCAGAACAGAGCTCCCACAGAGATCAATCCACAGACAATGTGAGTTCTCATGCCTGGCATAATGATGAGTGTGTATGATAACTTTGTGTGTGTGTGTGTATGTGTATGTGTGTGTTTGCCACATATTGCCCGTGTATTAACTGATGGCCAATAGTAAGAAGCTCATTCTTAATGAAGTTCCTTAATGAGTCATGATAGCCTTCTGACCATGCCTGATCAAGTTTACTTGAGCCACCTCAGATGTTGAACTGGCCTGTAGTAATCCCAGGTCACATACTTTTGTATGTGTGTATGTGTGTGTGTGTGTGTGTGTGTGTGTGTGTGTGTGTGCGTGTGTGTGTGCTTGTGAATGAATATTTCCATGTCGTGGCTCAATCTTAGTGGGCTGGCAATCACTGGCCCTTTTTAACAAGAGCTTGCCAAACCGTGTGCCGAGACCTTCCATTACCACTAATAAATCTGCCCTCCTTTGGCATGGAAATGCCCCAGGCTCTTTATCTTCACAGCGTGCCTAAACAGGTGCTCTGTGCTTTATGGGCCCCTGAATTCTGCTTTCTGTCAAGATTTACTCTCATCTATGTCAGTCGTCATCGTCATCGTCATCGTCATCGTCATGTCATCGTCATCATCATCATAACATGACTGGTAACACTCACCTTTCCATATGTATATCATCCTTTAAGAGCACGGGTGGTCAGACCTTTCTGATTGCAGGCCACATACTGAAAAATCTAAGATGGCAAGGGCGAACGCAAGGCAACAGTTTTTAACCATTTAAGACCAACTGTTTTAGATCAGAAAAAGCCAAGGCCGTCTAAAACACTCCATATGATGTTATAATGCCTAATGACTACTATTGGCAAAAATGGCATGGGAGCTTAGATGGGCAACTTTTTTGAGCAAAACTTTTCAATGGGAAACAGACTTGTATGCATTCCAGTGATGAAATTATGCTGTATTATGCCCATACAATATAATATTAATGTAACAATGGGCCACATTAGATTTTATTTTTAGTCTTCATGGCGGACTTCAAGAGAGCAACGGGCTGCAATTGGCTCCCGGGTTTTAGAAGGTAGGTAAGATTTAAGGTAGACTTTATAAGTACAGATGATTGCTTGCTCATTTGTAGTGGCAACTTAAAATGCAATGCATTCCTTCAGGCTAAGGGTTTATCTTCCCTCATTTATGAGTCAGAGTGGGTTAGAGTGAGTCTATAAGGGGAGTCAGAAGGCCTTGGGGGAAGTTAATGACGTTACATGGGGCATATGTGAGAATTAGTGTCACAATCAACATATGACTCCACAAATTTACTGCAAGTATTGTATAATAGTTATATTGCAATGCTAGATTATTGTGGCATTAAGAAGAAAAATAGGTTTTGTGATAAATAACACTGAAATCACAAGTTGACATTTGAATGAAAAGTTAAATTAATCTGCCACATAATATAATCACAAGACCTTCAAGCCTTTCAAAGCCAACAGATTCTCTTACAACCAGTTCTGTTCATGCATAAAACATGACTTCAGACCCTCACCCACACAGTGGTTTGCTCATGGCTTCTGCCACCCACACACCATAAGCAACGATTGAGACTGAAATGAATCTGTCAGCTGGGCACAGCCGCCCTGTGTTCTCCTTAATGAAGAAGATGCGTTGGCTGACCAGCCAGGAATACAAATAAACATACTGTAAGTTGTAATGGCCAAAACAAGGCTGACGTTGTATGTCTCGTGGTACGCGCACCCATCTAACCCCCCCCCACCCCCACCCCCCACACATACACACCCCAGCACATGCCCAGGCCTTCTGTCTGCATAGTGAGGATGCTCTCATTCCAAACATAGCCCTGTCTTTCAAAGACAAATGGAGCTTCATCACATCCCTCATCTACAGATGGCACTGAAATAATTCAGCAGTAGGTGTGTAGCCATAGTAACGTAGCACATGGGCAAATAAGAAAAGATTTGCTGGATAATAAGAAGTACAAAGAGCCACTGCCATTATTATTATTATTATGTCTCAGGTGCTGGTACTGCTAAAAAAACACCACCATCACAAACTCTGTGAAAGTCTGTGTTTAATCCTTCTGTTAATTCAGTCTATTGCAGTTATTCCAGTAGACGCCACACAACCTATGAGGTCATATGCCATGTGGACAATAAACATCATGGCTTGCTTTACTGCCTTTTTACAAGTCTGTCAATTGCATATAATTATGATACATGTTATCTTAATTGCTGTTAGACATTTTTTATTGAACATGTAAAATATACATGAACACTGAACTAAAATCAATTCCACATATTGTCATAGACACTGCTTTGCAGCAAAGCTGTGCAACCTTGATATCTGAATGCTCTATGCATGTACTATTCCTGCTAAATAAGTAGATTCTTTAACATGTCAAGCTGTAATTTCACAAGCAATAATTTCTACCATCATTCAGTTTTATGGCCATTAGCCTTTCTATTTGCCAGGAGCACATGAAGAAAAGCCATTACCAGGGCAATAATGAGAGCATCTCGGTATGAGACCTGTTAGACATATAAAGTTTGAACAAGAAATTAGTTGGGAATCTTGAACAGCTCTCTGTGACTATCTTTTATTTATGGTTTAATACGCAGGGATTTACATTTCCACCAAGACACAGCTGAAAGGTAATTTCAGCCAAGTTGCCAAGTTAAAATGTCAGCCTGGTTGCCAGGTTAAAACCAAAGCAGACAACAACTGAGCCACCATTCTGTGGTTCTGTGGTAACTCAGCTGTCTATCAGGCCAAACAATCCATGTCCATGCTAGTTCAGTCGACCAGGAAGGAGAATTTTTAGCGCAATCAATATGCTCCCCCAAAGCCAGATGCTTCAAGTCAAAGCTAAAATGTCTGGGTCAAGATTTGAGACAACAACTTGAAACAACGAAAATCTCAAGACAAATATTGCCATCTCTCAAAGTCACAAAAGAAAGGATAAATCCAGGGGAGGACATGTCTGTGATTTATTGCATGCTGCTTCATGTTCTCAGCGTGGTAATGTAAGACAAAGCACTGAAAAAGACACTGAAACTATAATTTATATCAAAATAAAACAAACTAATAGTTAATTGTGTGTATCTAAAATTCTAACATTTAAAAATTCATCAGTGGAGTAGGAGATAGTAGCATGCTTCCAGAAGTGTGGTATGTCAATATTCCTGCCAGTTAACAGAAGATGGCTATCAAACTGTGGTATCTATTAAATTGATCTTTTCTAGGGCAAGTGTGTGCATTGTGTGTGTGTGCGTGCATGCGTGTGTGCATGTGTGTGTGCGTGTGTGCTCTGAGGCATAATGTTGGAGGTAAGGGGTATAAACAACCTCTGGGCAAATGCAAACGGCTGGTGGGAAACAATCGAGACAGATGGCAAAAGGGTATGCTTGGGCAGTGGGATTTTTATGTCAGCTCATTGGCAGTATTGCAGCAGTTGACAAATTGGTTCCCTTGGGACACTCAACTCTGTCATTTGTAGCCACAGTTGACACTAGTCCATCACAAAAAAAAATTGCCTGGGAGCAAAAATGCAACAGCTGCACCTTCTATGACTGTCCATCCACCCTGTAATCCACAGCATAGATGTCAGACTATTGGCCATATCTATGGAGACGTTCAAAATAGTAGGAGACCCAGTTATTCCCCACCAATCGCCCTTGCAGGTCTCCGTCTCATCATGTGATCTTGAACTGGGTTCACTCAGTGTCCCATGCAACTGATTATTTTGCTTTTTAATCCCCTTATAATGTCTGTATGCAATGTACTGCCACATGGCATTTGGGTTAAGGTTTGCAAGTTGACATGATTGTGTGAATACCCTTTTGATATTTACTGCAAGCTCTGAGAAATACTGTATATGAAATAATGTAAAAAGGTTACCAATTAAAAGGCTAATTTTTGTAGTTAGAAAATAATTCATGCAAATTTAAGGAAAGCACATTACTGCTGGGAACATATGTGGGTAAACCTGTACAGATTTAACAATGAGAGATTCCAGATGGACAACTATATTGGCACATTAATCATATTGATTACGGTTGAAAATCGCCCAGTTACACAACTAGTACTTCATCAGAGGCAGTTTGCCTTGTGTATGGCAAGAATTGAATGCACTGATCTGTTCTAATGGATTATGTTAATTTTTTAAAGTATTGTTTGTATCTGTTGATGTGCCCTCAGAACATTACAGAAAATGGCCAGAGGACTTTCCAAGAGTTGTAAGATTAACTCACAGCTGGATGGACAGAAATAGTCCCAGGCACTGGGTCACTCCACACTCCCTCAATAGAAGGTATTATTCAGGGCCCACACTTCTATGTCTCACCATGCAACTTTATTAAAATGCATTTTCAAGTGACCCATTCAATTATGATTTATAAGATATGAACATTATTTCATGGCATTTTATAAGTATTTAGAAACAATAAAATGCATCAGCAATCAACATATTAGTATTACAAACCTTATTAAGCAAAAATGCATAATCAATAAATAAACTATTAGTTACATAGTAACCAATTTACCCACAATTATTGTGTCCATGCTATTGTGTTGAACAATTAGGACATTGAGCTATTGCAACCTATTGTCCAAGGATCATAGTACTCTAGTAGTCTTTAGAAGGATTTAAAACCCCACACAGAATTTCACAAAAGTAGTTCATAGCTTGGTAAAAGCAAAGTGGTCAGCGTTATCAGTGTTCTCTGTTAAATAACTGAGAAAAAGCCAATGCTTCAATTATCGCTGTTAAAGACAATCTGATTTCAGTCGTAGTTTTCTTCACAGTGATTTTTAGAAAATCATTTACACGTTGTAATTAAACTGAAATCCTATTTTATGAAACAAAAGGAAATAACGTTTAGTATAAAAATTTCTGTCTGATTCCTGTCCTATTTCCAGTACTCCAATGGGAGTGTCATCATGGAATTGGATTTTTACTGGTGCACAGCATCTTAACTACAGTGTTTTGTATTGTGATATTACTGTAATCAGACTGGAGATTTAATCCAATTTAATCATACTGCACATGTAACTGCACTTAATGACCAAGTTGCCTCTCTATAGATATAGGCGCCTAGAGAAACATTCATGATCTGTATGGTTCTCTTGTCAGGAGGGACTGTAGACCAAGCGGGAGACCAGAGGTACTATGATCTAATGGTTATTATGGCCAAGTTCTCATAATTACCTTATTAACAAAAATAGAAAAAAAAAAAATAATTTTCATTCTGAACTATATGACAAATCATGTGCAAAAAGGGACTCTTGCTATTCAAAGTGAGTTTCACAGGTCTGCTAACAAAACTGAGTTAGGTTTTAGGATGCAAAGGAGTGCTATGGCAACATGAGATATTGCAAATGTCCTCAACCTAATATGACTGCTCCTCTTAATACGCCTTACTACCCTCAGGGAAGCATAAATATCAACACTGCCCAAGAATAGAAATGGACTTAAAAAGAATCGCACAGACTGATGAGTACCTCAGTGCCCATTCATTTCCTGACAGAGGGGGTTGGTTATGTGGGATTTCAGACCTCCTACTGACTGCTGAGAGCACACAGTAGATTAACTGCAGTGAAAACCCTCTGTAATGTTCTGTACAGTACACACTCAAATGCAAAGCTGACTAAGACGTAGAGTGCTGTCTTGACTTGGCCTGTCACATGTCATTGTCTTAAATATATGGTCAACAACACTACTTTGACATTCACGTACAAAAAAAGAGGGCAAAACATAGATTAAGTTTCTCCATCTGTAGGTATAACTGCAATGTGTCTCACTAACTGTACCCAGTTCCCTGATAGTGATTAATCTCTTAGCCATTGCAAGTGTTCAATCAAGGGAATGAATGTTCTTTTTATTTTGAACCTCTGAATATGTTTGTATACCAAGAAATAGCATGCACTGCTCTATGAAGTCTTAAGGGGAGCTGTCCATATTAGCAGTGCTGAAATGTTCCCTTGCGCCTACCAGAGAACTGCTTAGCAGTTGCTATTTGAATTTCGAACCAACATGTTAACTGACTACAAGCTGTCTGCATATAACTGGACAAACCACTCCCTGGTGTGTTTATTATGACATACACAGACATAAATAATGCTAAAAGTGTACCAGTAATTAGAGTATAGTAACTATTGTGTGTTGCATAATGTGTGAATATATAGCCTTAAGTTACATAATGCCTGATCTTTGCCATATGAGTGCTCAGCACTGTGCAGTAGCATATGCTGCAAGTACACAGGAATGAATTAAATCAAGGTAAAATATTCTTTATTATCAACACATAACATGTTCATTAAAGTGTTCGTAAGTAATTATAATTTGGAGACACAAAATTGGCCCAAGATCCTAAGAATGTGGGTGGTGGTGATAGCTTGCTAGTAGCCTGGAAAATTGGGGATTTGAATCCCGGCTGCCAACGTTGTTGTCCCCTTGAGCAAGGCAGTTCACCCTAGGAAAGACTGGCCCTGATGTAATTGATAATTCACAATCGTAAGTCACTTTGGATAAAAGTGTCTGCTAAATGTGTAAATGTAAATGTAAGATGAGTCTGTACAAATAACTCGGGCTTGTGATTTTGGCTCAGCCCCTCACTTCCTCAGCCTTGAACCCACAACTTGCAGAGCCTGGGATAGGGAGGCAGGCGTGCATGTAAGAGAGCTAAAACTCATGGAGTCCTGCATCTCTTATTAGCACACTTCTATCATTAAGGTGTCTGAAGGAAGGCTTAGCTCAGAGGTTCTCAAACCTATTGGGCCGAGGACCCCTCATGGCATGGAAATTTTTTCAACAACCCCTCATAATCACAACAAAAAATTTAAGCATAAGATTGTAGCCATTTGATCTCTCAGATGCTTTTGAACTCTTATTCAAACAGTTTTAAATAGGCATGTTATTGCATTTGGCAAAACTTGGCAAAAAAGGATTGAAATCTGGGCCTATTGTGTTAAAAAAATACTGTTTTTTTTAAATAACTGGTAATAACTAGTATGTTTTTTTCTTGCAGTTAACGTTACTGCCTTTTGACAGACTGATGTAATGTATCATGTAGGCTAATTTGTCACCAATGTTATGCTCGTGTGAGTAATGAGCATAATGCAATTGAGCTCTACTCTACTGATATCTTGTATTTTTCTCCCCATAAGACAAATTTATACTAAAGTGAATATATCCTATAGCAACTTTTATATTTACACTGTAGCAACATCTTTCATGGACCCCCTGGCAACCTGCTGCAAACCCCCGGGGATCCCTGGACCCCAATTTGAGAATCAATGGTTTAGTTAATACACGTACTGTGCAGCTATCATACCAACTTGCAACCATTACATCAGCAGCATGACTCAGATGACTAGGTGGCTATAAGAGGACCACTGTTAGGAATGTTCAGCAAATCTGGCCCATCAAGTAGTATACCGTTTGGCATATATCATCTTGAGATATATATATATAGAGAGAGAGAGACAGAGAGAGAGATGGATAGATAGATAGATGTATTAATAATGACCCTTAACTGGAAAAACATCTCCACTCGTGACAGAGAGTTGAGTCATTAAAATGGATACAAAAGGGTTTAAAAAATGGATTAAAATAGATAGATATATAGAGAGATAGATAGAGAGATAGATAGAGAGAAAGACAGATAGATAGATAGATAGATAGATAGATAGATAGATAGATAGATAGATAGATAGATAGATAGATAGATAGATAGATAGATGCATAGATAAATGTATTAATAATGACCCTTAACTGGAAAAAACATGCTCAGTGTACATATATATATATATATGTATATATATATATGTACACTGAGCATGTTTAGAGAGAGAGAGAGAGAAAGATATAGAGAGCGAAAGAGAGAGAGAAAGAGAGAGATGGATAGATAGATAGATGTATTAATAATGACCCTTAACTGGAAAAACATGCTCAGTGTCAGCATCTCCTCTCGTGACAGAGAGTTGAGTCATTAAAATGGATTGCTTATTCAGAGACCATAATGACAGGAAATGTAACAGAATGAGGTCATGAAGCAGAACTGATGGTAGTCAAAGCACATTGATCCATCCCTCCGCATTAGACTGGCCATAGACATTGGCCATAATTTGTCTTCGCCAGCTATGCTCAACAAGGTCATTGTACAGGAAATAAACACACCTTTCTTCACACCTTTCCTCCGTTAGGTCCGTAGAGTAGTTTTGCTACATTGCGGTACTTAACTGACAAACAATTTTTCATCTATAAAAACAGCAGTACTCCCTCTGTACATTTACTGAGAGCAAAAAAAACTTTGGAATGTTAAATTTGTTCTCATTCCAAGGTATTTAGGTTGTCTAAATCCACACAGGTGAATAAACCAAAGGGGAGAAAAACAACACAAAACACTTTAAAAAACAATCTCAGTGCAATTTCAAAAACATGATCTTGTTATCTTTTGTGATAACTCTTCCTCTGAGGGTATATCTCTTTGATGTGGTCACAAAGTCCCCTCTTTTTGTTTTGTGATGATTTGTGGATGATGCAACTCTCTAACATTGCCTATCGCTTGCTGCATGGCTGTGCGATAGGTAAGAGATCGTCTCTTGGTGTGCCACAGCAAATCCAATCAGGGCACCCATTGATCTGTCACACACCAACAGATTCCTGTACTTTCAATCATTCACTGATACATTACATCACAGAGGGGTCAATTAGGTGACAATGAAAATCCCTGTTCACATTAAATGGCCTTGACACCACCAGAGAGATGTCTTAAAAGCCTAATTGATTTGCAGTTCACACAGGCATAGTTTCATGAATTGTGTGAGATTAATTTATTGGGGGCTTCCCAAACCCCCTTACAGAAGTCAAATGGGAAATCTGCCCTTTGACTTTTTACTTACATTGGTGGCTGTATGAGCTTATAGATTTAGTGATATAAGCACTATACATGAAATATAACAGAAAAGAGACCACTGTCTCAATGTGACTATCCTGGTTAAACAAAGGCTAAATAACATAAATAGATAAATAAAGCATTTGTGTCATGGCTTATCGTTGTTTTAATGTAATATGCATATTAGAGTAGATTTCTTCTGATGTTCTGTGTAGCTCACCTTACTGGTCAATGTAACGTGATGGAACAGCGATTTGTACAAGGCAGTGTTTAGGTCTTCCAAACAATTCTAGAGAATCAGACATCATGTGGCATGATCTGTGGGCATGATTTCCATCAAACTTGCTACTATCATTTAAATGTACCATCCTCAACACCTGAGGGTGTGTGCTTGGTCGTCCTTCAACACAGAAAGTTGCTAATTCTTTCTGGAGGATTCATACTGCAGAAATGTATTTTAATTGTCCTAATTTATTTTTTTACTGTTACCAGTATTTGTTTAGAACAGTGTTTCACCCTGGCACCACCTTGTACAAATCATCGTTTCATCACTTTACTGCAATAAAATCAAAGAATAGTTCATTTAAAGTTCCTGATAAACTTAACATTTCTAATATAAATGTGCCATTTCCTTGCTTGTTTTCAGGGGTTGAGGTGAGGCTTGGATATGTTTAGGCTGACAGGCTGATCCACACACTGCTTCCAACTCACTGTGACTTCTGCAATATTGATGAAGTCAAATGAAGCTATGAAAAAATGATTGCCTCCTTGGGAAACTTTGTGACACTCTAAAACATTGAACGATGAGACATTATAAACCAACAATACTCAAGTGAAGGCTCATTTGATATTCTATCTTTAATTCCAGCAATTTCCTCTAACTTTTTGGAGGTTACTAAAAGTCATTCATCTTCAGCTGACTTCCCCAAATGAGGAACGTGGTGGTGAGGGTCCATTTACATAGATTTTACTCTCAGCATAATTGCATTCCAAATGATGTACTGTTTACCATTTTGTTCAGGTCCACCCAAATGAAGAACCTACCTGTACTCTGCAGTAACAGAGTTGTTTGCAACAGGGCTAATTATCACTTCTTTTTACATTTGTGGTGAAATCATCACCTGTAATTACTATACTTTTGAGATTGAATGGACATGAAATATAATGGGTAAGGTGTATAACTAAGAATTAGAAAATCTGATCTAAGTACCTGACCTATAGTTAAACAGTGTTACCTAAATATATATTCCATGATCATGTGCACTGTTTGTGAAGTGGAGCTTATACTTCAAGCCTTTTCAATACCAAACATCTAATACCCTACAGATGTCCAACAGGAATGGGAGGCAAATTGAATTTGTTACAGCAATTGACTGAAAATATCAGACTGGCAGTCTCTTCATGATTACTCTCCAGTGACAGCCCAGTGGAGGGTTGTCATGATGTACCTGCTCCGCAAGCTGAGCAGAAACTCAGCTGGGCACCTTAGGCTTTTAAGAGTCGCCTGTCTCTCTCTATTTCTCTGTTTCTCTCTCTCTCTCAGTATCAGAGCTGTGTGGATTACCCCCCACACTATTACACTCTGTTACATGATGGTGCTTTCCAGACAGCAGGCAGCAGACTGTATGGTTCACACATTATTCCATGTCCATTTGTTGTGGGTACTCACTGGAAGGCTGACTTCTAATAGGAGCCAGGGGCTCTCTGATTCGCTCCCCAGTTACAGGCTTAGGACATGAACTACATTTGGAGGCGGCCGCTTGGAAAAAGGCCATGTCCAGAGACAGCATGAAATGGATTTTTAGAGGACTAATGTTCAGTCAAATCCAAACCATAAAATGTCCCAAGAAAATACAAACAAAAATCCTGCCAATGCTGTACATACTTTATAAAGTCATAAAAACGATGTCTGAAAGAGACAGAAAGGAGGAATTAAACCATTTTTAGGCTTATATTTGCTTTAATTAGCATCACAGTTTCATCCATCAAACTAGTCAAATGTTTCATCAAGCAAGAGTAGCTATGGCTATGAATTGACTGCCGAATGTAAGATGAACGGATTGTATAATTGAATATATAACCTAATAATAATAATTTGTAGGCAAAGCAAATACATATGCTATATTCTGAAATCCATTCACAGTGTTAGTTTGGACTAATACCATAAATATAGGCAAAAAGGTTTTCTTTTTGCACAAATGGTGATCAAAAGATCTGAATTATACATTGCCTTTTCAGAGCTCCTTGATGAGACCAATATCTCTACTAAATGTATGTTGGAAAAGGGAGAAAGAAGCATATTAATGGCATACGAGGAAAGCTTTTCCCACAGTCACCAATTAAAAAAAAATTAATAACAAAGTCATAAATTCTCGCCAATACATGTGGATTTATTTACAAACCAAAGACTAGGAACCAGCAATGATTGTTTTCATAGTTATGTTGACTGATAAGGTAACTCCTGTTTCATTCAGTTTTGGTTTCATTTGAAATTGGCTCACCATGAAAAATCTGCAAGTACTGTAAGTGTATGAATAAGCGCTAGAAGGGGCAGACAGAGCCGTCATTCACCCTGTTATGAGCTATTTAACCATCAAGTGACTACAAAGTTGGTAAATTAACCAAACACAGCATAAAATGTTGCCTGGTGTGCCCTTAAAAGAGATATTAAAAAGTTAATGAGTCGAACATACTCATTATGCTATTTAACATAAGCTTATCAGTTATATACTCTTACAAGAACTTAACTTGATATTGCTTTACAAAGAATTTAATTCAATCCTACACCATGTTCAGACTACTGTCATGCCATGAGATGACCTGAATGGAAGGGCGCCTGCTCTGGTCATCACATTCATCACATTGGTCAACAAACATTTACGAGTCCAGTGTAATATAATCATTATCTAACAGTTTCCCTGTGATCTTGTTAGAGACACAAGCCAAATACAAACAAGTTCATTGCAAATGATGCTCCTTCTTTGTCCATGAGGGAGAGATATTGCAAAACACGTTCACACTCATTTTGGGTTTTTCAACAAGTTCACCCCGTTCACATGTAGGCTATATGACGTAGGCAAACTCCATCCATGGATGACATAAAGTTGTATAGAAATGTTATATAAATCATAATATAAGTCATAAATATTTGAGGTACACTTTGAGGATTAGGTATTAGTGGACATATCCGCAATCAATCAGCCTTTATCCCTGTTTTTTGAGGCTGCTGAATGCTGTCGGGTTAGCATTTGGTACAACGTACCAAATGTTTTGCAAACCGGCAGGTAATGCTAACTGATCGGGGCACAGGAAAACAAAACTTCCTTGTCCTTATCAGTTAGCGTTAGCTGCCGTTCCGCTATTTGGTCCACGAATACCACATTCTGTCATTCTGATACCTACTGACAGCAATAAGCGATGTGAAAACAACAGGGCTACGGGTTGATTTACTCCAAACAATCCCTTTAATTCATCACTCCAGTTGGTTTCTATTTGTTGCCATCTTTGTGCCATCTGCCGCCTCCCTATGCCCCCCTACACCACCCCCATAAACCCTTTGAAAGAGCACTAGAGTAGCTTTGAGCATCCTCACAGCTTACTGGTAAGCAACTGTCACCCTGACTTGATGGGGACAAATAGTTTTCTGCTGCCGCCACTCAGACATGAAAGGGGATGAGGCAATAGGGGATGAGCTTTTAACACCCATCTCTGTCACTTCATCTACCCATTCAACACAAACACAATGGCTCCATATGGGTGACACACCAGCCACAAAAGTGTTTAATATTTTGCACAGCCTCTGCTGTAATACCGTTCTGTCCACAGGAAAGAGGTTTACTCAAGTATCAATTGAAAAAAAAATCTTTGAAGTCTTCGTTGTGTGTTCATAGTATATTTTCTCAGAAAGGTAAGTTTGTTGGAGGTATTTGAGATATTTGCAATGGAGGGAAATTTGGGTACGTATTCTCACAACACCTGCTATCCTCAGATGAACTTGACAGAATGAAAATAGCATGAATGAATACACATTTCTTAGATTGCCAAAAAGTACAGATGTTTTGCTTTAATTAAACTGTAAGAAACAGGATTGAAAAAAAATTGGAGATAGTCAGCATTGTTGGAGTGTTGGCAATATGCTCTTGGCACATTAAGTAGAAGTAGGTAAAAGGTTGCAAATTACTCAAAGGTCTTCTAATGAGTATCCTGGTGTTGATTCAGAACATTCAAAAATAGCGTTACAACCTAATTTGCTTTATTTATACAGATATTTTTAAGATTTTTTGTGTTGTTGTACAGAGATTACAGGATCTTTTTGTGTTATTGTAAAATTTTAATTTCCCGGTGTCTGGCACCAGAGGTGGACTGAACAGCCTTCATCTGAAGATGGAAATGCAGTCAGGCTCACTGGAGGGTTCAGTGCAATGGTCTGCCAACCAAGCTGGCCTCCGCAGGGGAGTTCCTGAAGCCAGAAGCAAGCAAGTGTGGATTTGGAGGGGTTCAATGGGATCCATAGGAGATGAAAGCAGAGCAGGCTCCTCCAAGAACCGTTTCCCAGGAAAACAGCGGTGCCGATCTAACTTTCCCACCACTTCACAGCACTACCTAAAAAAAAAAAAAAAAAAACACCCATCACTCTCACTGACATGCAAACAAAAGTACTTCCAAACCACTCAAACTGAACTGATCCACAGGATTAACTCTGTAGGGCTTTGTTTTTAACTCCAAATAACAGGACAGAAAGAATCAGCAAAACAAAACAAAAGAACATGCTGCAAAATTTATATTTCGTCAGTATAACAATGTCCCCCTCTCTTTCTGACTGTGTTTCTGTGTGTGTGTGAGAGAGAGAGAGAGAGAGAGAGAGAGAGAGAGAGAGAGAGAAGAAGAGAGAAAGGAGAGTGTGCTTTAAGAGCTTTCTGCAGTACTGGGGGATTTGTGAGTGACCTCTTCTGCGAGGACGTGTCGCTCGAGCTCTATGCTCTGTGCCATACTGAAACGGCACCAAACTAATTGCATCCCAACGGACAAAATTGGGATCAAAACCACCACTCCAAAGGCTCACATGATGAAGCTGTATTGCAAAGCATAGCACTGGTTGGCTTCCACTGTCACTCACCAATCTTACAGGCAGTGAGGCCATTAAAAGTCTACTTAATAGTCAGGCAGAGGCTACAACAACGGCAACAGTCATCAGTTCATTTTGGATGATGACTTACTAAATAACATTGTTTGAGGCTACATTTCAAGAATAACTGGGCAATAGGCTGAAACGAGTCTGGACAAAGAGCCCAATAGAAGTGCTCTCCTTAAGCTTATCAATTAGAGATTATGTTACTGGTGTCAGTGCTTTTTTCATGGAAACCTCAAGAGTACACATGTTGTAAGCACAACCGTTACAGACAGTACAGACTACCTCTGTGTTTCTCCTAAAAAATATAGCAATGGATAACAATAAAGAGGATTCAGTTTTAATTTCACAGTTTCACTGAATAAAAGCCACTGGTTTCCCATACAGAGCCGTGATAAATCAAGACTCAGATTAAATATTTGTTTGTCATGAACTACTTCAGCTTCCTCATGAGAGGCGCTGAGAGACTGCATTTCTTCCTTGCAGAGGACATGAACTCAAGGGAGAAGGAGACAGACAAATGGTGACAACACATTCACACACATACACTCACACACACACCATGTACAGCAGACTGAGGTCATTAGAATGCACGTGGAGAGAAAGCAGAGACATCCAAACAAATCCCATCAAAGAATAAGAAAAGAAGCTTCAGTATAATCTCAGTCAGGCAGTGCTCGCATAACGCTGAATCATTTAAGACTGAAAACGTCATGAAACCAAAGATATCTCCTCAGTCGTGGTTTGAGGGCTTTGAGTGGGGTGGAGGAGGTTAGGGGGACCCTGAGGAAACACGTGATGGAAAAGACAATGTGAGCAAAAAACGTGTGACATGTTCCTAGTCACCAATAAATATTCCCAAAGTTTTTCATGTGGTTTGTTAGCTGTCCAAACCACTTTCACTTAACAACCATCTGTTATATAACTGGCATCTCTGCAGACAGGCAAGTGACACAACCCTTTATTTACTCACAGATTGTACTGCCACATACAACAAAAAAAGGCTACCAACACCAAATCCAGCACAAAACAAACATCTGCAGGGAGAAAATTATGAAGAAATCATTCAAACTGATATGATCACAACCATACATCTACAGTGTAATCTAGAGTATACCACTGAATACTTTCCTCTGCAGACGCACATGGAACATAAGATACGACCATATTGTTGAAGGTGAAGACGCAGGCAGTGAAGGATGATATGTTTCATATGGCATGTGCCATATGCTGCTCAGAGGCTGCTCAAACTAAGAGAGAATATTTAGAAGAAGCTACTCTCAGTCAACAACAGGGACTGAGCAACAGTTACAGCATTTAGGGTTGGAGGGGGAAACTTTAATCACAGTATCTGCTTCTATCATTAATCAAGACTATAAATATCATTAATCACAAAAACAGGGATATAGCGTTATTTTGGCTAGCCTTAACACCAAATATGTAGAAATGGATTAAGTTTTAGCATTCAATACAGCAGTCTGCGTCTCAGGGATCCAACGGCTCCAGTGGATTTGTTTTCAAAAAGGCAATTCCCTGATTAGCATTAAGTGAATTCATTTATCATGTGAGGCCTGTATTGTTTTGCACTCCACTAATTTACAGGCCAGTTAAAAGAGAGGCTTTGCCCTCAGCTGCTGCACATAATGGGGTCATAAAGAACAGCTACGGCACAGCTTTGCTTTAGCCATAGAGGCAGACAAAGATTAAAGTGAGGGCACTCACAGAGAAAATGATTACGTTTATAAATCACACTATAAATTGAGATTAACTCACCAATGTATCAAGAGATCAGAAGCTAGTGATGGGAATGCATTTATCATACTGGTTTGACGATTCCCAAAGGTGAGATAAAATCATGAACACACAGCACAGCTCGCACAGCTGAGGCTGGTGTGCTGGTAGGAAGTTACACACAGGCCAGCATGTTCTAGATATGAAGAGCTCTTTTCCAAAATGCTAGAAAAGCCGTTTAAATGCAATTTTCAGAAATCTTTTTTTTAAATTAGATTTTCAGGTGGCAACAGGACAATTGCAACTGGGTCAACGTTAACTGATTTGTTCTTACCCAATTCAAACAACAAAACAGTGATTTTGCTGATATTAACTGAGAAACACAATAAAAACACATCATTTTTTAATATTTTTGAAAAAAAAAAAATATATATATATAACATTTTGGAAAAGAGCTCTTCATATGGTTACAGACACAGACATTATTGCCCAGGTTAGTCACTGAATGTATCTCACAGTTCACACCCTCCCTACTGTTATTGTCTCTCCCTACCCAGAATGCATCTGTCTGTGTCATGTGGCATTGCTTCCATACTTCATGATAGGCCCTATATGCTCCAGAAAATCCATATTTGCCTCTGTGCAGACATTTCTCTCCAGTAGAGGGGGATTCTCCACACTCCTTGCGACCGATTCTCCATGCCTGGCCTCGTCAACAGGGCCGTGTCAACAGAATACCATCAGGGTTGCTCTTCCCCGCCTTTGGGCGAAGGTGTGTCTGGGGTCATTTCACAGTAGAATTTCACCCTTGGTTACACTCTTCACTACCCATTGTGCTCTGTGGCTGCCTGACCTCAATACTGAGAGGGGTTTTCCTGCCTCATATACTCAATGACAGCAGTGAAATACAGCGGGCTGTTTCACACTCTAGGGACTACAGAAGAGGACTAATAAACAACAGTACTAAAAAGAACACAACAACAACAAGTAGGCTGTGTTTCAGTCTGTTCATCACTTTTACTGTGGGAAAACCACAGGCCTCAAGTATTGATTATGGGAGATGTGATAGCCAAAGCAATGAAGCACTGGGGTAAAAGACAGATAGACAGAAACAGAATGAAAGAAAAAGAAAGAAAGATAGACAGAAAAAAGAAAGAGACAGGCGGAAAATGAGAGGCAAGGAACATGCAGACAGCTCAGAGAAACAGTCTGAGAAAAAGAAATCTTTTACAGACGCTGTCATCCAGAGAACCCCAGGGAGCAGGGAAGCGAGGCACCCAGTCTACCTCTGCTCAGCTCAGGCTTCCACTCATGCACTGTGAATTTTCACAGAGCAGCTCCCTCTCTCTCTCTGTCTTTCTCTCTCTGTAAAGCTCCTGTTATGATCTTGTTGGAGTGCGCCAGCTTACCAATTCTGCCGAACGGACAGAAATAGAGGCTAGGTGTCACATAACAGCCATTCCTGACAGGGAGATTTTCACCATTGAAGTGGTCGGTATTTGAACACATCTCTTTAGGGGAAAAAAATAGAGCTCAGTGGAGGTATATCCAGCCCACAATCTTCTACCTTCACAGCAGTAGCAATAGCAGAAGCAGCAGTAGTAACAGCAAAGTGGCTGCTCTTATTGACACATGCTGTAAAGAAGAATTCAGGTGATTAGAGGCCTGGCCCACCGGCTGTGAGACTGACAATGGTAAAATGGCAGTGGATTGATCGGGTTACGTCAGAAGAGAGGAGACCACACAATGGCCCTTCACTGTTTACCTTCGGCACACACTTGCACAAATTGGTCCCATGGGACCCTGTCTAGTACAGTAATACACAGCCAACCAAAAAAAAAAAAAAAATTTGACCGATATCAGATGCCATGTTGTGGCAAAAGAGCAAGATCAGCCGTCTGCAACATCCATTCTCCCCCAGCCCCGGGGAAATTATAATTCTGCTAACGCCCCACTAGCCAATCGAAAGCTCTCCCCATTCAACACACCAGAGTTCCCCCTGCACACACCATCCAATTAGAGCGAGCGTCTGCACTCTGTCAGACTAATCTCCAGCTCCATCCCCTTTCTCTTTTCAGGGCCATCACATGGGCCACTGCTGAATTCTCTGCAGTTCACACTCACACTCTGGAGTCTAGCTGGATACAGGTAAAAGAGGTGGGTGCAGCAAAGGCAGAGGATGCATGTATCTCTCTCACCATTCCCTCTCTCGAAAGAGACATATAAAACAACGCTGAAAGTTAGTAAGAAAATTGATACCTGCAGTCTGTCCATTCCTCTTTCCACCCTTTGTGCTATATACATGACATTTTAAAGGTACACCAGGCAAGTCTGGGATTTTTTAACTATGGAGCTCCTCTACAGTTGGGACGCTTGGTTTTGTAAGTTACACCAATATAATAAACTTTTACCAATACACATGGATTTGTTTGCAAACCAAAGAACAGAAACCAGGTATGATCATTTTCATAGAGTTATGTTGACTGACAAGGTAATTAACACAGTTTCATTAGGCTCATATGTTAGGTACTTTCTTTTTTGTTCTGCAGTGAGGAGATGCAGGTATCTTGCAAGGGCTGTAAATTTGCAAAGAGGCCATAGGGGGAGCCTTCATTCACCCCATAATGAGTCTTTCAATCATCAAATTGCCAACGGAGCTGGTAAATTAATTTATAAACAGCATTAGATCTTACCTTGTGTCCCTTTAAAGGTAAACTATGCAACAATTTGCCAGGTGTAGTCACCTTGATGGATAAATGACTTATTGTTGGGCGAATGAAGGCTCTTTTGGTTGCCCTTACCATTTCTTGGCAACTTACAGTGCTTGCAAGTTCAGACATCGGTGTCTTGTTGAAAAAAAAAACTGAAGTCAATAAGTCTCATGAGACATCTTGTTTATTACCTTGTCAGTCAAAGTATTGCTTCATAATTGAGCATCGTTGGTCACTGGTATTAGCGAGAAATTAAGGTTTTGGGGAAAGTGACAAAAAAAATCTGTGATGGTAAGAGGAGCTCTGTAGTCAAAAAAAAAAACTTTGACTTGCATAGTATATCTTCAAGAGGGGCTGTTAAACTATTTTCCTATGCACAAACAACAGCAGAGTCATTTTTTGAAAACACCCCAAATCAATGCAGTGTTTGGCAGGCTGGCAGAGTGGCGGGCAGCAAGGTACAGAGTGTGTGTGTGTTTGAGAAAGAGAGAGAGACCACTATTCATTTTCACATGCTATTACCATAGCCTACATGATGGTAGCACACAGGAGAAGCTCAGTGGAACGAAAATAAATTAGTTTCACAGAAGAGCAGGCATAAGATCTAGTGCATACTACACTAAGGTTAAGCCAGCCTGTCAAAAGAGTTTTAATATACTGTAAAATAGTGTGAGATAGAGGAAGCACAGAGAGGTATAACAGGAACACTAAAGCAATGACAGACAGTAAGAAGGTTGCAGGTATGAACAACATATGAGGTTACACTAAGTCAATTCAGATGAACTAGGACTTAATCAAACACAAAATATTTGTATGTAATGGGTTGGATAGAATGATTTAAAACTGGAAAGAAAGTGCAAAGGTTACTATGGTTATAGCAAAACCATACTGCACAGGAGAAAAAGTCAACTAGTAGAACCCCTTACACCAGTTTACACACTGCTTGATCTTGATAGGCAGTATATTCTCCACTAGAGAGGGGAGAGGAGAATGTGTCAGGGAGGTGTTACACTGCTTGTAATGAATACATGATGTCAAAAGGTCTCCAAATGTGTGTCCAGAGGCTACTGCTCGTGCATTTCATCACTTCAACCCCCATCACCTTTCATCTACCATATTTATTAATAATCGCCTCGAGCCTTTTTTTCCCAAGTAAAGGTGAAAAGTAAATCTGCTCGCTGCCTGGGAGTGGGCAGATGACACGTGACCCGTATATAACAGCTTAGGTCTCAGAAACAAAAGCGTGTGCTTGATATCAAGATGAGTACGGTGGCAGTACTGCTGTGGGGCCTTTTATTTTGTGCCATATAAAGTAAACAGTGAGGTTAAGTGCACAGCTGCTTTCATTAAGCCACCACTCACACGAGGTCACAGAGGCAGGCCAGGCTTGGAGTCAGAGTGGTAACCAAAATGGAGTATGGCAAATAAGCCTCGCAATGAAAACACTGATATATCTTTATATCTTTATGTATATGATGTGAATATTTTATATGTTAGCGTTGAGGTTATATTGTGTTGTCTGACAGGGGATAAAATGTGTCACATGTTTGTGCCTTCACCCTAACCTGTCTGTGTCCCTGTGACCCTTCTTACGGTGGAATTTTACAGAGAGAAAAAGAGTGAAGGGTTTGTAATTTACTTTAAATAGTTGATGCAATGCAATGAGATTTTGTTCAAATTCTTCCACTGATTAAAAAGCAGTGACATACAGTAAGCTGAGCAATGTGTTACTGTTGCATTTTAGTGGGGTTCAGGGAAGAAACATTACTATGAACAGCAATTGATACAAAGGTTCATTGGTAACATTGCATTCTTTGGCTTCCTAAGTAATAAGCACACTAGATGCTATTTGACTTGCAAGCTTGATGGGCCCCATTTTTTGCCAAAGGCATCTAGTTTGAATTTTGAATATTTTAAAACTGACCTTAGTCTATGAATAATAAATGGCAGATAAAAGATAGGGTGATAAAAAAGTGTGGTTAAAAACTTTTATATATTTTATTGTTGTTTTAATCTATGGCTCTGCACTTTTATACTTAATAAAAGCAGCTGGATTACTTCAGCTGAAGTTAAAGGACACTATGAACACCAGCAGGATGTTGTCAACTGAAAATGAACAAGGTCCTGGTGCATTTTTTAATTAACAACAGTGGAAATCCAGAGCCAAAAAACCACTGGTGCATGACTTGGTGGTGATTCCTCATGATTCTTCATAAGGTAATGCTGTATATTTTATTTTGCACAAAACCATAGTTAGTGCAAATGGGCATGTGATACCGATCTTGTAATTGTCTATTGAGTATCATGCCATGTGGGAATGGGAGCACCCATTGTGTGACATAAACAGTCTTTAACGTGAGCACCTACAGTGAGCTGTTGTAACAGGCTTGCTGTGATGGTCAGAGATTTGGGCAGAGCTTATGATGAGCACTGGCAGCCACACACACACACATATACACACATCTCAACACAACTTGCATGGCACATTAATGGTAAGGGCAAAGAGTTGTCTGAGTGCAAACACTCAGGTACACTTTGTCAGGGAGACTATTAATGAAAAGTCTAACTAGTCGAGGGAACAGAAGGGGAGATGCCTGCATGCCTCATTCTTTTCAACACTGCACAGTGTCACTTTTCCTCTCGCATGTGCTATGCAGCTGCTGGTTTAGATGGCTTCCCGGCTAATGAGCTGTCACACAGTATGCCGACGTGATCAGCAAAAAACAATACCCTTGTTTCATGAAAATATATGCTAAAACAGACATCTTGGTCATTGCAGCTTCAAAGTCATCTTGGAGGTGAATTAACTTGGGGAGAATGCTCCACTCACACCTGTATCCTAGCTTCCAGTGATGCAGAAAAAAGCCCAAAGCAATTTCATTCTCTTATTCAAAATAATAAACTGTGTAAACAGACTGTTATAAACTGCAATAGTGACAGAGAGAGAGAGAGAGAGAGAGAGAGAGTTACTTTTCTTCATCATGTAAAAAGTAGGACAGACTAACATAAGCATCACAATCAAAACTATTTTCTTTTCTAGGTTTTGAACCTATGCAATAGCAAACTAATTCTAAAGCTCTTTCAACTGACAACACTGATCGAGGTATGCTGTTGAAGAATAACAAAAAAGTAGTCCAGAGAGAGAAACAGACATGAATGAAGCAACTCTGATATGATCAAAGTCTGCACTATTATGTGCTAGAAGCATTAAAAGCCATGAGGGAAATTGCTGTGATTGAAATGTGATTATTTTAAGAGGGATGGAAAAATCACTGAAACTGCTGCCACTAGCAATTAAAATGTGCTCCAGCAGAGCATAGGAGTCTGTCTAAAATATAAGGCTTGTAAATGTTAGCTCTAAGGCTGCTTCATGCTGAAATTGGCTGAGACAAGGTAGGATGTAACCCCTTCTTTGATCTCCTACAGACTCGCAGTAAGCAGGTTTACTGAAGCAGGTTTACTGATTCCTTGAGCTGCAAGTCACCGCGGCACAAAGTGTTGAAAATTACACTAAAATTTTTGACCCAAACAGGTGAACTGCTTTTTCTCACTCATTTGTGTCATCAGGCAAAAAGGTGAATGAGTGTGTTTGTGCTGATAACATGTCCACCAAATCAATTGTTTTACTCCAGTTAAGGCGCTGCATACATGCTGTGTGCTCTGTGTCAACACTAATTAAAGTGAGTTCACTCTTAACTCCCCTCCCCTTTTGTTACATGTTGGCCCTCTTCCCAGCTTGCATCAGCAACACATCACTCTTCCAGCCAGCTTAGTCCAGGAGCGTTATGCATCAGTGAGGTGTAGAAACAATTTCAAAAGCCTTCTAACATGGTACCACATCAAATTAAACGCTCGTCTGCTTCAGGCAATACGTTCAATTAATAAACTAATGAGAGACAACTCATTCAGTCTGAGAATTCAAGTGTCAGTTCTTGCTTGTTGAAACAAACAGCAGGATTGAAAACAAAAATGGAATGGAACTGAGACTACACTATGTTTGTGGTGCCCTGTCTCTAAAGCAAGCTGTGGTCATGGCTTAGTAGAGTTTATACCAGGTGAGGTTTCAGATGTTCTGAACACATTTACTTGTTTGAATGTAACAAACTGTCTGGCTAGTATGAATTCAAGAATCATTGCATCAAGATGCATTGATGTTGCGTGATTGTACTTTATATTTAAGAGTGCCAACCCCAAATTTACATCTTTATTTTGAATACATTGCTTTTTCAGCTTTGGTCTCCTCAATGTTGGATCCATCTAGACAGTTGGATATTACCATATCTTTGATTTCCTACATCAGATATGCTAATTTCAACTATTTATAAATCTGACAAGCTCCGGTGGGAACAAATCCAAGAGAAGCAGTGGACAGAGTTTACAGTGCTTTATTTTATGGTGGAATAAGTATGACTTGTCTAGCCTATTACCACTCCTATCTGGGTCTGGGTTTCTTGTAACCTGAGAGCATGCCAAGTGAAACAGGAAAACAAACAGGATTTCCTTTCATTGACAATTTAGTCAAAGTCCTATTTGAGAACAGAACTTCTCATCTTCACATTTTTAAAACAGCACTAAGCAACAATTTGTCATTATTTGAAGTTAATTAGGCGATTCGTTTTGCGATCATCTTTAAATCAGTTGGAATGTGGTCATATGACACCAACTGGGTGAGATAACCAGATGCTATTTTCTTCAGACATGAGATTCACTACCAAATTCTGTGTGCTAGGAATACTACAAAGTTACAATATTTTATTTTGTCGACAAACAGCAGTTAACATGTTCTAGCAGTGCAGTAAGCGTCTGGGAGGTGTTTGGTGCCTCTGAGGTTGCTAGCTCGCTAGCTTTACACCTTTTCTCCCTGTCCTTTTATTAACCAAGGAACAGTCGTTATCTTTTTACAGTAGTGCCTTTGGGATTTAAGCAAGCCCATAATATTCCCACTCCCTAATTGTGTGTGTCTACCCACCTTCAACTCACCTACCCCCTTACATGTGATTAAAGTTCTTATGACAGTGCTGCACTTTGGTTTTGATTAAATTTTCAGTTTCTTTGGGAACACATACGTTTTTTTTCCTGTGCTCTCCCTTTACAGATCTAGTTAGAGAGCAAAGAATGTCCTTATTCTCTCTAATTACAGCTGCTATGCAAGACCTCCTGTGCACGGTATCTCTGGATGCAGCACACAATCATTTTTCAAGTTAATGCTTTCTGTAAACAGACGGATCATTTCCACCACAAAGAATCTCAGTCTCAGCTAAATCATTTCTTTTGGAGACAACGGAGCTGAGGGAGAAGGCAGAAGGGCTGGTTTCAAAGTGCTCAGTTTTAATGAATGAATAGTATCACTTTTCTTTTTTTTTTATTTCAGCTCTGCTGGCTCTGAAATATTTTCTTAGACTTTATAGCTAGCTTTAAAAGTTTTCTTACAGTGGAAGTTTATTTCTTAATAGGTCCAATATTGCATTATGCATGATGGTCATGTTACGGGAATTGTATAATTTACATAAGATTGATAATCATGTTATAGAGACACACAGAAATCAGATTTCTCTAGTCCCTGTGTGTAAGTGTCTTAGTATTAATAGTGATTAATAATGGATTACTGCTGAAGAATACAAATGCATGCAAATCTGCACATTTTTGATAAAAAGCTACATATTTTCAAGACAAAGGCTACACTAATTAATTAATCTATTGAACTGTAGCCAAAGACAGATCACAGCTACCAGAAATTTTCACTGATATCCTAAAACATTTTCATTCCTTACTGAATGTCCTATTTGGGATCCACAAGCTATATGCTAAATAATTCAGAATATTACACAAACATGCTTAGACTGAGATTAAATAATGCATTACATTAAATTGCAAATAGGCCTAGCCTGCATAAACGCATCATGACTACTCAATGTTGTATGTATATAATACATGTAAACTGAACCACCACCTCTGTTACCCAGAGATTTGTTTTTCTATAACCACTACCATGCGCTGCTAGCAGTGATTTGCTGTGACATTCCGTGCATCACTGTCCCTCTTTGGCAAGAAATGGCCATGTCTTTCATTAGCACCACCGCAAGAGAGCCCATATGCTTGGTGACATGACGGGATAGATCACGCTGGGAGAATGCATGATGAGAAGAGGGGCACTCATAGCTGCAGGGGTGGCCCATGTGTTCTGGCTCTTGAAGACTTGTAGACTACTGTGTCTGCTGTCCATATGTCTGCAGGCAAGTTAATCTGACCAGAACTTCTGGACCTCATTCATCAAAACTGGAGCATAATGCTCTGTATCAACCGCCTGTAAGGTATGGTACCTGCAGAGATCAAGTTCAAAAGTTCAAGAGCTGAAAAATAGGAGTTAATCCCACAGTGCAAAAAAAAAAGGTCATTGTGATGGACGTGACGCTAAATTAGAGCCAAAAGGCGGCCATTACATGAATGAGTTGCAGGCATTTATCTCTGGAGTGAACAGGGGAGGCGGTCCATGGATCTCAATTACACAGCTTAGTACTAAGAGCTCAAGGAACAGATTCAAACTTTAAGCTGACTCGTCACAATCACCCACCCAGAAACTCCGACCTGACCATCAACAGAAGGGCAGAGGAGTGAGTGAGTTCCAAACTGCGCACTTCACAGAACTCTGGGTGATAACGAGCAATTTATTTGACATCATTGAAAGCAAGCCACAAAAGTCACTTGAGGGAGACATCCTGACTGAAGCCATGACTAAACACTGCTCCCTGGTGGTAACCAAGGTTCAGAACCAGTGACACAGCATGTAATGAAAATGCACACAGCAAAAAAATAACACATTTCACTGAGTTTCCAAATACAACATTCCTGGACTTTGTCAGCCATCATCATACTCTCTGTATCTCAGAAACACAACAGAAGACGAAATATGCAAATATGTTAAAATGCTGAACTTTTATTGCTCCTACTGAGAATACCAGTGCAAAGAGTGCAACATCTAGCAAAGTCTGCCAGTCCTAGTTGAAGTCCAACTCAGCAACCTAACAACTTAACATAGCTTATTTTCAATACATTAAAACTGAATTTATGCTATTTTGACATCAGAGAGCAAGGTTCAATACTCCACTCATCCATTCTAGGTCCCCTTTAAAGATTAAGCTTATGCTTTATCCATTTAGAGTTTAAGATATCTTAGATCTCCTTAAGATATATGTGGTTAATTGGTTGGTATTTGACATACGCCAAATATAATGGTGCTGTTGTTGTTGTTGTTGTTGTTGTGCAGTTAACAAAAAAATATCTCACTTAGAAAACAAAGCCCTCGTTATTAGTCAAATTAATGTACTATTACAACACAGACGCCACCGTAAATGCAACAATCATGGACTTTGGCTTTTAACACTCACAATAGCAAAAATCATTCCTGCGGGTCCACAGCCTTTACATCAACGGCACACTTGTGATGTCTCAGAGACCTCTGAGTGATGAAGTTCTTTCCACAACGCTCGCAGCCAAAGTTCCTCTTGTCAGCGTGAACCAGCAGGTGCGCCTTGAGGTTGTTTTGCTGGGTGAAGCACTTGCCGCATTGGTCGCAGGCGTAGGGCCTCTCCCCGGTGTGGATGCGCATGTGCCGGCTTAGGTTCTGGCCCACGGTGAAACTCTTTCCGCACACATCGCACTTGTGAGGCCGCTCGCCCGTGTGCACGCGCTGGTGCATCTCCAGGCTGGGCTGCGTGATGAAACTCTTGCCGCACACATGGCAGTCGAAGGGCTTGCCCTCACTGTGCACCTGCCGATGCATGTTGAAGTAGCTGAGCGAGCTGTAGCCCTGGCCGCAGATGTCGCACGTGTACGGCTTGGTGGGCTTGTGCACCTGCATGTGGGCCTTGAGGGAGCCTGGTCTGTGGAACTGCTTGCCGCACTCCACACAGACGTATGGCCGTGCCGCCATGTGCATCTCCTGGTGCCGTTTGAGGTAGTTGGCTGAGCGGAAGCTCTTGCCGCACGTCGGGCACTCGTACGGCTTCTCGCCAGTGTGGATACGCTGGTGGACCTTGAGCGTGTGCAGCTGGTTGTAGCTGTTGCCGCAAGTGTCGCAGATGAATGCCTTCTCACCTGTGTGCAGCCGGCGGTGAGCCCGCAGGTGGCCCGACTGCGTGAAGCGCTTCTGGCACACGTCGCAGCTGTAGGCCTTCACACCCCTGTGGATCTGCTGGTGCCGCACCAGGTTGGCCCCGATGCTGAAGCACTTGCCGCAGATTTCGCAGCTGAAGGCTTTCTCGCCCGTGTGGACCCTCTGATGAGTGTTGAACGCGCTCTTCATGCTGAAGCTCTTGCCACACTTCTCGCAGGTGTACGGCTTCTCTCCTGTGTGTATGCGATAGTGGGATTTAAGACCACTTTTCTGGCTAAAACACTTCCCACACACGTCGCACCTAAAGGGCTTTTCTCCTTTGTGAACAGTGAGCATGTGCACTTTTAAGCTGCGATGTGCAGTAAAGCTCTTGCCACAGGTCTCACATCTGAGAGGTCTCTTCCCCGTATGAATGACCTGATGGGCCCGCAGCTCCTTCACCTTGTGGAAAACCATCCCACACTGTCTGCACCCAAACCTCTTCTCCCCTTTGTGATCGATCTTCCAGTGAAGCTTCAGACTACACTTGGCGGGGAAACTGACCCCGCACAGGGTGCAACTGGACATGCTCTCCCCGTCAAACACCACCTGGTGTTCCTTCAAGTGCGACTGTGTGCCGAAGATCTTGCTGCAGTAGACGCATTTGAAGCGCCGCTCACCCTTGTGCACAGTGAGCAGGTGGACGTTGAGGCTGCAGCGCGCCGTGAAACCCTTCCCGCACTGTTTGCATTTAAAGGGCTTCTCGCCGCTGTGGACCAGCTGGTGGGCCTTGAGATTGCTCCGCTTGCTGAACACCTTCCCACAGTGGCTGCAGCGGAAGGCTTGGTCTGTCTCAAAAGAGTCAGACTTCTGGACTGTTCCGTGACCTTTTGAGCGCTGGCTCTTGCGGTGTGGAGATGGAGTGTCTACTTCCTGTCTCTGCTGGTTTCTAACAGGTGCATGGGGAGTATCCAGCATCTTCGCAGTGTTCACCAGTGTTTTGGGTCTTTCTACATTGCAGCAGAAAAACACAGTAGACAAGCAAAGAGAAGCAAAAACAGTGTCAGTATTACAGCCTATTTACAGACACAAATCTTTGATCTACGCATCAGGCATCTTAATCAACCTAGTCAAAGCACTGATTGACATAGTATGCCCCATACATCTTCCACAACTTATAACCAACACAGAGTGCAAACATACCATCGCTCAGGTGTTCTGAGGTTTTTTCATTAGACAACGCTGTACTTTTCATGTTACCTGAAAACTGGCGATAAAAAGATGATTAATCAACTTTTAGCGCCCTTCTTATTCATATATTCTGAGTTACTTTGAGGGCAGCAGCTTATCTTTAAAAAAAGTGGGTTGAGAAAGTTTAGTTAAAAAATATAAATAAATAACCTGATTGTAAACCTACTGTGTCTAAAACCTCTGGAGGAATGTCTTTACTACGAGGTACTGTCTGGCACGTACCTGAAACAAAATTTAGATCACACTAGCCCATAAAACTGTATGCAGTGCCAAACACAAACAATCATTGGCAGAACAATTCAACTTACAACTGCACAATTGTCAGTTCTGCAAATAGGTGGAAAATTGAAAAATATTATCTAACCTCATTGCCACACAAAGACGTGATATGACTTACTTGAAATCTGTCCTGCAACTTGGACATTAGAATTGAAGGATTTGACTGAAGATTTGCTCCCATGCATTCCATCTTTTGGTTTGCCTTCTAGTGACAGTATATCAGCAATATATTTTATCTGGCAGTCTCTGATTGCCAACTGTAGAGCAGCAGACACCTCCTGCATTAGTTGTATTATTCTTTCCATGGCATCGCTGGATAGTCTCTCCAAAATAGATAACAGGAATCTCTGTTGATGCAGAAAACATCTCTGACGTGATCCATCATTCTACAACTGGTTAAAGTTTAAACGTAGTTTGGATAGCTGCCAACATAGTGCCCCCAGGGTAAGATAAGTGCAGTTTGTAGCCTCGGGGATACTAGCAGTTCACATGCAGGAAATGCATTATTTTGAAGTATTTTTTGTAGGGGTATAATTGTGCTTGCATTACTTTTGTTATCTTACGCTACATGTCATCGAGAAGAGAAACATGAAAACATGGTGACAAAAATAACTCACTCTGAGTTTGTCATTTTCCATCTCCGCTTCAGGTGATGAATGACCTGCCTCTGTTTGGACTTTACTGCATGGCACCCCCTTGTTTGTAACGTTCTCACTGACATATTTGCAAATTTCAGTAACCGCTGCTTCAACAAATGTGTGTACAATAGCGGATAACTCTCTTTGAAAAAATCCTTGGTGTGACATATTTACCAAATTTCATTGGTCTGTGTAATGAGAAACCTGTGAACCAGTCTGCATGAGAATGGGTTTGTACGATTCGTTTATTCTGACGGAAGTATTGCTTCCCCTTTCCAAAGACATGCTTCTTCACCGTCTATGATACTGCCCCCTGCTGATAAGGAGGTGTCAGACAATTATTTGATATGCCCATTATTTGCAGGCCTGCCAGACACATTTTATTCAAAGAATACAGAACATAGTAAGGCATAGAGAGATAGTGTTAGGGCAGTATGTGCAAAACTAAAAACAAATACTGTTTGCAGTAAAAAGGTTAAGCCTTATGCACAGCAATTGATCTATGTTAATCTCATGTTGTTATGAAAATTCATACAGTTCATATTACATACTTGATCCACAGGGTCAGAATCCTTATTCCAGTAATCCTACATTGCAACAGATTTACTGAGATCACAAGAAAATTGGAATGTGCAGGTTACACGGCAAAAAAAAAAAAAAATTAAACTAAAGAAGAACTAAGGAAAGAAAGACACCTAAAGCATTAAAAATAGTTAGATGTTTTAAATGCCTGGATTACTGCATGCAGTGATTTATCAGGATACCTTTAAAATATCACTGTAATAATGAGTTATATTCATATATAGTGTGTAGGGTCCTAATAAAATTATGGGCAAAGTGCAATGTCAGTGAATCTAATGAACTGATGCTATAGAGTTTAGTTATTGAAATGGCTTTAATTAGGCTTAAGACTTTGCACTTTGCATTTCATTCTAAGGTAAAGCTAGGGTCTGTAATGGTCATCATGCTGATGATCTAAGGATCAAAAACATATCTCATGGAAACATAGAATCCTTGGACATTTTTTGGTTGTTTTGACAACAAGAATTGCTGCTAAAATTAATGAAACCTAGGCTACATTTGAACACTAATAATGTGCGTGTGGTTAGTTAAACAGGCTGCTTTCCTTATAAAGCACTCTTAGTAACACATACATGATCAACATTGTGCGTAATTTCTTTCTCTGGGGGGAAGCTTTGCATGTTCCTTCATTACTTCCTGGATAGCTGGCTCTTATATTGCACATGGGCATCTATAATCTCCTTGACAACTGATGGGTCATCCAGGGTGGTCACATCCCCCAGGGTCTCTGTGTCCTCCATGGCAATCTTCCGGAGGATGCGTCTCATAATCTTACCCGACCGGGTCTTTGGTAGCCTTTTCACTATCTGTTGATGGGTAAGTAGTTACATTTAGTACATTTACAACAGATTCGCTTTAATTAATGGTGCAATTTAATCACATTATCACACCAAACATAAGCTTGTAACAGTTTGAATCGGGCAACCATTCTTACCAAAAAGTGATCAGGAACTGCATATTTAGCTATCTTAGTGGCCACTAGTTCTTTCAGTTGATTAACAACAACTGACTGGTCCAGGCCATCACTCTCTTTGAGGACCACAAAGGCGAAAGGCACTGCACACAGGCACAGGGAAATTAGAGGAAATGAGAGGCATTGAAACCAATGACACCACACGACATATGAAGACACAAACACCACAATATTAAAAACTAGGGGTGGGAATTGATAGGATTTTATCAATCCCGACATTGCTATTGTCGATTCTGCTTATCAGTCCAATTCTTTATCAATTTACTTATCAGTTCCTTAGAAGGTATTCTACACATGCTTTCAGCATACTAGTTACTGGCACATAGGCCAATAACAATATAGCCTATACCACTAAGGTGACAATAGCAGCTTATCAGAATGAGGAAAACCATGTACAGCTGTGTTATCCATTTCAATTTTGTATTTGAATGACAATGGTCTGAAAAACATGTCAGAATTAATAAAAAGAATTGATAATGTCAGAGGGAAAAATACCAGTGAACTGAAGATTTCGATTCTCAATTCTCCTTCATTCCCGGTTCTCGATTCTCACCCCTACTAAAAACGCCACTTACTGTATGTAAATTAATTAGCAATTACATTTTTTGTATTCATACACAGCTATTATTGGGAGCTTAAATAAAAAAAAAGGGTCAATTCATATTTTTAGAACAACTGGTGATGAAAATGCTTTGAGAAGGAATGTTTGTTGGGACAGGGGGCTGCTATGTAGCCCTGTCACCACAAGGTGATGCTAAATGTCTAAAGTTAGTGCAGTGAGAAAAAGGCAAAGGGCCTTGCAAGTTTTTTTCTCCCAGTATCTTTCGTTGTGTGCAAAGGGATAATAGAATATCGTTTTTGGCCTCTTAATATCTGTTTTGTGTAAATGATTTATCCACAACAATGCCACATAGGAGCCTGCAGAAATACAAGAGTTCAATCATTCACTCAAGGAAATGACTTGCTATGAATGGGTGATAAGACTTTGTTGCTGCTTGCCAGGGTCAGAAACTCGGCAGTTCCAATGAAAAAGGCCCAGTTAAGAGTTTCCAGGGCATAATGATATAATGGCATAGACTCTACCACAAGGCTCACAGCTTAAGGGAGCTTGGGGGGAAGCCACACAATGTGACAGCCATTCGTCGCACTTTTGGTCATTTTTATTGGGTGCGTTCATTCTAAGCACTACAGTCAAATGCGTCAACAGCTTTTGTCCTTCCTTTCTCCATGAGTATCCATCATTCTTTTCCTGCCAGCATATAGTATGTGTCTGACAAACAACACCTGTCCAACAACTTTTTGAGCACTACTGGACAATCACAGGAATTATAAAAACACTGTATAGAGGCAGATTTGCGCTCTTACCTTCACCCTTGATATTGTGTGAAATGCCTATGACAGCAGTTTCAGGGACTTCTGGGTGTTCATCCTTACAGAGTAAAACACAAGTGTCACCTGTTGTCAGCTATACAACACAGAGTATCTCATGTATAGGGTGGTGGTAGTGTAGCAATTAATGAAACCAGCTAGCATACTGGAAATAGGGGGTTCAAATCCTGGCTGCCACCATTGTGCCCTTGAGCAAGGCACTAACCTTAGAGGTTGCCCTAGGGGAGACTGGCCATGAAGTAATTGATAGTTGATAAAATGTAAGTCATTTTGGATAAAAGCATCTGCTAAATGCATGAATGTACATGTAGACCAGTCCCAACAGCTGTATGGGCTCACCAGGACATCCTCTATTTCTGCAGTGCCCAAGCGATGGCCGCTAACGTTGATAACATCGTCCATGCGTCCTGTGATCTGATAGTATCCCTCTGCTGTCCGGTAAGCTCCATCTCCAGTGAAGTAATAACCTGAGGAGAGGTGTCACACATACAAATCAAATATAATTTTTTGGGGGGTGGGGGGTAAATTAGCAATATAGCGCTCAACCATTGAGACAAAAGAGCATTCACTGACCAGGATATGGTTTGAAATAAGCATCCACAAATCTGTCATGATCTCCAAATATGGTCCTGGCCATTCCAGGCCACGGCTGACCAATACAAAGCGCCCCAGTGACATCATTTCCTGTAATTTTCTGCCCCTGTTATGAATGTCATAGAAAAAGACAAAACAAAACAATTTCAACATTACGACGTAACAAAAATACAGAGAATGTGTATATAATATAATATAATATAATATTTTTTAAAAGAAATGGAAGGAAGACAACTTCAAAAATGGCTTGGTAAGACCCAAAGTTTTTGCTGTTGTAGAGTGTAAGAGCCTGCAGAGGCCAAAGAGTGAAAAGCGTACAGTGACCACCACACCCTCAAAGCCGCCTAAATCTGGTAATCGGGGGAAACGCACACAGGCCCGTTTTAATTGCAAAGTGAAAGAGATTTTGGGGGAGGGAGGAGGTCCAGCGCAGATGTCAGCAGAGGTCAAACCCAAGAAATCAGTGAACTGAATGATGCACTGTGGCCACAGCAGAGATTAACACTCAAACAGGCAATCCAACAGTGAGTGCGAAAGGTGAGAAAATAGACTGAGATGTAAAAGAGGGGCAGTTTAGATGAGAACTCCCTTTGCTACTTGGTCAGTGCCCTGGCAATATTGTTATAGATTTATGGCTGCTGTGAACTCCCAGTTCAAAGTACAAGTGACATTCTCCAGCTTTGTCAAATGATCGCAGAACCTTTGAAATGCAGTAACCCTTGAGACCTATCTAGCCCATTTTATCTTGATGCAAAACATTATTAAACAGTAAACTTGTACTACTACTACAACCAGTATTATCATCAGGAACAGTAGCAGATTCTAGTAGTTAGAACCCTGTTTAACTTGTTATACTGGTACAGCGTTTCGCCCCCTTATAACCCCATTCTGTGCAGTGGAATACAACGTGTCTTAGTGTTTAATTAGTGGGTGTAGTCCGTGCCTGAACATCACCATTAAACTTGTGTGTAGTGACAGAGGCAGCAGAGAAATACAACTCATTACATATTCACTAATCACCAATCCCCCAATTTCCCTAATTATCCATTACTTTTAATTAACTAGTCAGCCATTCATGCAGGTCTTGAGGTCAAAAAATCTGGTCAATTTGCAACTGGCAAATGTTTAGTGGAGCCATAGTGAGTCTTGATGGCAGACATCAAAAGATGATCCTTTAGTTTTAGTCTACAATATAATAAATTACTAAAATATTCTCTGGTGCATTAGTTATACTTAGTCATGTGTTTTACACCTTAGTAGAATAGTAGAATAAATCTCTAATACATAATGCACATAAATGATATCACAGACATGCTGTGTTAGCTACCAGACAGCCCTTCGGGGTGAGACATCTGACCCAGTCTGTCGGGGTGAACTAATCCCCCTCAAAACCCTCACTTCTGCCCCTCACTCAACACACCCTCACCCCACAGAGCAGTTGGCACGGGCAAACATATGGGTGGCAGTCTCCTCACGAGTCACTTCAGGAGGTGGATTATCATCGACTGATAATCTGTCCCAGTTTAATAAAGTCTCCTTAACTCTAACCGACCCCCTCTATCCCACCAGAACACCCCTTTATCCCACCATGGTCATCACACCCATCCCCCCGACCCCCTATTGAAGCCCCGTCCCAAGCAACCCTCCTCCCCTTGACGGGCCCTTCTCTAAGCACACAATTCATCCTTCTATTCATTTAGAGATGAGAGGGGAGGGTGGAAGGGGTGGAAAAAACAAAAGCTACCCCCATCCTTGAGCATTTTGAGGCTGCATCACTCGGAACTGGGTTATGTTGGAGAAGTTCAGAAGAGTTGCTACACACTTTCACAGTGTTAGTTTAAGCAACACTAACGTTCAGAGTTCTAGCAGTAATAATATTACATAATTTTAAGGGATTATAGCTGTTGACCACTGAAGAACCTGTCTGAACTCAACTGAACTATGTGAGAATCGTGGCACATTCTTGGCAACTGAGAACTATGGGTATTCAGAACAGGGTCAAGAGACTTGTGAGAAATGTCACCTTCTCCCCCATTAGGGCTGGTTCTATGCCAAAGAAAGGTCTCATCGCCATAGCAGGCCGAATTTCTGCTCCTTCTTCAGCAGGTCGAGGGGCAATGCAAACACCACCCGTTTCTAGAAGAAAGAAACACAGGACGCAATAAGTAGCAAAAAGAGAGAGAGAGTTGTGGGCGAGGGAAAAAAGACATAATTTGTATCATCTTTATACTGGAGCATTGATTTAATCTATTTGAGCAATACTCCATTAGCTGCACAAAGATATTCCATTGGACTTTGGACACCCATTGTCTTTAATGGCAAAGACAGCTGAACTGTGCAGTGGTCATGAAGAAGCTAAAGAATGATAACTGTGACTCCTGCCTGCTAACCTACTTACAGGAAGCAAGAAAAATAGTTCACTCAAAAGAAGTTATAATCCAAATGCACAGTATAGTTTTACTTTTGCTATTCAGTTTCAGAAGTTTATTACATTGGCCAAAATCACTGTGACTGAACACTCTTAGTCTACATGACCTGGCTTAGTGCAGAAGCAACTGAAGATTGTGTTTAAGGAGAAACTGCCTAAAAGTGTTTTTTGAGGAATTAGGCCATGACCTCACCAACTCCCTGCAGCATGGCGCACCCTTCAGAACCTCCCACTAGCAGAGGCCTGACCAAGACCGAGGGAGAGAGAGCGTGATGGGGAGGGGTGAAGAGAGGGGTGATGGTTGTGTGTGTGTGTGTGTGGGGGGGGTGACTGGTGGGATTATTTAAATTCATTTTCAATAGAGGATGCAGATGTTCCACGTGCTAATCGCAAATTAGAGCCAAGCGACTGATAAACAGAGTATCAGACAGACTTAATGTGACTCCACACGGGACAGAGCAGCACGACAAATGAAGTCAGGCTTCGACGTGGCATGCTTTCTTCACGTTTATCTGCACTTGCTCACCACCTCTCATTTCTCTGCCGTTTTTCAGCATAATCAGCTTGTGTTGATTATGAATTCATATCAGTTTGGGAGAAGCTACCATGTGCTTTTTTTAAGTTACTAGCACCTGCCCTTGATGCCTTTTTGTAAGTCAGAGATAAACACGAGCGCAATTTTTGAGTACCATTCCAAAAATACAGATCGGGTACCATGGGAAAACTCATGCACTGTAGAGAATTACACCACCAAACACCAGATGCCAACACCTGAATGCTTGTAAGTACCTCTAAGTAAAATGAAAAGTATCAATATAAGTAAAAATATAATGTATCTTATAAAAAAATAAAAAAAAAAAAAAAAAATATATATATATATATATATATATATATATATATAAATAAGTGTAAATCTTTACCAGTCTGCCACCAAGTGTCAACTAAGGGGCATCGGCCATCTCCCACCACATTGTAGAACCAGTCCCAGGCCTCATGATTGATTGGCTCACCAACTGTAAATTACAGTAGCAAAGTTTCAGAGAGCATACAATATAAGATAACCTTGACACTGTTCTGTTGTCATGTGCAAATCTAATCTAAAATCACAGTGTAGAGGGGATGATTTTGTAGTAGAATGTGAATGATACGGGACAATCAGGTGTTTTCAGTGGCTGAACATTACAAAGCTGATCAACTCCAGTCGTTTTTTTTTACTGTGGACATCTTCATGTGTATGCCTGTGTGCAATGTACTTCTGATGAAATATTTTCATCAGTGACATTGTATCTGCAGCGTTTTTTTTTTTCTTTCAATGAAAGTAATTGGATCCAAATTGACTGAGTTGAGTAGACTGTCCACTGTTTTGTTTTTAAGGAGCACACTGATGGCCTCCCTGCTGGCCAAAAGAGCCTTGGCCAGTCCTGAATTCACAAAACACACGCTAATTAAGAAGTGCCCCAGTTGCGCTGGCGCTGAATCTACCCCTGCTTTGTTAAAACCAGTGAGCACAGTGGCACTCATTAAAGCTCATTCCACGCTAAGGTGAACCTCAGATCACAAAACCTCCTGTGTAACTCATTAGCCTCAACACAGTCATTTGATTTGATTAAATAAAAAAAAAACTCCTTCAAATCACTGACATAGGACAAAAACAGATCTCTTTGGAAACTTCCTAGTCTCTGCTTAAATAACTGGATCGAGGAACAGAAATTATCTCTGTTAATGTCTCTCTGTATTGTTTCATGAGGGTGATAAACAGTAGCTGACTTGCCAAACCAAGGGTACAAAGGCGTGTCCAAACACTTCCTGTCCTGTCTGACCTGAGCCGAGGGTTTTCAGGGAGGAGCGGTCGTACTTCTTCACCCAACTCTCATCGTACTTCAGCAGCAAGCGAATGGCAGTAGGGGCACCATAGAACTGATTTATGCCCAGTCGCTGCACAGTCTCCCAATATCGCCCTACAACGTAGAGAAAAGGCCACATATTACAGGAGACATATTACATAGATCATGTATTTATAAAATGAAGGACAAAGAGTGATAACAGACTATAATTACAAGTGAAGGTAAGAATCTATAGCCTTTATTAGTTGTTAGTTACTGACATTACACAATAAATAGTGATTACAGTCATTTACATTTATGCATTTAGTAGACATTTATGGATTAATTCAAGTAATTCAATCACAATGTGTGTTCTATTGTGACCAAAATCCAATTTCTGTAACCAATGAAACATATGTGATTATATCAGCATACATAGATTAGATTAGATTAGATTCAACTTTATTGTCATTACTCATGTATAAATACAGGTAACGAATGCAGTTTGGCATCTAATCAGAAGTGCAAAGAGCAGCAAGTGCAGTATATACAGTATATGCAGTATGTACAGTTAAAGAGCAAATTATATACAGATAAGAGTAGTAATAATAAATAGGCAGAAGAGCATTATACATGTAAGGTGAAGAGATAATAAGGGTAATATACAGATGTGCTATATAGATTCAATATAAGGGCAATATACAGATGTGTTAGAGATAGTTATGTACAAATGTACTAAGTATATACAGATGTGCTATAGAGATAGTTATGTATCTCTATACATATAGTATATATATAGTATAGTAATACTAATTACATATAGTAATACTAATTACAAATATATTTGGTCTTGACCAACATACAGTACTACATTTATGTGCACAATGTGGTTTTCTCATAAAGTGACCCAGTCAATATGTCACTGATTGGAACACATGACATTGAGGAGTTTATGAGTTTTTGTTAAATCTTCTGTTTCAAACACAAACAGGGACAGAGATGCAGATAAGGGCCAAAGCTGATAAAGTGGTGCTATCTGACAGACCCCTCTGCTCATAGATACCACTGAATGTGGCACTGTCTACTGACCAGACAGTTTTTACACTGTGTAAATGAGTATGAATTAGTACTTCTATCCTCTTCTTTAACACTTATAAATAAGTCAATACAGAAAGATAACACTTGACATAAACTAAGCCTACACTTAGTGACTATACATGGCATGTACAAGCTGGACAGAAGAGTGATTCCTTCTGGTGTAAATTAGACTATTCTGACAGGCTCACAAAAGCTGTTGTTGACACAATCTGCACTGATATCTCACCTGGATCTGGGTACACAGGTGTACTCTCAAACAGAACAGTGGTAGCGCCATTGCATAATGGTCCATACACCACATAGCTGTGGCCGGTCACCCAGCCGATATCTGCCACACAGCCAAACACATCGCCTGGCCGGTAGTCAAACACATACTGCAAAGAGACGTGAGATTAGAGCAGTGGTTATGTGGCCAGTGCGATGCTGACACTGCTTGCACAAATACATAGACTTAACTGAAGCATGATAATGCATTAGTTTGATGAGGGACAAATGAGAAATTATTGAGCTTTGAATTACATGACCATCAGTGGAACATTGGTATAGTTCAACAAGCCAAGTTAAAATCAGATCATACTTTGGCCAAGGGCTGCTTGTGTAAGGAAGCCTAGGCAAGCATCCCCATGGTACATCTTGCTGGTGAGTGCTGACAATATGTTACAGGTTTTCCTGGCCTTCTGCCAAGAAGCCCACAGTGTTTCCAGGGGTGATGCGGAATAAAGCAGCTTTTGTTTGTTATTTGATTCCAAACGTGTAGAGCGCCAATGGGCCTGGATGAGGGTGGCAAGCTAATGTCTGTTTGTGTGCCTCTGAGCCGGTAAGCTACTTAGAAATTAGCAGCGCATCCCGTGCGGATTCATCCATGTCGTGTTGTCGAACATTCATTATAAACAACATCATGGTCATCACTATCATCACACAGCTTTGTTGCTGACAATCCAGCTCTCACACCCCCACCCCAACCCCCACCCTGGCTCTCGTACCCATGCCACGACCCAGAGGAAAGACAGATGTTTCAGTCTGTCACAAAAACAAGCTAATTCACACTGAGTGAAAATCTACTTCCATATGGTGCATGGATGATGAGCAAGGTTTCTCACAACTAAGGGGAAGCATAAGGCTGGACAAGCAATCCTTCAAAAATACTGTTGTTGTACACAATAGTTTATCGCTTGCACTATGTGTTATGATCTGGTAATTCCAAACGGATAAAAATATGTTTCATATGTCACTGATCTGCTCTCATAGGTCTCATAGGTCTTGCATCATGCTAGACATTGATCGTTTCTTTGTCAGACTGTGGAAAAAAACACATAACAAGTGTTGCAAAGTAATACTCCTTCCATGTCATACATGTTCATGTAAATACAAACATGTTTATGACTGGAGTGAAAAAAAAAATACTGATAACATATCACAACACACTTATTTTCCTCATGCACACATGAAAACCATCTGGCTGAAGTCTTCATTAGTAAACAAACAGCTCTGAAAGACAAAGACCTGGTCCAACACATGAAAACTGTGCCCACCTGGTGAGTGAGTGATGCGTAGAGGAGGTAGCCGGCCTGTGTGTGGACAATGCCCTTGGGCTTGCCAGTGCTCCCTGAGGTGTAAAGCATGAAAAGCATCTCCTCACTATCCATAGGTTCTGGAGGACATTCAGCTGATTCCTTAGCCATAGCCTGAAAAACCAAAACACACATAACTGAAAAGTCAAACATAAATTGCATTTTCCCAACTAAATGTACAAGAGCTTTTACACATTATTACACTTTATCAGCAAGCACCCTAGCTTTATCAGTAATTAGTATAGTTTTACCTATATAGTATAGATAACCATAGTTATATCAACCAACATAGTTGTGCCTTCAATTAGAAACCAGTATAGTTGTGCCAAGTTATAAACTAATACATTTTACAGTATATATTCTCCCTACAGAGATTACATTTACATTTATGCATTTAGTAGACGCTTTTATCCAAAGCGACTTACATTTCTGTCAACTATCAATTGTTCAGGGCCAGTCTCCCCAAGAGCAACTTGGGGTTAAGTGCCTTGCTCAAGAGTACAACGGTGGCAGCCAGGATTTGAACCCACAACTTTAGTGGTGTTGTATCACTATTACATTGACTGGAATAAAATAGTCAAGAAAAGTACATTTTATCATTTGGGACAGTTTTCACTGAAAGACCCTCAGAAGTCAGAGTCAAACAGAACAAGGCAAAGTCCAAGGCTCACATATGGTTCATATCTGATCTTTGACTAGGGCCTTCAACACACTTAGACCTTTTCCCAGGAGCCTCTGGACAGTGCCCTAGAGTTCCCCTACAGTCAGTCTTAACTTTACCTCCTCAAGTGGAATGTCTAGACCTCCCATAGGGACTTTGTTAGTGGTCCTTTGAGCTACAAACACATGACGGACAGATGGGCAGCTCTTCACGGCAGCATCCACAGTGGCCTTCAGGTTGATGACTCGACCGCCCCTCACGCCCTGGTTGCACGTGACCACGGCCTTGCACTGGGCTGAAAAGAACAGGGGATGGACCCGGTGAAGAACAAGCGAGTGTTCAGTATCCAGGGAATGTTCCGTGACAAGCTTAAAATGTCATCCAAGTTGTTCTACACGTGCATACTCTGACTGCATGCTAAATTTAGAGTGACCCTCAGATGGCAGAGGCCCAAAGAGGAATCTGTCTGTTGTCAAACCCCCACAAAGCCACTTTCATTTCCCTGTATTCTCAACCAGCAACTAACCCCCTAGCCTACAAAAACAGCCTGCCAAGTGAAGTGCAGTATTATGTAATCAAATATGGCAGAAAGTGACTATGTGTATATAATTCTATTATATAAATAGCTATTTTATTTAGAGGACATTCAGCATCTAGATAACTGCTGCTCTGAGCTACTACTGCTACATCATCTCTGCTTCCCAACTCCTAACCCCTGCCCCCACCACCACCACCATCACCACCGTCACCCTCTGCTCCACAGTAGTTCAGATTCATTAAACCAGGGCTGGCTCTTATCTGACCACATTATGTCATTCTCCAATAGAATTAGTGTTGTGGTGCACAGTGCAGAACCTGCTCAGTCTCAATGCACGACCATTTAAAACCACAACACAGGTTAAAGTCATGGAGTATGTTGTTATCATGTTAAACCAAGGAAAGGGGAAGCAGCACAGCCTGTATTTCTGATTAATCATATACAACTACAAAGACATTTCTGGTTTGCAATGAAGGGGTAATTTTGACACCTAAAACATGCACTCTGTATGGGTATACCATGTGTATCATAGCTGTGGTTGTATGTTAAAATAATAGATTTTAATAGCTGTTTTCAATTTCAGAGATTTCATCTGTTGTATGGTTGCCTTATAAGGCTAAGATAAGAAAAGTCTGGTTTGAATTATTCTGCACCATACCCCATTTCCTTGCATGTTATATAAAGTGTACAGCCGGGTATTTTACAGTCTTGAGGACCCTCTCTATAACATGTCCTCTGCTAACTTAGAAGTCTTTGGAGAGCACTATAGCACTGTATACCACTATGAATAGCTAGTCTTTCATCTTTCTGTTTTCAGGGACAAGCACTGTTTCAAAAATAAACCAGAGCCGCTTTTTATCACTGCTTGATGTTCCACTTTACACATGAAGTTGTGTGAAGTGCATGCTGTGTTGACACATGCAACACTTATCACTCTTCTCAAGGTGAGAGGAAGAGAGACCTGTACTTACTACGGCGTTCAAACATGGAGTACATCAGACAAATAAGTAGTGATCGCCTTCACACGGCTTCCTATGGCCACGTTATATATGCCATGCTTTAAAAAACTGACTGATAAACCCTGGGTTTAAAAAACCCTGATAAACGTTAACCTTGTTGTTTACAAACTATGATGAAATTCCGTAATCCTATCATTTCACAACAGCTGACACATTCAGTAGAATGTTGAAATGTTGTTCCTGATGTTCCTGTGAGTTACAAAATTTAATTTCACAGTTGTGGTTTAGTCACATTATTATTCAACAGCTGAAAACACTCTGTGCTGAAATGGACAGGGCATAATGACACAATGCACTTGAGATCACACACACACACACACCCTCTCACTGACCATCTTGGATCCTGCCTGCCAAAGCCTCTGAGCTGAAGCCAGCAAACACCACTGTGTGCACTGCACCGATACGAGCGCAAGCCAGCATGGCAGCCACTGCCATGGGCGACACTGGCATGTAGATGGCCACTCTGTCCCCTTTCTGAATTCCATGGCTTTTGAGAGTATTCGCTAAACGGCATGTAGTCTCCAGCAGCTCCCTGGGGAGAAATCATGGACAGCCCATATGTACAGGTTTGAAACAGGTGTCAGTCAGTTTGAGTTCATAAATACAATGCAATATTCATCTGTAGGTCTTGTGATCTAGTATAAGTCTGTTATATGTAAATAAATATTGCCTTCATGAAAACTTTCTCACTTTTCTTAAAATGCTGTCTGTTTTCAGTAATGATTTCCTTACACACTTCAACCCGAATCAATTGTGTGGGTGTAGATAACTCAACTGTGCTAGAACCCTAAGTATCCTGTTTGTACTCTGTAACAGGAAGTTTCTAAGTACTGTAGCAGTTAACCCGTTTTTCAGCAGTGGGGGGAATGCTTAGCGAAACTCTAGCTTGGAACAGACACCATGCTGCTCGTAATCTAACATTTGCTATTAAAAACATTCAACTCAAACTTACCATGCTAAAGAGACTTTTGCTTCTGTTTACTGTAATCTGTGCCATACGGGCAAGCGCAGCTCTTTTCCACAACCTTAATGTTGCATGTATTCAGTAAACACTGTCTCAGCAGACCAAGCAAGCACTATATGTTGTAACAAAGCAAAAAGCCTGGATAACTCTAAAGGTGTCACAGCATAATAATAAAAAAGTGGCATTAGTGACAAACTGTGGATTTTAGATGGTTCTCTGTCAGAACTAATTTACCTGTAGGTCACTTTAACCTCTGTGCCAGGTTCATCTCTCTCCCACACCAAGGCGATTTTATCAGGATGACTCGCAACGTGTACATCCAAACAGTTCTCTGCCGACCAAAATATCACATGGTGAGTTTAATAGTGTGACAACAGTCTTTTGTAAACAGTGAATTGAAAGAACTTTAACGAGTTGATCAAAACGCCAAAGCATGTTGCGCTTTGCAAATAAAAACATGTATTTTGTTTATCTTTGTTGTGCAGACCTACCCTTGAATAACCAAACACTCGCATCTTGTGCGTACCGCAATTAACAACGGGTTAGGGTGTGAGGTTTTGGCTTAGACCGTGGTTACGTAATCGTACTAGGAACAACTTGTATGATATGAATGAGCTTTACCAGAGACGTTCAGTTGTCCTCCAAGAAACCAGTTGATTCTACCTTCAGAAATATTACAGTCGTTAACTTGGTCGAACGGTCTGGTCCATGTCAACCGCTCCTTAGCAACTGATCCCCAAAATGTCTGTGAATTTTTCACTGACAGCTCGTACAATTCTGTGTATGAGTGGCCAGCGAAAGTTGCGCTTAAGTGCGGAAATAACTCTTTGTTCTTCGCGCCTGTAGTTGATACTGTTCTTCTAAAGTGCACAGTGGTTTTTCCGGACGGCACAAGCACAACTCTTTGGTTACAGACGTTCTTAAATGATATTGTTCCTCTGTTAACGAGAGATAACAAACTTGAACGACTCCTGTGTGCAGCCATATTCCGTTATTAATGTGGCGACCGCTGTCCGGTGTGCGTTCTCGAGTTTCTCTAGGTGGTTTAAGAGAGAGGAGGGCAGGGATAAGTAAGCGAAAGTTATCAAAAGCCTGGACCCTTTCGATATCCTCATCTGTGTCTTCAGAACCTCGTGTTTGTCGCTGTGTTGCGTAAGAAACGCAACATTACTTACATGAGCCAGTTCCCTGAAATCATCATTATGAAGCTGGAATGTAAAAGGTGAAGCATGCCGTGTCCTTTTCTGTACCACAGCAAAGTTATCAGTATAATAGGCTATTATAATTACTTTTAGGTAAACAAGTTTAGGAGTGTCCATGGTCTGTTTCATTACTAGTTAACGGTGTAGGGCAAGATATAGATACGTTATGATGCATACCCATACAAAAGCATTGCAACAGCCTACAATAGTATTTTTTTTTTCACTTTGTCCAATTATCCAAATTGAGTGCCTGCAATCAGCAGCGAAAATACACTATACAACCTGTTGCTCAAGCGCAACAAATAGTCAAATGTACGTGGCACATTCGGCCTACTACGAAATTCCCAACAGCAGAACTGTGCTGTCGCCTAGTGGTCAAACATCTTCACTGTACTCTGTTGACACTTCGGGGTAAGACAAGGAGAGTTGACAAAGTCACACACCTATAGTTTCCAGTGGATAAATTCAGTGTCTCTTACAGCACATTTCTTCGTCTTTTTATCTAAGATGCACGTCTCATATTGGTCTATACATGGTCTGCAACAGGTAGCTATGTTTGAATCACACCTACAGAGAAAGCATGCTGTGATGATATGTTACTATACTGACTCTCAAATACATTCTACACTGATTAGAGATTAGTTGACATGCTTTTAACGTTTGTTTTAATTTTTAAAATCGGATCAGTCCACACAAAACAAAGTGAAAACATCCTATAAAAACAGTCTTTAAGATTATAATAAAATTTTGTTTAGTATTGCATTGCACTGCCAATGCAAATCACATTATTCCATATTGTTTTCCCTGAAGGATTTAACAATATATCTGATTGTTTGCTGTTTTATTTACTAATAATGCTTTACAATGGAACCATCATATAATTGTCATTTTATTAAGTGGAAAGGTAGTAGGCTATAAAAGTGGCTCAAGGATTTGCCGGGTGTATTGCGATTGATGACATTTTAATAGATTTAATACCCCTCATTCAGAGTGATCAGTCTGTGGGAAGTGGCTCTAATCCTTGTCTGTATTTTTGCTCCCACATCCTAATCTGTTTTTTTTCTTTTATCCATATAGTGAAAACAATAACATATTATTGTATCTATAGTGTCTCATAGCTAGTATAGTGAAATCACCAATATCCTCATTGATCTCATTTAGATCAAACATAGTCTCATATATTATTCTACAGAGGTACAAAAAGTGTACAGTGTGTGTGTGTGTTTTGCTCTGTGGTTGATGTAATATTTTGTGAGCTTAATTGTTTGGTTATAGTATGCAGATAATTTGAGTGTCTTTCATCTCAGTGCTGCTGTGTTATGTACCAGGGTTATGTCACATGTCGCATTGCTAGACATTCTGTTTTTGGTACATTTATGCAGTCACTAGAGACTAAATTCATAGTAGTAGTAGTGGTAGAGTCATCAACATCAAAATATCCATATAAGGAACATTACAAACAGCTATGATGTCTAGCTAAGTATGCAGAAGAGATACAGTCAACAATGTCATTTCAAAACAAAACAAGATTAAATGCTCAAGGGCATTAGGGCACAATAACCAAACTAGGGGGCAGGGTGCAATTATGTGATTTGTAGACCATTAAGTGGGAATTATACATGATTATGTGAGGACGGTTTTAAAGATTAACCTTCACATTAGAAATAACAAAACTAGATGTTATGTGTATCTTAAGGACCATAAACGAACTAGGCCAACTGTCATGGCGGTTAGTGTATTTAATAGCTGGTGAAGCTGCCACAATAGGGCTTATGGAATTCAAAGCCATGCATCTAATGGTTTTGAATGACCTATCAACAACAGCATTCTCTGTGGTCAACAATATGTCATGAGCTTGAAAAAGAGCAAAATTGTACAAGTTATAAGTGAAGAGCAATCTTTCTATATGACTTTTATTGCCCCAAGGATGTTACTTGAAGTAACAGAGCTATAAAATTATTGACTATCAAACATGAGCAATCAAATGCAGAAAGTATGGAAATATCACTGCTTTCACATAAATTACAATGACGTAATCCAGTAGGATGGAAAACATCTTTCTTTTTTCATTCTGGGAAAATAACACATTTGGGATCTTCTTCCCAAATGAATCTTTCCTGAAGATGGTTCAAGAGGTGTTACTTAAAGTAACTCCTCCTAATTGAACCACTGAAAACAGGGTTCTATCTCTAATATTGCTATGAACGACTTGGATGTACAGCATACATCCCGTGTCACTCATCTGCAGAACAAAAATTACACAGTCATCTCAATGGATAGTCATTCACTTTGGTCAGTTTTCTGTTCTTTCATCAGAAATTCAGACCATTATGTCAGTCATCTTTGACCAGAGATTAACCCTGATGTCCACAACATGAACAGAGATGTCAGTTTTGTCATGTTACTAAAGCGTAGTGAATGCACTCAAAAGTACTACATATGGTCATTGAGATGAGGACTCTGTGGCCACACAATGCTTTTAAAATACCAACAATGCTGAAGGAGTTTAAGCTAATCCAGCATTAGTGTGCCATGTAGTCTGGCAGCCTGGGTCATGGAATGACCCCATTGCTCATGACAGCAGCACTTTGCACTGCACATTTTCGATTTAAAAAGGTATTTTTTCTTGGAAGAGACTGTCATTGTTAACAATTGTTTTTGGGGGCCTGTTTCTGGATTTGACAGGCAGTCAGATTTGGTTATTTGTCACAACAAGTGATCAGTCTGATGGTTACCCCTTTTAGGTAACCCAAAAGCTGAAAAGATATCAGTAAATACATTTACAACAAAAATGCATAGCATATATCTTTTATTTGTCCTCATTTGTTTGGTTGATTCTGTTGTTAGTACATTTTTCTCTTTTGAAAATTTTACATGACATTCAGCATCAACATGATTAAAGTGCTTTAGAATTGGGCTCATGGGAAAAAGCCTTTGTGTAGTTGGACATCCCAGGTGTGGACCCCAAACATCAACAACACAACACAATAAAACAGGTGGCTATATGAAAATACCCCCAATTTTCAATGCATATTTAAATTGAATGGGTAATATAATTAGTTAACCGAAATATTAACTAATTGAACTGAGTATTCAAAATGATCAAAATAAAGGGAACTTTGAGAGGCTACATCCAAACTCTGGAATCAGTAGTGACCTCACCACTCTATTGACAAAACCATGGTGGTTCTTAAGTACTAATGATAATAACAATAAACATCAAACTCTCATATTTCAAACAAAAAGACTTAAACAATGACGATTAAAAACCAAAAGACAAATACATCTCTAAAAAAAGGTGATGGACGACTTGCCCAGAGCTTGAATAAATTAGTCCACAAGTTGATATTGTTCCTCATAGTCCGCATTCATTCATTTTATAAGAATGAGAAAATATTTAACTCTCGTTGTCAGAATCGCTGTTTGTGCCACTGATCCGCGGCGAAGTTTTCAAAGTGCTTTTATTCTCCTGTTTGGAAGTGCTCGATAGGTCAATGGCCATGTCTTCCATGTCGTCCGTTGCACTGGCTCTGTTCGACCATGAAATGTCGCTGTCCTTTCCCTTTACCTCTTCGCTAATTGAATCGGAGTGAGTGGAGTCGGGAGTACCGGGAGACTTCTTGGATATCTCCAATGACTTTTTGTGCATTCCTGCGTTGAAAGAGAAATTATGTTGTTATTACAAAGTTTGCCGTGTATCGAAATATTCTGAAACACCAAAATGTATTTTTGAATAGGCCTAATTCATTTTGAAACATATAACACGTCTAGCCTATAGCTATCTATTTCAATCACATTCACCAGACATCTCAGATATGTATTCGTGGTTTAATACATATTTGAGTGAAAAAATTATTAATAGGGTGAACAACCTGCGGGCTCACCTAGAAGCCAGGGAGCACAGGAACCCATCATGCCGTTTTTGGCGGAGTTGATAATCGATTCCGGTAAGGGGATGGAATGGCGAACCATGGCACCGTAGAGGCCGTACTCTGCCATCACGCTACTGCGCCCCCAACACTTCTCCCTCTTCCTCCACTTGGCCCGGCGGTTCTGAAACCACACCTGTTTCAAGCACACATGGCATAATTTTTAGCTGTTCGAGACCTTGAGGATTATTTTGCTTGATATTGTTGGCGTAATTTTTGGCAGTCGTAATTTCGTTCAATTACCTGTATCCTGTCCTCTGGTAATTCTGTCTTCATCGCCAACATTTCCCGTGCGTAAACATCTGGATAATGCGCTTCCTGGAAAGCCTTCTCTAGCTCCTCCAGTTGATGAGAGGTGAATACGGTCCTGCAAATCAAACGAAATCCATTTAAAACTCTGTTCAGTGAAAGTTACCTCTAATTTCATTTTGGCATATAACAAAAACGTGAAGCCAGCATACCTGTGCCTCCTTTTCTTCCTTTTCTGAGAGTTTCCTGAGCTTTTGCCATCATTTCTATCCCCAGAAAGGCAATCGTCATCTGTGGGACAAAAAAATGATTAGAATTGCAACCATACACTTGATATTCAGTAAAATATTAAATAATAAACGTCGCACAATACTATTTGAAAATGCATCTCTTATCATCTGCTGAATTTCAAGTTATTAAAGGAAAGTAACTATATATTTTTTCGCACACAAATATTTACCAATATAGCCTATCTATTCTACATTCGATTCTGTTTATATTTTCTGAACTATAATTCAAAACATTAGTTTCGTGACCGTGAAAAATAAACGAATCCAAATATGCTACCACTGTTATCATGGTTACAGAGGACAGCCCATGTAGTAAAGCGTATAATTCATCGGGCCTAGATAACTACCTGAATATGCGTCTCTCTGCTGCTCCAAGTTTTGCATGAATTGACTTTCAGTCCTGGATTGAAGAAGAGGTATGTGACTTGGAAGGAAACAGGGTGCGCCAGGTGGTTGCTGAGCTGCCAAACTGCAGAGGAACCCCAAACCAAGTGGCAAGGAGCCTCCGGCGAAAGAAAAACCTCCTATTCCCGTGTTTGGACCATCGGTGTTACTGCCACCACCAGGCCCCGACTGATGTGGCTGGAGTTCCGATTCGAGACCCAACAGGTCGGTGATGGCAAAACCCTTAGATCGAAATCCCGAGCCACTGAGACGTGCTTTATCGATTCCAAAGGATGGGGTTAAAATCTTAACTTTTGGTTTTTCCTCCATTGCATCCTCTCGTCCAGTCATGGTGCTCATCTGCAAATCTGACTTTCTCTTTCTTCTAAAGCTCAAACAGATGAGATGGGAGAGCGCATCAGCGTGACAATTTATCCACATCCCCCAGAATATCATCGTCCAATCAGATTCGATGTGAGGGATGTCAACTAAAAAGAGGCGTTTCCCTTTTTTCAATCCCAAAGGATTAATTGCCACCAATTTTCCCTTAAATCCGATAAGGATTTTCTTCCCTCTATTTGAATTGGTCCTAAGTAGTTTTTTTCGCTCTAGATGGCAGATTTCACTTAGATAGTAGGCCCATGGACAACCCAGCACATTACTTGTTGTATGTGTATTTTTGATGTTGTAAACACTCTATTTTAACAAAAGCTGTCAGTCGCACATATATTTCATATTTAATTTGCATGCAGGTTATGCATTTAATGGTCATTTTGTGTATCCAAGATTATTTGTAACTTTAGGGTGATATTATATTACAATGCACTGTGCGCGCATAAATGGCCGAGTTGGCAATGAATCGATGTGGTAGGCTAACCTAAGAGAACATTTCCACAAACATTTTCTATGTAACATCAGTTCCAACATTTTTTGCAAAACATAAATATATAAGGGACGTCTAAATATTTATAATCAAAGGCTGTGTAGCAGCAAGTCAGCCTCTTCTAAAAAAAATGAATACATCAATATTGTCATGCAAGAGAATCGACCATATAACTTAAAACACTTCAATGCCAAAGCACTCTGCCCTGTTTTAGAAATAAATTCAGTGCTTAAGTTGGATTCACCAAAGGGGAGCACTTATTTAGGTGATAAATGTATTAAAGTGAGTATTAAAGTCTTTTGAAAAATCCAATAGTTGTGGGCATAGCAGGGTGGAGTCTGCAATTAGTTTTGTGCAAATAATAATGGGAATATACCAAAAGGCTAATTTACCAATATTTGCACTTCCCTAAACTTATGCTTGGTGTATTTTTCATGCAGTCTTGCCGTGCATCTCCAGGCTATTTACCATAATGTACGATACATTTCATAGGCCTACCATATAAATTACTTAGAAATCACTAAATGCAGGCTAGACATGTTTAGGTGTGAGGATTGGTGGTTTGACACGTGTGCCCCACATGCACACTTTCGCTCAGGCAGACAGGAGATTCTCCTGTAGTAATTAAAGTTGGTAATCCGACCTTCCGCCAAATTTCCTGCGAGACAGATAGGATAAAACCTAAATTATTTTGACGTAGCCATCAAATCAGCTTTATTTCAGCGGTTCAAGTTTAAACCCCGGGTGCTAGGAGAAAATGAAGCTCCTTAAGTGTAAAAGTAATTTGGGAAATTAGGCGCAAGTGGTCAAACCCACTGCTATGACTTCATCGGATTGGTGACTGCAGAGATGTCACCTGAGGTAGCCTAAACTGCTGAATGAAAAATTTGCTAAGAAATGCTTTTATTTCACGAGGCAAATTTGTATCATCTCTGTTTCCCTGATTTAAAAGTAATTAGAAAAATCGTCTTACACAAGATAATTAAATTAAATACATTTAAATTCGTTTACTCTTTCATTAATCTATGGTTTGAGCGAGGAGCTATTGGAAATCTGCTTTCGGGGCATGTGTCCATTAAGACAGAAATCCTTGTTGTCTACAGTGATGCAGAAATGTTAATATAACAGTAGTGCAAAGCAGTCATTTAACATTTTGCATCAAGCTATTTTATGATGTAAATACTATTTAAATGCTTATCTGAGATTATTAGGGTCATGGATGGTGTCTTCTCAGATCACCAGAATTTAAGTATGTGCTTTGGGCATTAGTCTCTGTTTTAGTAATAAAAATACTGAACAAAAAGTATAATCATTGCCAGTATTTCAGTTGAAAGTTAATTAATTTAAACTACAGTATCACTATGGTTTGAGATGTGTAATAATAGGATAGCAAACTAAATGTGACCCTTGGACACCCTAATAGTTACTGTATGCTGGTATGACACCTGCAGATTTCCTTTCATTTAAAAAACCTGTGAAATATTACAGTCCACAAACTAACAAAATAAAAATGCAGCTAACACAAATATTATTTTAACTTGTAAAAATATTGTTTTTTAAATCATATTGGTTTATTTTTTGCACTTTTGATTGAATCGTGTTGAAAATATTGCCGAGATGAACACTTTGATAATTAAATATTTAATCATATATCATAAATATTTAATGACTATTAAAAAATGGGAGCCCTCTACCACACGTTTGCTTGCTGTAGTGAACCGAGTGAAGAAAAAATTATGTTATTTTAAGGGCCAGATTACAAGGCTGGGTTTCATGGTGTCATCAGATGAGATTATCTGGGATTAAACTAATCAGTAAATGTTTCTCTGCTCGTTATTTTTCCAGAGAAGATTTCCAGTCGATTCTCCGCCGCCAAGATTATTAATCTCTTAAAGAGGGAAACGTCAAAAATCGCTTTTTGCTCTAATTTTCTCTGGTGATCTCCTGGCACATGGAGGCAGTTTGACTAATAGACAGGTCACGTGTCCTAATTTTGAGATGGATCCAGCCACTAGGAAGTGGAGACTCATTGTATGTAATGAAGTGTCCCTTCTGTACTAATTCTATCAATACAAAGACATGGACACAAATTTAGATTTAACCTATAATACTCTGCAGGCTATTAGACAAATACAGGCAAAACAACTAATTTGAGATGTAGAAGTATATGTTACATTCAGCAATCAATAAAGTTTTGTTGAGATGTTTAATTTTCTGTTTGTTGCCATATTTCTTTTGTAAGCCTTGCAGACACTCCACAGATAATGTGACCAAATTAAGTAAATTAAAATGAGTAAGCTACGATGTATTGGAGTACAATTCTATTTTGAACTCAATAGTAGGCTGTAGCATCCACTTGTTCTATGCTAGACCCTGAGCTTGCTCCAAGACACCAGACATGTCATGTAACATTAAACAAGATGCTCTTCAAGAATGGGACTTTGACTTAAAAAGCTTTGTGGCGACAAGCTTCTTAAAGGCAATGTAAATCTCGCTCTGAGATGTTACATGGTGTCCAGTGATCCTTCCCATAAACCATTACCTCAACACACAGCCTGCCACATCTGGCAGATGTTCATGGGCAAATCCTTGTGGGCTGAGTGGGGAGTGGAGTGGACTTGAGAGAAGGCCTAGTGGGGTGTGAGGGTGTACTCATGGTGTGTAAACAGATGGACACCACTGCGTCCAGATGTTTTGGCCTATCTATTAGGATTCCTCCAGATTTTGTAATCACCAGGAACATGAGACACCATTGCCTTTGCAACCAACAAAAAACAGAGGAGCCTGTATAGCATTCCCCTCAACCACCCATGTCTGTCAAATCGGACCCCCTGCTGATACAACAGTCATTGGATGTGAGTTGGAAGAACTGACCATGATCGGCTTGTTTTGTATTTAAGAATAGTCAGCTCCATGCTGTGCATCTTATCCCTCTGTTTCCACAATTACAGGCTGACATGTTTCAGTGGTTACCCCGAATGTCCAGGAAAGGCGATGACACAAGAGAAGAGCAGTTTGTCAAACCCCAAAACAGATGCTCGAGTAGGGATGGTCTCATCCACCCCAAACCACAAACAAAGAATAACCCTTTGACCAGTCAAACTGTTCACATTAGTCATCTTCAATATGAATTGTCCTGACAACATTAATCTGATTTTTGTCCCTATTCAAATGTAATCTTTTATTTAATCATAAAGAAACAACAGACTCAGAATAGCTTCACAAAGATTCAGTGTAGTTAAAAAAACTATGAATATTGTTTGATATAATCAAAAAAAAAAACAGAATCAGGAAGTTTAATTTTTCCGACTCTGATTGTCATTGCATGAGGAAAGGATAATGAGTAGGTGGATGCTCTGGGAACGTATGTTATTGCTTTGTAGATTATTGTTCTGTTGTGTAAAAGATTGCCTGATGAGAGTGACACTGAATGAATGTTTGGATTAGTTTGGGGGTTTCTTAGCCCCTGATAGACCGCTTAACCCTCTGTCATAAGTCATTTTGCTTATTCACTTCCATCTTTTCATCTAGGCCATTTTTTATCTCACATTTTTGCCCTGATTAATTGTTTCTGCAGTAAGCACATAGACATCTGTTTCCATCCCAAAGGTCCTGGCAAATTCAGAATGCTGAAGAATTACTGTTATTAGAACAGTAAAACCAAACTACATCTAAATAAGAACTAAACACTAAACAATGATTATGTAATGATTAATCAGGCATACATTTTTTTATTGACTATCACCCAAAAATACTAGGTGTGAAAAAGGCATGTTTATTTTAAATCAAATTCAGATGTTGACACTGACAAGAGAGTGCAGTAAACTGAACATTCAGTGAAATAAGACACTGAAGAGAGACGGGGCAGACTTTAAAGGACTTTAAAGGTAAACCAATCCATAACGCTGTTGTCCGAGCTCACTGATTCACTGATCGGTAGGAAAAAGAATGAGAAAATTTGACGCAACATAGACCGACTAGTGAATAAAAGTGGTAAAACTTACTTAATGGGGCACAGAAACATATTTTCAGCTTGACTTTCCTATGCCCCATTCAGTTCATTTAGGCTGATGGCTTGCTATTCAGTCTATGTTGTATCAAATTTTGTCACTCTTTTTCCAACAGACAACACTCGGAGACCCCAAACAACAGGGCTATGGATTGAATTACACTAGAATTCTCCTTTAATGGCAGAGTTATCTGCAAAGGTAATCTAATTAATGTCCTAGATACTTCTCCCTTTCTCCTTCTCTTACTCTCCCCTCCACACACACACGCACACACACACACACACACATTCAAACACATTCATAATGATTAAACTATTAGTAATGCCAATCAAGTGTCCCACCTCTCCAGGCCCACCCAGTGGCACACGTCTGTTTCTTGAGCCAGACAAAGTGTGGAAGCCAATGAGAGAGGGAAATGAGCGTTGGGACGCTGCGTGCCCCTGTCTCTCCAGAGAATACTGACAAAAGGCATGAACTGCCCACCTGGGAATCAAAGACTATGATCAATAGAATGAATAATAACATAAGCAACCGGCCACAGACATTTGGTTGTGTGTTGGATATTCTCTAACCTGTGCCTATGGGTGTGGTTTGTTCTTTTCTGAATAGTACTCATTGGTCTAGGCTGAGCAGTGAGAGTCTTTAACCACCATCTTGTTTGATCATTAAACGTCATGAAACTATTGCATTCAATATAATTTGCCATATTTTTTGTTACACACATATGTCATATTTTTAATATCTGGAAGGTAAAAACGTATTTTGCATCAAGAGGATAAATATTTGATAATAACATAAAATTATATCATTGCCTAGGGTGTAAGTATTATACCCTTGCTGAGTGATGATTACCCTAAACAAGATGAGCAAAAAGGTACTTAGCTGAAACCTAATGGCATGAATAAGAGTTAGCAGAGTTTTAATGACTTTTAATGTCTAAACTGCACTTTGCCATTTCACTAAAATGCTCTGCTTTCTATCCTAAAAATGGTGTAAGTGATAACAGTAATTGGCACGCTATAATTCTCTACCCAGACAGCGATTATGCCCTGGGTCACCCCAACAAAGCGAGTGCATCACCAGGCCTTATTGGTTGTGTTGGTAATTGTTTTGCTGGTCCATTGTTTATGTAAGCTAAGGACAAGAAAGACAATAGTCTGGCCACGCGTCGCACTCCTGCAAGGCAGGCTCCACACCACGTCGCTGGCCTAATTATTCAAAAATGCACATTTATGCAAATAGCCCCCTGGTAGATTAACCTAATTCACTCACGTAAACAACTCTTGGGGACTAGGATTAAACTTTTTTTGAAAATTAGACAAGCCACTAATGAACTGCGTGTGCGTCTGCGTGGTCCGTCTTGCATCTGAGAGAAAAAAGAAGAAAGAAAGAAAACAACGTCACTCCAAGAGATTGGGCTGTAACAAGACGCACTGTCATCAAATCTGTCACCAAATCTGTCACCAACGTAAACAACACAACTGTCAATGTCGCCAGCGGGGTGATTAGGTGTAGCAGTTTGTGATTAAAGATTAATGGCAGCCACTGTGACACCCCTATGGCCAAATACAAGACTCTCTCTCTCTCCCGTGAGTGGCGTCCACTCCTCTGGATGGCCCACGCTGCTAAGTGGGCCCACGTGCCATATGATGCATCCTGTCTGTTCCTGCTGTCTGCTGCTAACGTATGGATAATGAACATTTTAATATATGCATGCGTGTGTTGTGTGTGGCACTTATGTACAGTGAAGACAATTATTTGCCTGTCTTCAGCCTGATGATTGTTGTGTTTGGGTGGGAGGGGGGTGTAATAGACTTCGTGTCTAATAGACCACAGAGGACAAGAACATATTTAATCTGTTCCTAAATCAGCCATGGGCATCAGGTCTGGTATCACACGACACTAGTATTTGATTGGAGATTGTTCTTTTAGCGTTTCAGAGTGGCGCTAGCAATCCCCAGATCTCTGACAATGATTGTAACCACAACCATGGCACACTTATAGTATTAACAGAGTACATATTAATTCTACATGACCCTTCATGTGAGCATCAGTGTGCTAGTTAGAGGTTATTCAGTTTGAATGCATTAGTAATGGTGGCCATAATAACCTTCTGTATTTATGTGCCAGCTCCTGGTGCTGGGCCGCATTCTGGTCTTCAGCTTTTTCACTGACAGCAAGCCAGTTGCAACTGGGTGGCAGTAAAATAACTCAATGACGGCTGACCGCCCAAAAGCCATCCTGTTGGGAGTGTCATGACAACAAATGTATCTTTCCCATCTCTGACCCAGGTTGGCTTTACAACAAAGCACCCCTGTGGCTCCATTTGGCTAAGTAGAGGGCCCATTGCAAAAGGGCAATAGGAGCTTTGGCCTCAGAAGGAAGAGACAGCATGAAAGGACAAATAAGGGAGATGGTGCAGACACCCCAACGTCCACTAAGCAGTGGCGCTGAGTGCCTTCGCTGAACTTGCTGATCTGTTCTGCAGCTCCCTGTGAAAGAGGGCGAGTCTGTCCACTTCGGTTAACTCAGCCCAACAATGGCGCCATTCTTCGGGCCATCACAAGCCTGTCGGATTGACTTAGCCTGGTGCAGGGTGATCGCGCTCCCTCTCGTTCTCAGACCATCCTCCCAAAGTGTGCTAATTAGGGAGAAATCATCAAGTCACTTATGCGGGTACCATCATTAGGAAAACCTCCTGCCCAGAGAATTTCGGGGGGCACCAGACTGTCAACTGTCACTGGCCAACGTTTATGAACACAGAGATAAAGAGCCCAATCATGGGGACGTCTCCTTTGCGTGTCCCTGTATTGTTTTCCCATAGGGGCAATAAAAAGCCTTTTGTGAAGGGCAAACTGCAACAGGCCTCTAACAAATAAACCTGAAATAGTTTGATTCAAAATAATAAAAACAAACATCCAGCTATGGTGAGACTTATTTACTGTGATGAAGTCCAGTGATTAAGCATAATAAATTAATGCTGCTTATAAAGCTAACAATTATGCATTTTCTTTAATGGTGATGTGACATTTCTGTTTTGCAACTAAATCCTCTGGGCTCACACCAGAGAGAAAGTTTTGCTTAAACTGCAAAAGGGCAGATGAAAGTGATAGGGTAGCCTCCTCCTCCTAAGAGTATTATAAAAATGAAAATGAAATCTGGCTTTGATTTAAATAATAACTTTGATATTAAAAAAAACAGGGGATTAACGTGACAAACTATTGCCTCTTTCTTTGTCAGAAGAAAAACCTCACATATGGTAAGAGGCATATGGTTCACATCATGGGAGAGGTATACACAAGTGCAATCTTCCTTATGGATTAACATGTTATTTCTAGTATCTTTCATTATACGCCCCAAACAATAAGTACTTGTTTAAAAGCGTTCATCAGGTTTGGCAAAAAGACGGTTCTGCCTCTGATCTTTCACATCATCCTGAAAGATTATAGTCCTCTAATTATTTACCCCCCCACCCCCATGCCCACAAATACAGAAGATGGTCATGCTGTTACATTAGAGGCTTTATATTTCCTAGCAGATTGTGTGTCATTAATTTCTTTTTTTAATAATACCTGTATCTACAGAAGTAACTACACAGATTACAAGGAACAGTAGGGGTGTGCTGGGCGACAGGTTTATGTTGGGATTAACAGTAAGCCTAAAAAGAAATATCGAGGAATAATACAATTCTTTGGTGTAATTAGGGAAATATGGTGAGAGACGGGATGGGACATGAGCCCTGTGGCGGCCATGCGACAGTAGCAGATGTCATGAGTTAACATTTGATGATTAAAATCAAGGAGTGCCGAGGCCACTCCCTGTCACACCCCGCCAACAGGGTCCTTGGTCACACACACACACACACACACACACTCACACACACACACACACACACACACAGTCTGGCCCCCGATCTGTTGGAGGCAAAAGGCAGGCTGAAGACACCACCACTCATCCAATCTCCCATCTACCCCCAACCTATCCTTCCACCACCACTCATCCAATCTCCCATCTACCCCCAACCTATCCTTCCACCCCACGGCTAGACACCCTAGCTGCCCTGCAAGGAGACCATGAAGCAATTCAGCTTCAGGACTGTATTCATGTCTGTGGAGAATTGGGATGTTTCAGCATCCCCTAACCCCCCACCCCATACACTTTCAAACATGAGGAAATATAAACTGTACACCCACACCTCTGTCCGGGTGATTAAAAAGAAGAGGATCCCAAAGCTTTAGCGTTGAATGTGGGCTACTGGTTTAAGCCCTGTTCTCACCTCCCAAAACCTTCTTTTCAAACCCCACACCATCAAAAAAATCTGATGAACATAATCTGGGCTAGGTACCACGAGAAGCCTCCCACCCCACGACACACACACCCCCCCCCCCCAAACAACCCCCCACCTCCACCCCTAAGGGCAAGTCCGACCATTAACGTCGACCCACTGTCTTACCGGTGTGTGCCCGCTTCCACAAGCCATGGTGGCAGGATTAGAGCAAACGAGGCTAAGAACAGATTGGAAGAGTGGGGGGAAAAGGCAAATAAGAAGAAAATCGGTTTAAAAACGCAAACATTAATTTACAATGAATGACAATGAATTTAACACTCATCCTGTGATGTCAGTTTGTCAGTTTGTGTGAAGCTGAAGGGGTAAATAATTTCTCTGTGGTTTCTGAACTGAAATTGCAAAACAACAAAGGCGACTACAAAATAATCCTGTGGACAAGATGAGATGACAATTTCAAAGAACTGATCAAGGCGAGTATCATGGCGATCACCAAATACTAACAGAATGCTATTGCCAGGGTGACGTAAATAATGCAGCTTTGTTTTTGACATAATTCAAAACAAGCTTTATTTCTGACAGGATTCATAGAGTCACTGGTAGGTTCAAATTCACAACTTTCCTTCACATCCCCCTAAAAGACATCAGATGACAAGAGAAGGCATGTGTGTCTGACAGCAGGCTTTATTTAGGGTTCATTGTGAGGCATCAGCGGGCATGTGGGGCCACGGCCCAGCCATCCTGGTCCATCTTTTTTCGCTCCAGAAAGTTTCCCCCGGAGGTGAAACAGTTGCCGGACCCCAGCTAATTTAATGCATATGCTCCATGGCAACCTCGCGGCACCTCAGCAGATGCCCTAGTGGGGGTGGGAAGGGCGAGGCGATGGATGGTCGACCAAAAACACCAAAGCACCGAAGATGGCATATAGAGGAATTTGCTGAGCTAATCGCTCACAGAGCTAAAAGGCTGTGGTAGTAAAAAGTTTATTCTATGATCGTATTTAACGTGACCAACGGCTTTACAAGTACAGTAATCCTTGATTTTTGTTAACTAGATGTCTGGGAAACTTACTTGCATGGTCTCATTTATAAATCCTGACAATGCATTCAGTACAAAAATCTTACACATTTCTTGGCCAGATACAAGCCTTGAAAAACAAGGAGTAAAAACTGTGGAAAAAATATACAAATGTACAGACCTGAGAGAAGCCATAATAGGAGACATCTTAGTTATTACCATTACTTAATTTTGCTGCTTATCTCATTGTAGGCCTCAAATCCAAGTTAACGCGGATTAACTCTCATGGAAAAGGCATTAAGAGGAGGATAACCTCTGCTTCCAATGAGTTAATCTACTCCCACGTTAATGAGTCTTGTACTGGATTGCTTGAATTAAAAGCAAATATCAACAGTCATTGGGGGCTGAGTGCCTGGCCTCAATCACGTATCTGTGGTAATGCATTAAGTGATTTGATTCCCTGGGTAGTTGCTGTAATCATGTAATGTTGGTGAAAAACAATAAAATTAACAGGTTATCAGGAAATTAAACGTCTCCTGTTCATGGGTTGAGTAGGATGGGGTGGGGTGTGATCTCGGGGTAGGGGGTATGAAGATCTGTTGTTTAAAGCAGCATTTAAAACAAGCCCAAATATGTTTTTTTAATAAAAAACATATATGTTTTTTGACCAAACAAATGCATGTAAAGATACACATAAGGCTCCTTTTAAAGCATTTTTAAAAGGGTTACTGACTAGATTGCTAATGATTAAAGCATTGGCCACTGTTCCATTTGAACAGGGTCAAGGCTTCTTGAAAAGAACAGAGGTAATGTGCTATGTTACCCATTTGCACTAAAATGGACTGATTTGTATGTCCGTGTGTGTGTGTGTGTGTGTGTGTGTACATGTCTGCCTGCGTGTGAGTGTGGTTTCATGACATTTAAAAGGTCATACAAATCTGACGAGCTTAAAATCAGTTGTTCAAATTCGATTTTAGACAGATAAAAAAAAAAACAAATATGTTTTTGTAATACCTATGATTAAACTGAGGATGGTGGCATGGGGAAGGTTGTGTGTGTGTGTGTGTGTGTGTGTGTGTGTGTGTGTAGGGTGGGGGAGGCGGGGGTGTTGATTCTCTTTTTTTAATTTCGGGCCTGTTGTGTCTGTTCGATTTCAGATCATACCTACCCGTGCATGTGATGGGGATTTTACATGTGCACCATCAATCAACCGCAACCGCATTGCCCAGTAATTCTATGACAAATAAATTCTAGCCTAATCCTCATAATTTTATTGCTTATGGCGTATTTTCATTGTCATTTTGTTGCACTGTACTGTATGAGCTTACTCAATGCCAAATACCTATTTCCACAATATTATCTGATATGCCTGCCATGTGTCTTGTCCAGATCCAGTTTAATAAAATGGTAAACAGACCTGTTCCAGATCTTGGTTCCAGAGTCAATAGCTGCTAAGGATGTATATATTCACAGTATTTATTTACTGGTGATTTAGCACTTTCATTTGAATGGTCCATCTCTATAGACCACTTTAAAAAGTCAGATTTGAAAGGTGTATGTTTTGAAATTCAGAGTCCGTTCTTCAAAGTTCATATCCTCTTAACCTAACCCAGGCCGTTACATAACCTTAACCATAAATCAGACATAGATTACAGTCCAGGAGAATTAGAGAAGGAGATTTAGAGTAGCTTGCATATAAGGCAAGGCTATAGCTCCGGTGTTGGCTAGACCTCACTGTGCCGCTGTTCACCTATGAGCTACATTAAGCCTTTAGAAATGATGGGCTTTACATTGAGTGGTGGACAGGACATGTCGAAGAATAAAAAGGGAAATTCTGTCCAGTGACTCATGCGCTCATTTTTTCCCCTTTCTTTTGAGTTTCTTGGCTCTGTTCTAGCCAGACGGCATCATGTCTTCAAGCTAAATTAGCAGCTTTGAATTTGCATTCTAATGTTCCAGGAATAAGCTTGAGTCATCATCTGTTATAGACATTCATAAATTCGCATTAGTCATCTCTTACGTAGATGGGCACAAATAAATCAAAAAGTACTTGGTTACAAAACACAATTACCTGCTCATTAATTGCAACAAAATATTCAAATTACTGGCCTGACAAATGTATTTAATTAAACTACAAGTGATTTGTAATTTGATTTGGTTAGTGAGTTTAGTATATGGCATTCATTGGGAAGAGTATAGGGGAGTGACCTCGAGTTGGAACTGAACCCGGGTCCACGGGTATGGACACTTTAGCCTATGCCCTAGCACCTTTGACTAATTTTCTATTTACCCTAACCCGAGTACCTACACCCGAGGGAACAGTCTTCCCCCAGGGTAAGAATTCTGAATAGCCTGTGATGTACAGTAGGACAAGAAGATTGGTGTTACATTTGTTTTTATGTTTGTTTGTTTGTTTGGCAGAGCTTTGTGAAGTCACATTTTGGGGTTTTCTTTGATGTTTGGTTGTCTCTGACATGCAAGCAGTATGATTGGGTGTCTGGCATGCCAGAATCCACTGTTGAGCCTTCTGGAGGTGAAGGTGTGAAGCCACTATCGCCATTGTTTGGCCATTAAGGCCATTAAGGCTTTTCTGTCTGAGAAAACACAAATCACGAAATGCTCAAACACAATTCAATTTTTAATTTTATTTTAAATACATTTACTTACAATTCTGCCCATCTATGAACACATACTTTCTTTTGTGTTTTTACGCACTTCTCTGGAAACTGCAATGAGAACACTTGCTTTTGCGTGACCTTTACTTTGGAATTCAAGTGTATGGATAATAGTCTTTAATGTTAAAAATACAATACAAAATAGTGCATGAGTAGTCATGTGCCTGATTCATTTTATATGAAAGATTCTAGTGCTTCCACTGGCATAATAAAAAGCACAATGGATTAGCCACAAGTGCTTTTTTTTTTTTTTTGATTTACTAAACAGTTCTTATAGATTAGCTTGACCAATCAGAACATATTAGGTAAAGTAAATTGCATTAAATTATTCCATTTATATTATTATATTGCCCTGTCCTCTCTTAAAACATTATATAATAGCTCAGAAGGGCATTATGCTCTTATCCCTTAATTTTCCATCTAAAAAGGTACCATGCACAGATGAAAATTGGATTGGGCTGAGCTAATGCAATCCCCAATAAATGAAACGCGAAAGTTAGGCTCTGTGGTTCTGGTGACAGGCAGAGACACTGCAAAACTGGGAGCAGCGATGGCAACTGGGGACACCTAAGTAGTTCCTTAAAGACATACGTGTGTGTGTGTGTGTGCATGCATGCGTGTGTGTGTGTATGTGTGTGTGTGTTTGTGTGTAAATAATGGCTTCTCATCAAGGACCTTGAATTTGGTTTTTAGCCTGATTATTCAGCTTCTAACTGTGGCATGCACCCACTCATTTTTAATGTTGCTTGGCATTATGTGTTTTCATTTAATCCTAATTTAAGTATCTTACTTTTTCCTCCAAGTAATTCTTCAAAGTTGGCCTGCGACACAACAAGGAACAAACAATTGGTGAATCATGTGAGCACGTCTTCCTATACATGTCGTCCACGTGATTCTGTACAAGGGATTATTAGGGAATAATTTGAAGGATTTAAGGGGCTATGATTCAGTGTAAGTATATTAGAACAATAATTAATAGAAGATTCTACTTTTATCTTTTAAGTCAGTGGTACCCTGATAGATTAAGAGATAGTGACGGACATCTGGACAAAGCTACCTCTAATTTCTACGCTGCTGGCTATACTACAGAGGCATGTAGTTTTATGCTGTGGTGAACAACTAAGTGTTGGACAATAAAAAGATTTTTTGTCCTGTTGGAGGTAAAATGTGTTTGCTTTTCATGGTATAAATATCTCAGATCACTTCTGACCCATGCTTCTCCAGAGAAGATGACCTTAGAACACATTCAGTAAAGAGACGAAAAGGAGAAAGCGGTTTAAAAAATCATCTCATTGGATTATTTACGTTACCATCTACACAATGAAGACATAGAATCGAAATTAGAATGACTGTTCAATTGGATTTTCCCGGAATTTGTTGTAATGCTACTTGAAAAAAAAAACACTTTATGGTAATAACGAACAATGACTAATTCTCTGAAAGTCGATTTATTGCCTTTTAATCTGTGGCACAACCGTCCTTGTGGGTCCTGAGTTCCCTTTAGAATAACCAATAAAATCTAGATTAAGCAATTGTTTTGTACTTTAGAGGAGATTAAATAGTTTCTTGTTATTCAGGGAGCAATGCTTGTACCAGTTAATCTCACTATGTTCATGGGAAACAAGCTATTAGAGAAAGTAGAAATTGGTAAATAGCTCCTGCTATTTTTATCACTGATCCATGCAAGCACATGATACCACTGCATCAAACCTTGGAACAGAAGCACATATCACAGAGTGACACAGAAGCACATATCACTGACAAATAACCACACAACCAGTTGGAAGCATATTTGCATTAGGACTAATCTGTTTTTGTGATCTTTTCTGTTGTTTTACTAACTAGTAGAGCCTGCTGTATTTAGAACTGAGGTACTAAGAGTTTAAATGTGTGTGTGTGTGTGTGTGTGTGTGTGTGTGTGTGTGTGTGAGTGAGTGAGTAAGTGTGTGTGTGAGAGAGAGAGAGAGAGAGAGAGTGGGAGAGAGGGAGAGAGAAAGAGAAAGAAAGAGAAAGAGAGAGAGAAAGACAAGATGAAAGAGTAAGTACAGAGACAAGGAATGAAAGTGTAAAATAGAGAGTGGGTGAAAGAAGAGGAGGATGTAAAATAAGTACAGTCATCATGCAGAGTTACTGAGAGATGCAGGTCAAATGTAAGCTATTATGTTTGCCCATTACAGAACAACTAAAAGCAGTATCATTTTAGTAGGACATGACTCTTAACGATCTGTCAGTAATTGTTTGAAACAGTCATTTATATGTAAATCTCTATGCTACTCTGGGTTGCATAAAGTTCACCCCGTGCACTTTCATTATCTTAGCTTTTGCAGGCAAACCATTACGGATCCACATGTATGTAGCCTGACCCATTAACTGCTAAAGAGCTATTAAAGGCTTTTACAGATTAAATTACATTTACAGAAACAACTGTGATAGGAGAGTCCATCACAGCACTTACACATGAAGAGAATGCATTTGATGTTTATTATCTTTAACAGAGTGCTGCATAACATGTTCAAAGGGACATCAAACACCACAAAGCATACTTTTTTTGGCCAAATGAATCAGGATATAAGTGAATGTGAATGTGTTTTGACGATGAAAAATAACTTCCACTGCCTTCAAAACCTTTCCCAAAAAAACCCAACTCAAATTAGCCATTAGAGTGAAACATTATGAAACAAATCACGACTGTTAAATTTACATTCTGTCAAATCAGCAACCTACAGAGCAACCTGCAAACCGTCACTTAACAAATTAAGGCTCTAAACAATGGCCGCCATAGGTCATATATTCAGAAGAGGGTGAAAGGGGGTGTGGTCTATTGTGCTGCAACTGTTGACGGACATCTGTAATGACTGGTGGACACAATGGGCCTACTCACGTGTGTATTCAATTGGATAGGGAGGAGAAAGCCAGTTCCTCTGATGACCCTGGAGAGCAACAGTTTGAGGGGGCGGCTGCCTACACTAACCCCTTCCGAACTTCACCACCCTGCTCACATTGATCTTTGGTAACGGCGAAAGGGTCTCTATACAACTATTCAAGGCAGTCAGCCCAATGGAAGCTTGTGGCCTAGTTTACGTCACACACACACACACACACACACACACACGCACGCACACACACACACATAGTCTATGTGAACATATGGCACATTCAGTTTCATTCAGGTTGAATAAGAAAGTCTAATTGAATATGAAAACCATCTTTGCCGCCTTCCTTTGAATGACTAAGGCCCCCTCAATATGGGTCATTACTTGGTAAACACATGATGTGTGTGTATACTTGTGCATAAGTGTGTGTATGTTTGTGTGTGTGTATGTGTGTTTAAGAGAGAGAGAGAGAGAGAGAGAGAGTCCATGTCTATTTGTGCAAGCAAGTGTGGGTGGGTGGTTCTACATAAAGAGCTACTCATGTGCATGAGAAAGCAAAGAAATTAGATTGCCCCATATATCAAGCCTAATGATTCTTAATTGAGGTAATGAATGGAGAGCTGAAAGGAGGCCTATGGCCACAGCCTGGTAGCCTTTAACAAAACTATTGATAGCCGCAAAGGGAGGTGAAGTGCTTTTGACACGAGCAGACCAGAAACAGAGCAGCTGGTGCCATATTGTCAACTGGACAAGTGATTGTAATTGCAACCAATGTCTTCCCCACTGCCTGAAAAAAGGAGGGAAAAGCCCTTGAGAGCAGCACTGAAACTAGACATCATCCATGTTTAATATGGGTTTTTTTGTTAGTTTTAGTGTTCTAGAGGTTGTTGTGAAAAGATTGTAAAGGCACAACAGCCAACACCTTATGCAGGTTTTAGGTTAATTCACCAGCTTTGTAGTCACTGTGATGGTTAAATGGCTCATCAGAAACCCTTTATTGCTTAATCGCACAGTTAGGTCTACAGCATGTTCAATATGAAAAGCTGCACCCTGATGTTAAATGAAACCAATTACCTTGTCAGTCAGTATAACTATTTTTTTTTTATCATTGCTGGTTCCTGTTCTTTGGTTTGCAAACAAATCCTCTTTGATTGGTGAGAATGTAAAGATGTTGTTGATGTTGTTGTTGTTTTTTTTTTTAAAAAAAACGTGACTTTAGGGGGAAGAATTCCAGAGGTAAAAAAAGTGCTGGTTTGCCTGGTATGCCTTAATACTTAATGACAATAACAAACAGATTGACAGCAGTATGAGGTGGTGTATGAGTGCAGTATTCAGGTTAGTTCTGTGTGTGGTGTGTGTGTGTGAGGGTTTGGTGCCTGTTGTGTATCTAAGTACAGGAGTAGCCTACTAATTACTTTGAAGTATAATACTGAGCTGATTAATACAATGTGACTGACCATTTTGAAGTTTAACATGCTATCTTCATTTTTCCATAGCTCAATAGGTAGTGGTAATTATAGATGGATGATCAATGATGATCAAATAATGATCAAATAATCAATCAAATCAAATCAAAATAATCAAATCAAATCAAAATAATCAAATAATGATGATGACTGTATCAGAACAATGGTGCTGGAATTACGTTTCAACTTATAACCACACCTCTATCTTGAAATACACCTAAACCTGTTTGTTTGTGTTTATGGTTTGTTTATCCAAAGTTACAAACTGTACTTAAACCAAAGACTAAACAAAACAAACTGCTTAGGAACCTGGCCTATTGTTTTCACATGCAAGAGCAACCTACCAGAATGGAAATTGTGCCATTCTGGTAGGTTGCCATTACAAAAAGTGTTATGTTAGAAATTACTCTTAATTGCTACATCTTTCACTAAATGTTCCTGTGGTGTGTTTGGCTGTGAAAATAGACCTATAGCTCTGGTAGAAAATTTTAATAGCCTAGCCTATGGGCCTATTATTGAATGACCACTTTCAAACGTGCTTTAAGTTTTGTTTTAACAGTAGCAAAACTATGAAATCAGTCTTTTTTTTTTTTGACATGCCACCCTATTATTAATTAAAATAAATTAATTTACCAATTAATACAAATAAAAATAGGCCTACATACTTCTAGTCATTTTGACCACTTTTTGACCAGCTTTTACTATTACTGTGTCAACTTTGCTTGTTTCTGTAATAAAATACACCGTTCGCTCGATACGTGAAATTTAAGTGTAAAAACATTAGTATTATTTTGGCATTAAATAAAAAAACCGGATAGTCAACCACCAGCACCATGCACACCACATTCTGGAGTTCCTTGAACACGTCATCAACAGGGAGCGCGATGATGACGCAATCAAACAGAGACACCCGCCCAGTGAACCTGTATGCTGTGTTTACTTTTCTTTAAGATCGAGATTGATTGTTCTACAGCCGTTTCACTATTCATTGCTGGCCTTTCAGATGGAAGGAAAATGACAGGGGACTTAAGATATGTTAAGTGTCAAATAGGCAGTCATCAAGACGAACCGATCACTACAGTGACGCCAAACCTCAAGACAGGACTGTAAAGTAAGATTTTTACTCTCTGCCTATGGAGTAAACAGGTGTTACGATAATAATCCTGCGTAGTGCTTTGCTAGAGAGATGATTGAAATCAGCAAATATTGTCAGATAGGTAGTCAATGACATTGTCATGTCATTCTCAACATTCTCGACATTCTCGATTAAATTGAATTTAGGCTCTATAAGAGACGTGAAATGTGGAAATGTGGGACATTAATCGAACCTGTCCTATGCTACATTTTCATTATGCCCCCGTATCCTTACATGGAGACTTTGATGTGAGGTGATATGAGAAAATAATGAATGTGTTTCCCTCTAAATCATAGGTAACTGAAAAGAAGAATGAGCAATTGAAGGCTGTCATGAAGATTCCAAAACTCGCTCTTGTCTTTCTCTTTGCTGTTTGTGTGGTGATGTACTTGACCTATGTCAAGCACCACAGCGATGACAAGAATGCTACACTTCTCAAGCAAGCATTGTACTCTCCGGGCGTTGACACACATCTGAGGCCAACTTCTGCTGAAGTAGTTGGTGAAGACTTTCAGTATGGAATTATGTTTGATGCTGGGAGTACAGGAACGAGGATCCACATCTTCAGATTTCTCCTTCAGCCCAATAGTATGAGAATAATTTCTTTAAAGTGTATGTGTATGTGCGTGCATGCTTGGGGAGTACAATAATGGAGAGCCCTCCACATAATCCTTTAAAGGGGGACAAACTCAGGTACTGCCTGACTGGACTGAACTAACTGGAATTTCAACACAGGCTGAACAGGGAATGGTTTGGGTGTGGCTCAAATGTTTATACCAACTCCCCTGACATAAAATGGAATGTGATTTAGCCCTAACAGTTGTTGATATAAGTTGGTCCTTGTTTGACAATATTTGTTAGACCTTATTAGGCTTATGCAGCCCACTGCTGCACTGGGGGAAAGAAGTTGACACGCAGCTTTGCTGGCGGCTTAGTTATCCCATTTGGAATATTATGCTAAATCACTTAAGTGCTGCTTTGGCTTTATTGTTAAACCTATGATTGTCATATTCTAATGGCCATCCAGCACCTGCCATTTATGTTAATATTTTGCTAAGCTCTTGCTATTTGGAGTTTGTCTGTGTCCATGTGTGCGCACGCGCCTGGGCACTCTCTAACACACACAGACACACACACACACACACAAATAAAAATTGCACTGCTCCAGAGCCAGCTAAGAGGTTGTTTAAGATTACATTGTAATCAGAATGTCGTTTTCCGTCAGCACTAGTGGCATTATGTAACTTTTTTTACATTGGAATTAGAGTGATTATATCTGGTGATTCTGTAAGAGTTGAGCCAGTGAGATTTCTCCTTATGACATACACTAAAGTCCATATGCTGCGTTTCCTATACTGCCACAGAAACGTACATGCTCACACAATACAACCTGACCTGGAACAAATCTTCCATTTGAGGTTTCTTATGTTGTATCTCTGAGTGAATATCTTATGTTTTACTGTTGCATGACTGCTTACTGTGTATTTTTGATTGATTGATTAATATTAATTGGGTGCAATAGTGGATTAATTATTCTCATGAAACTTTTACTGACACTGTTGTTTTTCCCTTTTAACAGAGGCTCCCAAATTGGCACACGAGACCTTCAAAGCTATTAAACCTGGTCTTTCTGCGTATGCAGATGATCCTGATAAGGTAAGCTGACCAGGTGGCATTTTGCCTAAATTTTTTTTCTCATGAATTAAGTAACTCTGGCAACACACATAGAGCTGGAGCCCTTTTGTGCCCAAGTAATGCAGCTTTATCGGTTCGTCATGGTTGTTAATCTTCACTTGGTAGTGTGCAGACGGCATCCTGACGTTACTTGAAGTGGCGAAGGACGACATACCTCCTCTGCAGTGGAAGAGCACTCCATTGGTGCTGAAGGCAACCGCAGGGCTCCGTCTCCTGCCAGACGAGAAGGCCAACCATCTATTGTCCAAGGTGTGTGTATGTGTATGTGTGTGTGTGTGTGTGTGTGTCTGTGTCTGTGTCTGTGTCTGTATGTCTGTCTGTGTCTGGCTAAAGTCCCTTATTCTTTCATTTGAAAGAATATCAATATAATTGCCTTATCAAAAATATAGAGTTGTAAGTCAAATATGGAAAAAAATATGTACTCTGTGATTTGCATAACAGCTCTTTATTCCCAGCTGTTTTACATAAGACCTAACTGAACAATGATTAACTCAACAATCCTGCCCCGTAGACGAGGGTATACTCTCTAAAGCCCTTGTCACTATGATGTGACGCTTCACAGATGCCACACCTTTAATACCCATGAAAGACAAAACTATTGTCCCCAAGCAGGTCTCAGTCCATGTAAAAAAGTGTAGAAATACTCTCTAATTTGGTGCTATGTTTTGAGCTTTACATTACTTTACGTTACATTACATTGTCAATTCACTAAAAAAACATCTAGATACATTAAATAACAAACTACACCTGGGAAGACTTAGAACACACAGAAACATAAATAATGCCAAAGATTACATAGTCATTGTATTGTATGACTTCTGTTGCAAAATATGTTAACATCTAAGGCTTAGGCTACTGATTATATATCAAGTCAAACCAGGAGAAATGAAATGCTGTTTCCTGATTGGCTGACAGTGTGTATCCCAGATAACAGGACACCTATGAAGTAGATCTGGTAATGAACTTGAATTACCATTCCATATCAGTGCTCTATAACAACCATGGTAAGTGACGGCTGAAATGCCTCGGCGGCTGGTTTCCCCAACATAACGATTGCTTCTTGCTGTTAGACTCTCCAGGTCGCAGTAAATATGTCAAGGTCTAATTCTACTCTGCTAGCGGATAGATCCATTTTCTTCTGTGTCTTATCAAAGTTCATAAACTCATACTGATGGCATCTCACTGTTTTGCCTAGGTTAAGGACATCTTCATGACCTCCCCCTTTCTCTCCAGAGAGGATAGCGTCTCCATAATGGATGGCACAGATGAAGGTAGGAGTCGAGAGCAGTTATTGGATGCAGTGGATTGTGGGTAGAACAGTGACCATTTTGGTTGAGCACTGTGTCCTATTAACTGCAGCATCTGCATCTTCATTGGTTGACCATCACCAGAGCTCTTGAACTAGTGGCTTGAAAAGACACCTGTTAGCCAGTCCTGCAAACACAGCACCAACTGTGCATTGCACTGCATGCATAAAAAGCACTTTAGTGCACCCTAATAATAACGGAAGACCTAGAGTTTCTAAACATTGTCCTCTATGAGACATTTATTCAGGTTCTCAAATAACTACACAGTCTTTCCTATGAAAGATAAAAATATGTTCATATAACTTAGAACATAGAACCTTTCCCCTCCATTTTGTTATAATAGCTAAGATTTATATCAACAGCTTAACATCTTGATGGGGAGATATTCCAGACCATTTCCCCTGGGGAAGGGCTCTCAGGGTTTTTGAGAGGGCACGCTAAAAGGATCACATGTGAACCAGGCTTTGATTTCCCACTTGCTGTAGACTGGGCTTACAGCAGATTACACCAAAGCAAGTTAAATGTGGAGATGTACAAGTTTGCCTCCATGACCAGTAACAGCTTATTTCTCACACCAAAACTATTCATATTGGTAGGGCTTAACAATAGGGATATAACCCGGTGGCCGGGGGATAGTCCAAAGCTGTTTGGGGACAGTAGCTTAGCCAATCACTATCCTATTGGACCAGAGGAAGGGAATTTGTAGTTTTTTTATACTTGTTGTTTATGAAATAGCCAGATGTACAAGTTCCTGACCCCTCAGTTCTGTATGGGTAATGGAGGCATTTGGCCCTGCACACGGCGCATACCTTCTTGCCAGATGTAGAAATCCATTGAATCCAATGAGATTTTCTTGGGTGCAAGTATATCATCACCCACACCCCCTGCTGCTGTTCACTTCTACTTTTTTCCCCTTCTGGCTGTACAGAGCAGCTGCAGTCAAACGACCATACATTAAAAAAATAATACGTTTTGATGTCCATGGTTGTGTGATTTATAGGTTTTCGTCATATAGATGTATAAAGTGACAAAGCAATAATCGTATGAGCCATTTTTTTAATCCAATCCTTTAAAGTAGTTCACACAAGAAGTAATGAGTGCAAAGGATAATGTTCCACTTAATCTTTGAAAACGGATTATCGGCCAGTAATTTGTGAGGCAGCAAATGTTGACTTTTGAACTAAAAATGGAAGAAAAAGACTGATTGATTCTATAATGGCAAATAACTTGCATCGATGCTTGAAATAAATATATAAAAAAAAAAAAATGGGGCTGGGGAATTGACCTTGGCTTATGCAGTCAAATTTCACCAAATTCTCGCTGAAATCTTAATGGACAGACTCCTTTGGCTCTCTTGTGGAGCTAATGCAGTTCTCCTGTGGGATCCCTAACCGGATTTCACAGACTTATTATCTGCTATATTTTTGCCTTGCTGGCTCTTGGTGTCTAGGGCTTATCCTGGTAGATTACTTTGCAGAAAGTACTAAGCAGACTGCATAAAAAAATAAGTGGAATTTATGGACTGAGGAGATGTAAGTGGAGCAACGTATGTTTGTAAGCTAAGCAATGCCTTGTTCCATGATATAACCGGTTTTCCTCCATGTTTTTTTTTTTTTGAATATATATGTGTTTTGTTGTTTTGAGTTTAGAGCTCTTCTTAACGATTTACAAGGATAACCATCAAGGATCTGATATCCTTCTGCATGTTTTAAAACATAGCATCACTTTTAATGCAGCACTTTTGTTGTTGACATGCAAACATTAGGATTACTTTCACTGAGAAAGTAAAACGACGCAGTGTGCAGATGCATTAAATAAATGCATTAGGCTGAAATGGTAAATGTTGACCATACGGTAAGAGAGTTTTACTGTTTTGACGGATACAGTTCCACTAATGTGTCATTTAAATAGGACACCTTTTTATTTATGTGTGGCCCTTCTTTTGTTCAACATAGGAGTGTCAGCATGGATCACCATTAACTTCCTTTTAGGTAAGACTCTTCACTATGATGACAGAATGAGAAGACAGTTATTTTGACCTTGCCTGAAATTATTTTGGTTGGTCAGAGTGCTCAATGTCAATGTCATAGACAGAATATCATGAAACTGTTCAGGGCCATTTCAAAATGTCAAGGTCTAGAGCCAGTCTAGTGTTACTCTGCGTAGCCATGTCTTATTACAGTTCACATAGACATACTGTATAAATGCCCAATATATTGTATAAATGCAACAATAAAACGTTACTGGTTCATATTTCTCGCTTTTACATCTGAGAGATCTGCCTTGACTCACATGCAATTATAGTACAGGAAATATAAGCAGATAAAAACAAATCACTGTAAAAATTACATTGTACAGGCTATGAATCTGTAATGTTATGTATGTAATGTGACATAAGTAAGAACGTAATGTGGCATAAATGTAGTATGTATTAAGTGCATTATTCTGAGCGTGTGTGCTCATTTTCTTGCTGACTCTATTAGTGAGTGAGGGGAAGGGCCATCTCATCTCTCATCCTGCACTGAACCATACCTCTGACCCTCAGTGGCCAGGTCAAACCCCATACAGGCTTAGTGTCAGCAATGCAAACAGAGCACTCTTTTTTTCCCATTTAAAACGAATTACAGGGAAAAAGAATATACAGTGGAAAAGGGAGAGATTAGTCTGGACAAGAGTTTTGTGATTACCTGTTATTGGATTTGGGCAGCATCTTGGCACTGTTACACTAACTCCACCCATCCACCCACTCCCCCTCGCTCACACCACCACAAAAACACATGCACATGCACATCCACACATGCACACACCCCTTCTCTCTCACAGGTGGCCTCCACACCCCTGACACACCCGCTGTGGGCATGCTGGACTTGGGCGGTGGCTCCACCCAAATCACCTTCTCCCCGTGGGAAGAGGTGAGAGAATGGACACTTGTGAACACCACTTCACTACAATCCCCTCCCACCCCACCCCCCTTCCCTCTTCTCTCTCCTCCGATAGCAAAGAGCCAGATCTCTTCTATCAAAGCTCACAAACTACCGGGATGGCCTCCCATCTTAGTGCCTAATCCGCAAATGCCCTGCTAATCCTGTAGGCCTGGTAAATAAATGTTGTCGGACATTAGGATGGGGAGGGGGGATTCTTGTTCTTTAACTAGGTCAGGCCTTGTACACGAGGGATTGAGGACCAATTTACCATGTCATTACACTGTTTTTCAAAGAGTTCAGATCTCCTCAGTGCGAGCCTTTGACGCCTTTATAAGTGAAATTGGTTTGCAGATTGGATCTGGCTTCAGGGTTTTTTTTTCCCCTCTCTAATAAAAGTGTGTGTGTGTTTGTTTGTGTGTGTGTGTGTGTATGTGTATGTGTGTGCCTGTATGTAAGTGTGTGTGTTAATATATGTTTTCAACGATTAATGTTTTTCAATGCAAGTCTGGTTGGCAGGGATAATCAATATACAGTAGATATATCAATATACTGTATTTATTTCTGTTCCATTTCCCAGAAAACCATTCAAACCTCACCAGATGATATTACGTCACTGAAGATGTTCAACCTCACCCATACACTCTACTCACACAGGTAAGAGAAAACAGACCTGATTAAAGCCTTCATGTGGAATATACCATGTGTAATTTTTGAGGCATGGTAGTCGACCATCCAGGTTTGGGCAGTCTTGGCATGACCAAGGAGTTATATCATCTGAGTTAGTACCTCTGTTTTTTTAAAATCATATTAATTAACCTCCACATGAATGCACCTGATTCTTGGATCATGATTTAAAAAGACTGGTGTTTTGCTTTCACTGGCCATTTGATAAAATTGACATACAGCAAAATCAAAGATTTTTCCGTGCCTGAAGTGGACAGTCAGATAAGGTTTTCCTTATTTTGATAGCTTGCTAGTAAATTCATTGCAATTTCAAAACACTAAGCTCTAAGTCCAGCCAACCCAGGCCCTAATAGTTTGTATCTGGTGTGATCAAGCTTGTTCGAGCTATAAACTAGTTACACTGGGCCCCCACAGAGGAGATTACCCACCTCAGCTTTAATGTAATCTGGACTTTCTGTGGGACATATTACACTTCCACTGCATGTGTCCCTTCCTCAGTTTCAAATGAGTCTTGACATTTACAGTTACATTTATGCATTTAGCAGATGCTTTCATCCAAAGTGACTTACAAAGAGAGGATAAACATCCAAGCTACAGCACAATTAAAAACTAACTAAGAGTGCATATTGCTGATATGACATTTGCAGTATTTTGAGATGAAAGTTCAGGAAAAAACAATACATCTACAAGATATGTGAATCTCCCCTTGTGCCTGGACAAAACAGGCGACTATTGGAATGACCTTGTGACCCTTGCCATTACTATGTACTAAAACAGTCTGTGGATGAGCTTGTGTTCTCTCTCTCTCACACACACACACACACACACACACACACACACACACACACTCTTCCTCTCTCTCTCATCTCATTTGATGGCATCCACAAAACATCATTCATTTCTGAAATACACACATTTATTCAGCCAAATATTTCTCTCTGTGAATATCACCTTTAAATGCATGTTGTGTTTGTGTGCATCTATTTGTTGTTCTTTGCCCCAGCTACTTGGGCCTTGGCCTGATGTCAGCGAGACTGGCGGTATTAGGAGGAACTGAAGGACAGCCGCGTATGTGGTTTTCAATTTATCTTCATCTTTTCCTTTTAAAAGACCCCCCCCCCCCTCCCATAAATAAGCCATTATCTAATCTCTTAATAACATGGGCGAAGATTAATTCCTTGGATGCCAGCTGTTGCTGTGATTTAGTTGGAGCGTGCTGGCTTAACAGGAAAAACTGCCATCAGTCCAACACCATGGATGCAGTGTAGCCTTCTGCAGGAATTTGTACACTTCATTTCTTTTCATGTAATATTTATTTTTTTGTATCTTTTTTCATCCCTTAGGCAATATTGAACCATATTATGTGTTCTCTGTGCATCCCAAATCTTAATATTGGTTTCTGTTATATGGAACAAGTCATGGTGCAGCTTCTGCTGTGAACGACAAAGTTGGCCACTAGATGGCGTAAAGCCATACATTTTCAGGATAACTGCCTTTTCCAAGTAATCCATAGTGCATGTACCGTAATTCTTTTTTAACACACATGTATTTGAGATGCTTGATGTACAGTGTTGGTTTATTTAAGCTTTTCTTAGATATCAGAATATATAGGAATATATATTTGAAATTTAAAATGAATTATAACTAACCAGTATTGACCACCTACAATTTTCCCCCACAGTACAGGAAGGCCAAGAACTTATTAGTCCATGCCTTGCTCCTGACTACACAGGCCAGTGGGAACACGCTGAAGTCACATATGCCCTGAGAGGACAGAAAGCAGGTACAGCAATGAAAAAAACAAAACAAAAAAAAAACATGACATCTGCCTCATGCCCCACAAACTGTTCTCTACTTCATTCCCTACTAGTATGCCATGAGATGAAAGAAAATATGGAGTCAGTTGTCAGAGGGCTAGAATTGTTTGTCATTTGATAAGAAACCTGTGTGAATATTGTGTGTTTCAGGAGAGCCAATCTATGAGTCATGCCTTAAGAAAGTGGAGAAAATGCTGTACTTGAAGGTGAAGAAGGCAGAGGACTTCAAAGATATGGAGTTCTTTGCCTTCTCATACTATTATGACAGAGGTGTGGACCTAGGAATCATAGGTATGTGCTGTTATCTATGTTATTGCAGCTAATCAGCAGATTCACACAGTTATTAGTTGTATTATTGTTATTTTTCTGTTAGCAGATTTCATGAGGAGGGTTTGGTGAAACAACAGAATTGATTTAAAATAAACGTATAATAATGTGCAGTAGGCTACACACACTGTTAGCACTGGGCTTCCCCATCTACAGAAGACACGAGCTGCCACTGCACTCATGAACAATGATGTTAAATGATGATAGCAGACTGATGGAAAGCAAAGCCCTATCATGATTTCTAATAAGTCTGATCTTTCGGTCATAATACTACAATGATTTAAAAATCATTAAGTCTTGTAAAATTCATAAAAAAATCTTTTCTTTGTTTTAGATGAGAAAACTGGAGGGACTATTAGCGTTAGTGACTACATTGAAGGTGCCAAACGAGGTACGGTTCTTTTCTTTTTCTCCAAGAAAAAATTCCAACCAGTTTTGGTCACACAACATTGGAAATAGGTTTGTGGTTTGTTTAGAACAGCGATATGTTATAATATCGTCCATCACCTGCTCCTTCACAATTGTCTGTTAACTATATGGTGGTTTGACTACATGGACCTTTAATATAGTCTATAGTAGCATTTGTGAACAGTGGGAAAGCATTGTAATATGATCTTATATGATCTTACGGAAACAACTTTGCAACTGACAATAAATCGGGTTACTTGTTAGTGCACTTTTCCACCAGTCTGTGCTTGCATTTGTCTACCTTCCAAGTTTCATTGATTCCTATGTGACTCCATCAGCTGTGATGCTCCATTAATAAATGCAATGCCTTTACGTGAACTACTAGAGGTCACTTCACATGTTTTATCCAGAACTCCATACATCTGATGAAGAAGAACCCTTTAGACCCATTTTGAATATGTATACAAATGGACTAGGGTCCCGATACGTTGGGGTCATTTTGCTTTCTTTTGGTTTCACTACACTGTATCTGCACACATTCTGTTGTACCAGCATAGATTCTGATTGTTTGCTTGATTTATTTATTTTCAGTGTGCAATAATCTGGCTTCCAGTTCTGAAGGAAATCCTTTCATATGTCTGGACCTCACTTACATTTCAGTTTTACTGCAGGAACTGGGCTTTCCCGTAGACAAAGTGTTCAAGGTAATTGAAGGAGTTCTGTCTGAAAGGGCCTTATTTATTGCAGCGCCTGATCAACATCAAGAGAAGTTTTTGTCACATTAACACAAAGATATGCATCAATCTGTAACAAGAACATTAGAGTGCAGGTTTTAGCTAGGTACACTAACGTTATTCTGTTCATTGTATTGTGATACCTGCCACTGCATCTTCAATGACACATTCTATATCCATAGGCATACAGACTTGAGGTTTCTGTAGGTGGAGGCAACCAAATACTTTTGTGTGCATACTGTGTTCATAAGTAATACTGAACATAATCACTATAATAGAGTTTTAATGCTGTTTTCTACTCTGCATTAACACGTGTTTTATCTACCTACCTTTTGTAGGTACAGTAGTATTTACTCTTTAATGTAAATTATTTTTTCTGTGTTTTCCAGCTGTCAAGGACAATTGATGGTGTAGAGACAAGCTGGGCACTGGGGGCAACTTTTCACTTCTTAGAGTCACTCCAGGCACCGTGAACCTGCCACCTGAACAGTCTAGAAGTCTAGTAAATTTAATGGTTGGCCAGTGAGGATTTAAGATTACTCTGGGAAAAAAAACTATATTGATTGTATTTTCTACATTTTACATGGGTGTAATCGTGATAATGTGATCTTTTTATTCTCGTCGTTTGAATGTATTGATTACTGTGCATCAGTACTGAAGGATACTACATCTATGAATGGATGAATGAAACACAAGAGGTCAGTATCTTGACAATGCATGCCAAATGTGATCAGCTGTTTTTACTTTTAAATATATAAACTAAGAAACAAACTTGTACATTTTTTTTTTTTTTTTACATGTTTGCTAGATTAGGCTATAATCAGATGCCCTACACATCTTCACACACTTTCATTGGAATAACTGTTTTATTATCACAGACTTGAGTTCAGAAAACAGGTTAAGACAAGTGAACAAGACACTTTCAGAGCAGAATGGCAGAACACTACAGTCCATCCAAATGTCAGAAGGGAGAGGGGCTGAGACTCCTGCAGAGTAGAACTGGTCTATCCGCTTTTCCTCTGAAGCGCAGAATCGACCTCACAAGAACGAGTCACACCACTCTTTCAGACACTGTGAACAAGCACCTGCTTGTTTGGAGTTGGCACCACAGGTATCCTTTAGCCACTCGATGAACAGCTCGCCATCCTTGCGGAGCAGCAAGAACTGCCCCAAGACCGTGTAAGCCTGAGATCGTGTGGGAGCTGGCGTTAATAATCAATGTTTGTAGCTTTACTGTTTAAACTTAATTAGTTTCTAAAGGCTAGTAATTGTGGATACAATCTTAAGCCATTATTTGCCTCAAATTAACCTTAACATTAAAACAGTCATGATCACGGCACGCAGTTCTCATATGGTTACATGGATGGTGTACGACACACGTGCCATGTGGAAAGGGGGCGTGCAGCCCACTAAGTTACTCACTTTGTCGAAACCTTGATCTTCCAGTTTCCTTCCCAAAACTTCTCCGATTCCAGACAAAGCGGTTACGGGTTTGTCACCCATCGGCTCAGCAACAAAGTCCCTGTGTTTTTGTGACGTAGTCGACATTTTTGCGCCTCACAACCACTCTGTTTTTACCATTCAGCAGCGTCTTCAAGTAGTCCAGTCTAGACAACGTGAAAAAAACGGTCAGGACAGGGTTCAGGCTATGTCCAAAACGAGAAACGCCCTATGCAAGCTAATTTGACGCAAAACATCAGTACATTTATCTGAATAAACCCTGTCGGTTTGTATTCATTTCGTTCACGTCAGATTTAAACCACGCAAACATCTAAAATATAGCCAGTCAGATGTTCATTGGCAGAAGGCCTCGTCTACTATCTTCACGCCTGACATTCCAGAGACACCTGAACCTGTTTGATTAAGCTATGGTATAACTGTCACGTGATAGCTAATCACTATTAATGAGCAATTAAGAGCTAAGAGTAGACTAGACAGGTTGTCAAACTGGGGTATATGTACCCTTGGGGGTAAACAAAACAAATCTGATTGGGTTCACAGCTCTCACCAAGATAAACTTCTGATACAGCCGTGGAAACTATCAATAATACAAACTATTCCCAATACAACCATTGCCAATACATTGTGATGTACCATATGTTTTTACAGTTTATTTAGCAATAATCATCCCCAAATTCGAATTGTTATGGTAAGCTGTCTGAGCTGCAGGAGGTACTCCGCAGGACATAGAGTGTCTCGGGGGTACGCGGAAGTTCAAACTTTCGAAACCATTGCTTTAGACCAGTGTTTCTCAATTATTTACTGGTACGCCCCCCCCCCCCCCCTCCCCCTCCCCTTTAGGAAAAAGAAACCATCACAACACTCTTGAGTAAATTGTTACACTTCATTGTAGTACGGCAAAAGAAAAGCATGTTCCCCATGGTCATACACGCAATAACCCTAACCCCCGCCCCACTATTTGACAAGGAGTAGACAGTGCTACTAACGCCTTGGCTAACATAACCTCCCTAAAACATTCAACCGCAGGGCATTCGGTATAGCCTTATTAGGCCTATTTAATTATAGGCCTTCAGGCCTAATTCCTCTGGCAAAGACAGCCTTTTAACCATGCATTCAATTTCAGAGCATTTTATTGCATTTTAGGTGTCTTGAAGCAAACGTCAAGCATTTAAACATTTGTGTAAATGTAGGTATTATTTCCAGTCCTGAAAGCAACAATCCTCCCAAACACGACCCTTACTCCATAAGGAAGACACTTAGCAACGATTTATGCTATCTCGTAGCATGCCGAGAGCTGTAGCCTACATACTTGACTGCAGCTCCTCCGCCGTATCTCCGGCCTGTAAAAAACCCTTCTTGTCTGCTTGTGCTCCAATAAGAATCGAGAACACTGGCTTGCCTGCCTCTCGTTGCACACTAACTATAAGGGGTGTGTCGCAAATATTCTCGTTTTCTGCAAACTATCCCGTCGTCCAGGAACTGGCGATTGTCTTCTAATTCTGCGTCCACATCCGTCCTCGTTTTGCGACGTGATCGGTGTCTCTCAAAGTCATGGCGAAGCCACTGACCGACCAAGAGAAGAGAAGACAGATCAGTGTCAGAGACATTGCAGGGCTCGGTAATGTCGCGGAAATAAAGACCAGCTTTAACAGGCATCTCCACTTTACTCTGGTGAAGGATCGCAATGTTGCCACCCCAAGAGATTATTACTTTGCCCTGGCACATACCGTCAGAGACCACCTGGTTGGAAGGTGGATACGCACCCAGCAGTATTATTATGAAAAGGACCCAAAGGTAAAAACGAAATCTTTCCCTGTTCACCTCCTAGAACAGGAAGTGTCCTGCAGCTCAGTGGCAGCTTGGATCTCATTCATGCAGTCAGAGTAAAATTGCAATAATAATTTCATGCTTGTGAGGTGTAGGTCCCATTCAGAGTGGCTTATGCGGCTGATTGCCTAGAGATTAATTATTTTTTATTTTATGGCCTTTAAATTAATGGTAGACGTAGGAATCTTGCAATGTGATACTAACACAGGGCATAGCACAATTCATTTGAAATGTAATTATTTGTGTAGTCAAATAAATCTCATATCCTCTGCAAGAGGGAAGGCAGTGAAAGCCACTCTTCCCTTGGGGGATGTCTTTTATTCAGTTTTGAAAACATAGTTGCAATCTTACTGTAATTGTAATGGATATAGGAAAGGGATTTTCGATATTATCAAGAGAAGATGCTGTAGGATACATGTCTCGACTTTTCCTGTTTAACAAGCAGGTTTCAAGTTTGCAGATAGGTATAGGCCTACTTATTTGAATCTGAAGCAGTGTAAACTGGTGGCAAGACACAAGCATGTCTAGATGACAACGGATTTGGAATGTGAAGTGAGATCACCAGGAGCACCTGGCACAGGGTATTTTTGTTATATATTGTTGCTGGCTCACGATGACAGAGAAGTAGAGGAGTCACAGGCCTGACATATCCTGCAATGCGAACAAACTGCTGGCCATGAGCCAAAACCATGAACTCCAGGAACTCCACTGCAGCCCCTGACTGAATTTCCTGGTTTAGTTTAGTGGCTGAAATGCTAAAAGATCAGAGTCATATCTTATGAAAGTGTTTGATAAATCAGTTTTCAAGCTCTTTGAATGCTATGTTGTGTAGCTCCAAAACATGATTCTACCTAGGCAAGAAGAAACAAGGCCTTTTCGATCAGTGGCTTATTGCATCACATGATAACAGCAAAACGTCATTCAATGACATTTTACAGCCTCTTTAAAAAGCTGATGTTGCAATTGTAATTTGGAAAAAAATCATGTCCTTTCTTGGAATTTCCAGAGAATCCATTATTTGTCTTTGGAGTTTTACATGGGCCGAACTCTTCAGAACACAATGATAAACCTCGGCCTGCAGAGCGCGTGTGATGAAGCAATATATCAGGTAAAAGGGCACACCTGAATTCATGTGATGGCACTGACCTATAACTGCAACAGTTGCAAGTGCATTTATCTTCCACAGGCTAATGCAGAGTTAGTATGATAAAACAGATTGAATGAAGCCTTTAGTCAGATTAGTAGTCACTGCTGATCAGAACTGTACACAATGTAAAGATGCTACAGGATTTGTGTGTCTTCAAGTTGCCTTGTGTTTAGACTTTGCTTTAGCAGCATCCAGTTGTTTCACCTTATTTCCTGCAACTTGCAACTATAAACTCATGCTGTTTTATGAGACTCTAAGATTAGTTTAAATTTAACACTGACGTCATATGGACTCATTTGAACGATATATAGGGAGCGCGTGCAACAATGCAAACATGCATTCCTTTTGTTTCATCCAGCTTGGTTTGGACCTGGAAGAACTTGAAGACATAGAAGAAGATGCTGGGCTGGGCAACGGAGGCCTAGGGCGCCTTGCAGGTCAGGAAAATGAGTCTCACATAAAATAAAATTGCTCTGTTAAAACATTTGATGTTATATGCACGTTATATAATACTTGTAGTTTAAAAAATTGAATGTTAATTCTTGTGTTTTGTGTGCTGTTCATACTGTTACTGCACACAGCCACCAAAAGTACTCCATTGTTTCTCAAGTAGAAGTTTAGTAGAAGACTAATAGAAGTAGAAGATTTAAAGTTCTGATCGAACCTCTGATCTGCAGCTTGTTTTCTGGATTCTATGGCCACCCTGGGTCTGGCTGCCTATGGCTATGGGATCCGCTATGAGTTTGGCATCTTTAATCAGAAGATTACCAATGGCTGGCAGGTGAGATGTGGGGAATCTACACAGTCTTCCACTATAAAAACATCATTTCCATCCTCAATGGAAATAAACCTCAATCATTTTCACAGTTTTTATAGTACATGTCTAAGTGAGTCAATCAAAATATTACTTAACTTAAAATAATTTGACTGAAGAATCAAAGAAATGTTACAAAAACATTTCTGTAATATTGTCCAGGTGGAGGAGGCTGATGATTGGCTGCGTTACGGGAACCCTTGGGAAAAAGCCCGACCTGAGTACATGCTCCCAGTGCATTTCTATGGCCATGTGGAGCATACTGCAAATGGAACCAAGTGGGTTAATACACAGGTGAGTTTGACCAGACAGCAGGGAACGCTAGAGTAAAGTGATTGGAGTTAGGGAGTGATAGGCAAAGTGCAAAGTCATTCAATGAGAAAAGTATTGTGTGCCTAAACTAATGCTGCTGTTAATGTGTGGGAATGTTGAGTTGATCCACCAGTGTTTGCACTTGTTGCACATGGTGTTAAATTAGTGTTAGTGTAAATTAGTGATTTTTTTGCATTATTATTAATAAATTACCTTTACCTAGACTTGAGCCTTTTGACTTTGCACCTTATCTGTCTTTTAGAGCCTGTGGGGCCTAATTTGTCAGCCAGGAGCTAATGAATGAATATGAATAGCTGTATTTGACCTAGTGCACCAGAACACCAGGACACTACTGAAATACAATACCTTTCCTGTGGTTTGTTGGGTGTCATATTTTGACTGTTTGCTTGATTATAGTGCTTGAACAGCTCTCGTCTGGTAATGCCTCTAATGCTTTTTGTTGCTGGACTCATCATATTCCAGGTTGTTCTGGCCATGCCTTACGACACTCCTGTGCCTGGCTACAAGAACAACACAGTCAACACCATGAGACTGTGGTCAGCCAAAGCACCCAACGACTTCAACCTGCAAGAGTGTAGGTCCCCCCTCCCACCCTCCCCGCCCTCTCTCTTTCTCTGTGTCTGTCTGGCAGTGTGTCTGTTTTTTTTTCTCCTTTTCTGTGTTTCTGTGTGTCTATGAATGTTTGTCTCTCTGTTCTCTCCCTCTGTGCTATGTTCAGCTGCAGTCTGACAACCCACATGCACATGGAGCTCCAGTCACATGGCTGACACCCTTTCAAACCCTGTCTGAGCTTGAGACCGTGCACCGCTGATAATAGCACATGCTGTTATTATGTCTGCCAGCTTTGGCAAGCCATTGACCTCCTTGTCTCCCAAAATCCCTGTTAAGTTAACGGTGCTCTCAGAAAAGAAAAGCTGTATTATTTGTTAGATAATGTAACCATATGTTCTGATTTGGAAAGGTCAAACCAGCCTTATGAGATGATAATTTTCAAGGCACTTCAGTGTTAGGGTTGCACTCCACAGATATAATGGGTGTTATGAGTTTAGAGAGATAGATGAAGAAACCTGTTGGTGTGCTTAAGTGTGGTAGGGTAATTTGGGGTGGTGGTTACCCTAGATCTTCTGTGTGTGTGTGTGTGTGTGTGTGTGTGCGTGTGTGCGCACATGCCTGTGTGTGTGTGTGTGGAATACCAAGCAATGCCAGTGTGTCAGCACAACACCCTCACCCCCTTGGCTTAGAGACCAGAGGTGGCTTCATGCCAAGAGCCCCATGGATACCTATACAGGATAGCTTGTGAAATGGTGTGTACTGAAAGGCTGACATGCTGCCCTTCTTATGGTGTTGCATAGACTCTCCCATGTATGCGTGTGTGTGTGTGTGTGTGTGCGTGCGTGCGTGTGTGTGCGTTTGTGTGTGTGTATATGTGTGTGTGTGTGTCTGTTTCTGTGTGTGCAGACACGTACACATGCATACATACTAGGCAGAAACAGTGCACACTATACAGACAGGATATCTGTGGTTCATTATTGTGCCTACAGACACAAACAAGAGTCATAACAAGCTTGATTTCGAATGAAATGGGACAATTTAAATGCAGTGATTACAGTCGGATTTGGTAACCTTAAACATTATGCATATATGTTTTATTGTTGTTTTTTGTTTGACAGTTAATGTCGGGGACTATATTCAGGCAGTGCTGGACAGGAACCTCGCTGAAAACATCTCCAGGGTTTTGTACCCCAATGACAATGTAAGTGTATGCGCCTCTAGCATTGCATAATGACTGTGTTCATGATTTATTGTCAGTGGATTGGTGGGACTGTGCAGTTCACAGGAAGGGTTTCTGCAAGTGTTACGCCAGTAAGCCAAGTAAGGCCTTTAGGGAGGGGGGTGTGGGTTTAGGGGTGCTGCATTCTCTGCTGTCATGGCCAAATAAGGACGCGCGACTTCTGCTGTGTGCTATCTGCTCTAGCCTGTGACCACAGAGTCAACTGTGATCTACTGCTGCATATGCAGTACAAGAAATGTTAAACAAATTGCACAACACAGTTTCCCCCAAGAGGCCCAATTAAGTAAGCAGTCACCCATTTGACATAAATTCTTTAACAGAGCCAGTCAGCTGTGTTAGTGGATATTAAAAGCCTTTGCTCAAATGAACCACAGTATGCATTAATATAAGGGTAGTTTAGGAGTGCAGCAGCGTTGCTGAGTTGTTCATCAGGCTGTTAAATAATTCTGCTATAGTGTTCAGTGGTAAAGGGAGAGGCGATGATGTTGTTTGAGGTCAGCATCAAGCCAACACCACACGCATTTGCGGAATTTACCAGCATGGTGTGAATGGAATTTAGAAACGGGATTTTTTTTTTCATATACACTGTTCTTGGAACAGGGAGCCTATTCATGGTTATTGTATTTATGTTGTAAAATCAAATTAAGCTGAATGAATGGTGGCTTTTCTAACTACAGCATTCTGTTTTGAATGATTGTGTATATTTGTTTACATCGCTACCTTAGCTAAAGCTTTAAGTAGAGAACATGTACTGCATAACATAGGATGATGGTCACTGGCTTGGCTGTAGGTGTGTTAAGGTGTGTAGGTGTGTCAATCTCTTGATATGTAGTCTATTAAACGGAAGAGATTATTGTCACAGGAGCAGACGCTGGCAGTTTTATTGTTGCCATGGCATCTGTTCCAGACAATAACGTCTTGTTTTGGGTATCGTAGTTCTTTGAGGGGAAGGAGCTGCGCCTGAAACAGGAGTACTTTGTGGTGGCTGCCACACTGCAGGACATTATTAGACGCTTCAAGTCTTCCAAGTTTGGCTGCAGAGACCCAGTCAGGACATCTTTTGAGACCTTCCCTGACAAGGTGAGAATATCATTATTCAAAATTTCCCTCAATATTTAAATCTGCTGTCTGTTTAATAATAGATATGGATCTTCATGCACTTTATGCATTCTGTAGTCTTTATATTCTTGTCATGTCTATAGTGGTATGTTCTTTTTCTTTGAAATCCTCATCAATCCTAATGGCAGTTGAATGAAGGTTCATGGGTTCAGTGATCTCTTCTGCTTCCACAGGTGGCCATCCAGCTGAATGACACACACCCAGCCCTCGCCATACCAGAACTCATGCGCATTCTGGTAGATGTGGAGAGGCTTGACTGGGACAAGGTCATACTGAGCACTTTTAAAAAAAAAATGTTTCAGTAGATATAAGAAGATGGCTTTATTATGGATGTTAAAATAATAATAATAAATACACAAAATAGCCAGCACTGTCAGCAGTCAGCACAAACGCCTTAACTTTACACACGTGCACTAAGGTGCAGAGTGAACGTCTCATAGGTTGACATGTAGACAAAGTTCCTACATACCATCTAACAATGATTCTGCATGCTGTCCTCCAGAGAAGACATTTCTGCTTTTTCATTGTGGTGCAGCAGCTGTAAAAAAGAAAGATTTTTTTTGTTTAGTTGATGATGCAGATAAACCTGTCAGCTATCCATCACTTTAATGAGGTTATTGTTATCAGAAGATCTGCTCTGACAATGACCTGTGTTTATCAAAACAAATACGCTGCAGTGTTTGTATTAAATGTGGGTCTCAATGCAGCACAGATGAATTCAGACTTTCTCTCACCACAGTGCTGTATTTTTCATCCTTGTCTAGGCATGGGAGATAACCACCAAGACATGTGCCTACACAAACCATACTGTTCTACCGGAGGCTCTGGAGAGGTGGCCAGTGTCTATGTTTGAACACCTCCTCCCCAGGCATCTACAGATCATCTATGAAATCAACCAACGCCACCTGAATGTAAGTTTGGGACATGACTAAAACAGTGCACCACTTTGGTCTCCACTTTTGATCAAAATGATTTACTGTATGTGGTCAATTTTCATGTTCGTGGAAAATGGGTTTGCATTGTGTTTGCAGAAAATCAAAGAGCTGTACCCAGGGGATGTTGACCGCTTGCGGAGGATGTCCCTAATTGAGGAAGGCGATCCCAAGAGGATCAACATGGCTCATCTGTGTGTGGTTGGTTCGCATGCAGTGAATGGAGTCGCTCAGATCCATTCGGACATCGTTAAGAGCACTGTGTGAGTAGTGCCAGACAGCTGGAGCACTTTTTTTTTAAAAGTCTTTCTGCTTTTATTGTGATTAGACAGTGAGGGGAGAATGGAGGTGAGTGAGAGAGAGTGATAGGGTGGGAATGGGATCGGGAATGCAAGTGGGACTTGAACCTGGGTCCTTGTGGGCACCTGCCCATTTAAAGCACAGGTGCTGAAGCATTGAGAATTGGCGATTTTGACAGGACGCTTTCCTGAAACATTTTCCATCTTTCAAGGCTCATCTTTGTGTGTGTGTGTGTGTGCGTGTGTGTGTGCGTGTGTGTGTGTGTGAAGTTTCAAAGATTTCCATGACATTGAACCAGAGAAATTCCAGAACAAAACCAATGGAATCACTCCTCGCCGTTGGCTGCTCCTGTGCAACCCTGGCCTTGCTGACATCATCACCGAGGTAGGCCAGACACATTTCTATGGTTGTCACATCTATCTAGTATCAGCAGAAAATGACTGCTGCATGCTTGTGCTGCTGTATTTTAGATATACGTAGTTTTATTCTAAAGCAAATCAATAACTCTCTTTTTCCCCCGCAGAAAATTGGAGAAGACTTCACAACTGACCTTTACCAGCTCAAGAACTTGCTGGACTTCATTAATGACGAAGCCTTCATCCGTAACGTGGCAAATGTGAAACAGGTGCCAGTGTAGTCTTGTCACACATGACTGGTTGTGCAGTTTGTGAATGTGAATGTGGTAATCCATTCTTGAAAAAAATTCATCTTACCTTTAATCTGTCTTTGTCACATGCAGGAGAACAAGCAGAAACTTGCTGCGTACTTGGAGAATGAATATCACGTAAAGATCAATCCAGAGTCCATCTTTGACATCCAGGTCAAGAGGATTCATGAGTACAAGAGGCAGCTTCTTAACTGCCTGCACATTATCACTTTTTACAACCGTAAGTGTGATCTAACCAAGTGTGACATAGCAATTTTGCTGTATATTCAGTGTTATAATTGGTGTCATAATTCAGCCTCAAGGGTAGAGGATTTGTGCATTTTTTAGAGTGATTTACTGTACAAAGTCAATTTGGAAAGACTGCCCAAGCATAAAATTAGATCACACTGAAGGCAGAAAGAACCCATCAAGCATGTGGTCAGTGAGTATTTGCTGCCCTCTGTCTATGGGTTGAAGAATAACAGCTTCATGTGTGCTCAGCTGTGGCAATACAGGTAATATGGGTAGAGCTCAGTAAATATGAATATTGTGGAAATGTTAAATTCATACATTGTATTGATTCATTACACACAAAATGAAACATTTCAAGCCAATATTTGTATTGATTATGATGATTATGGCTTACAACTATTGAAAACCTAAAATCGGTATTTCAGAAAATTAGTTTATTACAAATGACATATTGGTACATTTGGCAGTATTGGCAGGTACATCAAAATGAATACAAATAATGGCTTGACATATTTCACTTTGTGTGTAATAACCCTATAGAATATATTTGTTTCACTTTTCACATTAAATTGCTGATATTAATAAACTTTCCCACAATATTCTAATCTACTAAGCATTTACTTGAATATATTTTTACTAGTGCTGTCAATTGATTAAAAAAATAATCAAATTAATCACAAAAGAAAATTTGAGTTAATCATGATTAGTCACAGTAATGTTAAAGAGAAACTCTTTAATCCCTGGACAGAGATCTCAAAATCTTAAGAAGAACTTGATACTATGGCAACTGTAGGCTGCTTTGTCATCTCACGTTAGTGCACAGTCAATAGTGATTTGTATAGACTACTTTATGTGTCTCCATTTACTGCAAGTTAGGCAGTAGTTTGCAGCAGCTGCAGACTGTCTATGCTGACTGCATTTATGACAATTGCGTGCCAAAGCCTAATGGCTGATTAATGGTTCTGCATTGATTCAACGCAAAAGGCAATGTGTTGCCTTGTTGCCGTCATTTTCCTGTTATGGTTCTGCGCCGAGTGTGTCTGGGGTCGTGTAGCACACTTCACAAAATTGCTTTGAGTAGATCTACCCTTCGACCACACAGTCGAGTCTAGCAAATTCCTTTGTCATGCTTTCATTTTGTTAGCATTACTGTTAAAGGAGACACTGCATATTTCACCAATGTCGTTTTTGTTACAAAAATATCTCAGAATTATTTACAAGGTTTCTGGGCAGTCAGTTTATGTTCTTTTAACAAGCAAACTTCTCCTAGCTGCGTACAAGGTACTGCACGCTGATTAAGTGCTGAATTTTAAACATTATTGAAAGATGGGCACAGTACAATCGGAAAATCCTGCCACTGAATTCAAAACGATGTCTTAAATTATTTACAAAGTCTATACAGTGAATTAGCATGTTGTCAAAAGTACCTACAGTGGCCTGCCGAAATACACCAGCAAACAAAACAAAGCGAGTGGACGAACTCGACCAATCACAGCCCTTGCAGTGTGTGTAAGTGAGGATGGCGGTTGTGGGTAGTGTGATTAACTTGTGTTAAGAAATAGATAACTAACATGCGTTAACGCATTGACAGCACTCATTTTTACATCTGTTTCTTGTTTCTTTTCCGAAGGCATTAAAAAAGAGCCAAACAAGGTCTTTGTCCCAAGAACAATCATGATTGGAGGAAAGGTATACTTGTGCAGTGTTTAGAATTTTGGTCAGCATTGCGGTGTCTCCATTTGACACTGAAAGTCTTCAAACAGCGGCCACTTGATGCAGCTCTGTCCTCTTGTCCTAGGCGGCCCCTGGGTACCACATGGCGAAGCTGATCATTAAACTCATCACTTCTGTGGGCCAGGTGGTGAATAATGACCCGGTGGTGGGTGACAGGCTGAAGGTGATCTTCTTGGAGAACTACAGGGTCTCGCTGGCAGAGAAAGGTGAGTGCTGGAGCCAGATATCCGGCTGTTACAGGTTCATTCAGGTGAAGATTTTGCTATTCATGAGATATGGAAATATCTTCCATCTGGCCTTTCAACATAAGTGACTCCAGCATATGTAACAACTACTTCTCTCTGACTTTGTTGTCGCTTTCAGAGTTTAGTAAAACACATACATTATAGTAGAAGTATGTATTATACAAGTACAAGTGTTTATAATACTAGCCTTTGAAGAAGTTGAAAAGTTAGATGTTTGAAAGTTAGATGTTGGATCCTTTATGATTTAAAAGATTCTCACTCGTCTGCGTTTCATTGTCATCTTCAGTGATCCCAGCAGCTGACCTCTCGGAGCAGATCTCCACAGCAGGTACTGAGGCCTCTGGGACAGGCAACATGAAGTTCATGTTAAACGGCGCCCTCACCATTGGCACCATGGATGGAGCAAATGTGGAGATGGCAGAGGAGGCGGGCGAGGAGAACCTCTTTATCTTTGGCATGAGGGTGGAGGACGTGGAGGCCATGGATCGCAAAGGGTGAGTGTGGGGCCTGTGGCCATCAGTAGTTTGCTTAAGTGTCATATATTATTTGCATGTGTTAACAAGCGAAGTATTGCAGTGCAAAATATAAAAAGGAGAGATTGAACATACTCAAAATTAACCCTCACTGAAAATATCAGTACAAGAAACAGTACTTCATGTATTGCAACTTAATAATGTTTTTGATTTACTGACCTCTCATTCAAGTGATGCACAACCAGAAACTGTCTAGCACCAGTACTTGTCTAAAATCCCCTGTGCAGGTACAATGCCAAAGAGTACTATGAGCGAATCCCCGAGCTGCAGCAGGTGATTGATCAGATCCGCAGTGGATTCTTCAGCCCCAAAGAGCCTGAGCTCTTTAAGGATGTAGTCAACATGCTGATGGACCATGACAGGTTGGACCAAATGCATATCACATAGGGCTGTCAAACAATAAAAATTTGAAATTGCGATTAATCTCATAAAATTATGTAGTTAATTGTGATTAATTGCAAAATCATGAGGAAAAACACTTCTTTAAATAGCTGTTTAAATTATACTCAAATACATAATTAGCTAGGAGCATCACACTGGAGCTTATCTTCAACATAGCAATTATATTAGAATATATGATATATATATATAAGAATATATGCTTGCATATTCATGTCAAATATAATAAGGATCATCTTTTCTATTATAGCCAAGGTTTTCAGAATATGATGCACAAATATTTGGAATTGGGGTTTTGATATTAGGCCTAGACCTTAGCCTATTCTTTCCAAAATAATGATATTTCAGACATGTATTATTTTTATTATTATTATTATTATATGTGCAAAATTCGATTTGGGGAAATAAGACAATATTTTGTAATGTAATGGCTACACTTGTACTTTGGAGAGCAAAGAGAAAGTAGTTTGACTCCTGACAGTTCAGTCAAGTGATGGTTTTTATTTAATCATGATAAAATGAGATTGCGTTAACACACTATTAACGCGTTAACTTAGACAGCTCTATCAAATCATACATGAAGTTTTATAGTTTACATTGTATAGTCTAGACATTCAACCTGTATGTAAATAAGGAAATTGAAACTAAGTGATATGTTACCATAGATGAAAATATAAATAGATGACCAATGTCTATTCATTGTCATATCAGTGAAGTTTGACTGAGAAATATTTTGTTGAATGTGCTTGTTATTTTCAGATTCAAAGTGTTTGCCGATTATGAGGCCTACATCGCATGTCAGGAAAAAGTGAATGAACTTTACAAGGTATGCCACAAGGGGGCAATGTCTCATTACGATCTTAGTAAAAGGTTTCTGTAGCGTAGATGCACTGTCAAAGCTCCACATATTCCTGTGATGACAGATCCTAGTACCTAATTTAACAGCACTGCAATTTTGCTGTAAAAAAAAAAAAAAAAGCTGTAAAGCTGATCTATCTTCCCATGTATGTTATATGAAATTTCACTGAGCAACAGTCTTTCTGAAATCCTTGCTTAAGGTAATTAGTTAGAAATATAGACCAGTCTCCATTACTCATTTACTCTCAATGATGGCCCAGTTTTGTCTTTTAAATGTTTTGCAGAATCCAAAAGAATGGACCAAGAAGGTAATCAGAAACATTGCAGGTTCTGGCAAGTTCTCCAGTGACCGCACCATCTCCGAATACGCCAGGAAGATATGGGGCGTGGAGCCGTCTGACGTCAAGATCCCTCCTCCAAACGAGCCACGCTACAGCGGGGATGCCTGAATGCACACCTGCATTAATTCTTTTATCACTCCCTCAGTTTCCCTGTGAGCCCAGCGAGTTGAGGGGGAAGTCATGTTCACAGACCCAACAAGCCTGTTTGCAAAAGTTGCCTTACTGTACTTAAACTTTTTTGCTCTTTAACTTTGAGAGATAATACACCTTAATTCCATCTTGTGTCCTTATGCTGTGGTTGGCTGCAGTTCCATGTGCCTCATTCTTTTATACATCACCTGTCAGGCCAGACATATTGTGCAATTATAAAAGCAATACATAGGGATCAGTATGAAATGATAGTTGTCATATTGTCCTTGGTGTGAATGATGCCGCATTTGTTCAAGTTGTTCTAGCGTGCAAAAAAAGAATAAGTTAAACAGTACTTAGAAGTAGATTATTTCTGTGTGGACATCAGTTGGATTTCTCAACCTTTTGTCATTGCGTGAATTAGGAAACCTGGTGTCCATTTTCCACACCATTGGACATTGTGTGATGCATGTGTGGACAATGTCTTTTTAGTGCCTACTGTAATCTTGTACACATGTATGGCAGTTAACAATGTTTGGGGCAGCTCAACAATGTCTGAGACATTTTGTATGAATTTCTGAAAGACCATAATCCAAACCATCAGTGTTTCTTGTTCAGAATTTGTCTTATTTGTGCTGTGCATGATCTACAGTGATCAGGTTAACCCCAAAGCTACCTTTACAGATGCCTATGTATCTCTGAATTGAATGCACAGTCTGTAAGGTTGTTTGTCCTTTCACCTGAAAAAAAAAGTACTGTATGAAATCGTTTTGATAAATTAAGGTCAGATTTAACACTGAAACATGAATTAAACAAATGTTAGAGTCCATTTTGTTTTGTTTTATAAATCAGAAACTTTCTTTTGACAAGTACAGGTCAAACCTGTACCCAGGCTATTGCAGTATTCGGTTAATCCCACATTCACACACCCATGTCTTATGTCTGCATATTTTGACTAGAAGACCCAGCCCTGCTATACTCAGAGTACACATCATTAAAAGAAGCTAGTGAGTCAGAGGCATCAGGATGTCTACTACAATTACACTACCAGTACAGTTATGGGTGGGTCCGACAAACAAATACAAATGACTTGTAAAATTAAGTGTGACCCAGAGACATGCTGGTTAACAACTAGACCCAAGAGGGTTTCAAACTTTCACGACATTCACCCAAGGGGCTGTAAAAGGTCAAGTATATTACAGCAAGGCACACCAGGATAAATTTTCCCCAAGTCCTTTATTATTTAAAAACATACATACTGTACTGAACATAATCTTCATCTCTATCCAGTAAGGTTTAGCAGCTTAAAAATGATTTTGTAAACCACTCAGATATATTAACAAAAAATAAAATCGAGTTACTCTTGAAACAAGAGGGCAGTTTCAGAACATTTAAAAACATGATAGCCTTTAAAAATAGTGGGTGTTAATACAGGTGGGAGAGTTGAGTCTCATCTACTACACATAAAACCAGACTTTTGTAGATACAGAGTGGTCCATGTTGCTCCAAGAATCCTTTCATCTTGGATGATCACTATTTGCATTTTGTGTCCCATTGTGAAATTTGGAGGTTCCATGTTCAAACATTTATACCAGGCCTACCAGTGATAAACTCAAACTAATCCCATCTGTTCATGAAATAGTATTTTGTTTTTCACATCTACAGTTTTTTTTAGTTTGGAAGAACAGACTGAAACATTAGCCTCAAATTGATTGTCAATTGGTGATGAACTCACCATTTGCTGTTTCAAGTCAACACTGCACTTATCTGGGCATGATGGGCAGGAATGCAAATACAGTATAAACAGTCTGGTCTGTGGAAACCTGGAGCCCTGAAGTAACTGACGAAATGGCACTGATCAATTCTAGCCACCAGTCTAGATGAAGAAAATAAATACATGCTGTGTGAAATGTGTGCTTTTGAGTTGGTATAGGTGTAATATTGTGAATAGCCACAACTCTTTTCAGGTTAAACCATCTCCTATGCATGGGGACCTGGAAAGTCACCCATTTCTTTCCTTGTTTAGAAATCTAAAATCTACCTTCATGCACGCAAGACCTCAAACAACAATTAATGGAAGACATCCAAGCATGTTGGTCACCAAGAAAAAAATTATTGCAGCCTTTTTGGAGACCAATACCAGCTGGGAGTGTTCTTTTGGGGTCCAGGGGTGTGTTTCCTTGCATCATTTGGTGGTTAGCAATAGGAAATTGCACGCAACCGCAACCCTCAAAGTTCCCAACTTAGCAACTATGGTGGTACCCCATGCTGGTGAGGAGCCACTGCAAGATCTTCATCATGTCATCTATAGATCAAATGAAGCTCAATTCCCTCCAGTTAGAAACAAGGAAGCTGACTGGACTAAATGAGGATGAGAATGCTTGGAGGTAGCATCTCGGTGCATCCCATTGCTCACAGCACTGTGCCTTCACCCCCACCTCCCCTGAAGACCTAAAATCTGTACATACAACACAAGAGTTTACGTAAGGCGTGTACACATTTCTGTTAGTATTGCGTGCAAACATATTTCCAACTACTCAATCTTCTGGAAACAACACTAGTGATCTATGGCAGGCTACATTCCACAGGCTATCACTGTGACCACAATCAATAAATACGCAACAAAAGTTCTGTAAAAGAAAAGTCCTATTCAAACGAGTGTCTTTTTTGGAATCTCAAAGGAAAAAAAAGCCAAGCAGATTCTTTAGATTTTCTGTTTGTGACAGTTTTGTTTGAAGTATTAACTTTGCTTTGGTCAGTAATAAGGGAAAAGGGGGAAACTGGACCTCATTACAAGTATACAATATGAGAATTTACACAAAAAAAGCCTCTATCTTCCTGTTTGTTGCAATAATTTAAAATGCAGTGGCTCTCACATCCTTTAATCCACAAATGATCCTCTCACCTGATTCCGTAACCTCTTTTTCATCACATCAGCCTGAATGACTGCTTCTACTACACGAGAGGAATGTAAGAAGACTCTAAAGGGCTTCTGGACACTTTATCAACAATAATTTGAGAAATAATAATAACAAACTCCATGTCTCACTCTTCAGCAGTAGGTCTTTAAATAGTACTGTGACTAACCGCATTAACTTGGGCTGTTAGGGAACTGGGTCATAACTGTGTTGTTTTTTTTTTTTTTTTTTTTTTTAAAGTGCAAGAGAGCATTAAGATCAGCATTAGAGATGGAAAGATATGAAGTGTCACCATGAGCTAATGTGAGAGGATTTGCTGCCACAAGCTCTCAGTGGTTAATGAAGCTCTTTAAATTAAAAGGGAAGAGGGGAGATGGTTGCGGTGACCGTTGCGGTGACCGTCACAAGGCCCTCGGGTCCAAGTCTGCTAATTAGCCGGCCCGACCGCAGACGCCCGCGTAATCCCAGCGAGGGGGGTGGGGGAAGGGAAGTGGAGAGAGGAGGAACTACTCCCCAAGATCCTTCTCTCAGCGAGCATGAACGCAAACCACAAAAAAGGTCAGAGACGCAGTGATCCGGTCTGAGTAAACACAAACTAATGCCACAAATCAGCCTCCGACAGACTCAGTCACAAAACTCTGATGAGAGGAAACCTCTTTCAGCTTCATGTTTACCCAACAGTAGCTGGGGACCCCCCCCACAGTAATCCCTACTGGGTCAGGTTCCAGTGGCTAGCCACCATGCCCAGTAATCGTAAGAGAGTTCTGAACCAGGCTTCTGCCAGTCACCCAGAGAGCTGAACAATTGCCCTTGCCACTCTTCTCAGATGCAGCAGGGCTGCTGTTCATTGAACGTGGGGGGAAACCTGTCTGAGCGAAACAAATGGAAGGAAGTTGAAGAGACAAAAATCAAAGACCCCTGGAGTCACTGCTGTGTGAGAGGGTGCTTGATGGAGGCCATTGCTCTCAACCTGGACACAGGATTACTGTCTCTATTGGTAATGCCCGCTGATGATCCAGCTTCTGTTAAACTGTAACATCATTCTTTAAACATCTCAGAGTAGCTTAGGAGACCAACTGTGACCAAACAATGTGTGTGTGTGTGTGTGTGTGTGTGTGTGTGTATGTGTGTGTGTATGTGTGTGTGTATGTGTGTGCGTGTGTGTGTGTGTATATATGTGTGTGTGTATATATGCGTGTGTGTGAGAGAGAGACCCGTGCACGAGCAGGGGGGAGGTTCGGAGTGCAAAGAAATTCATACACTAGAAACATAAAAGCAAAAAAACAATGGAGCTAAAATGACATTTTCATGTCTTGCACAAGTTCAAGTACTTTACAAATATAAAGTTGCATGTCCTTGGTCTTCCACAAGGTGCTTCAGAATAACAAAGCAAAAAACATTTGGAGTTCACATTATATCAAGGAGTTAGGAATTGATTGGTGCAAGCAGTAATGTTAGAGATCAGTTTCTGTTGCAATATGTCCAAGTGGATGAGGGACTGAATAAATAAAGCTAAACTAAAATAAAAGAGAACAAATAAAAACACTACTGGCCCCTATTGTTGTGTAACATCCAGCTCTTTCCCACATCTTTGACGGCAGATAGAAAACAGGGAGTAGACATCTTTTGAGAACCAGATGTACAAATTACCTCATCTCTCTCTCTCTTTCTCTCTCTCTCATTGGACCTGTTCTCTTTCTTTCTCTGCATTGTAGTTAAAAACAGTTTCAGTGTCGAATGCTTCGTTTTCCTCTCCAGTGGTAGCTGCTGCCAGTTGCTCATGACGAGGTCTCATTCTTGTGTAACTCCATGTTGTATACTTGTGCCCAAGCTCAGCTGCCTTCTGTAACTTGGTAACCGCTGAACACAGGAACAGGCAAATTTTTAGTTGCTTTCATTTTCACCACCAGTAGTCATCCCTTCTTTCTCTTCTTTCCTCATCACCTCTTCCCCTCTCTCTCTCTCCCCATCATCCTGCTGGCAAGTCAGTAGATAAAAGGACCAGGATGGTGCAATTCTTCTTTCAGTTCATGCTTCTGTGTACAGTACTAGGTATGTTATGTTATGTGTTTGCAATGTGTGTGTCTGAGATGTATCCTGTACACAAATTTACGAGCGTGTTTATGTTCTTATGAGAAACCAACGTGTGTGTGTGTGTGTGTGTGTACATTTGATGTGTGTTTGAATTTTGGGGTGGACGCAGGAGTCATACTTCTACACGTGGGGGTGTGTTGTACCAAGGAAGTCACTAGAGGAGAGACACAGGAAAAAAGAACACACACAGACAGACAGACAGACAGACACACACACACACACACAATAGAAGAGCGAATTAAATTTAGCAGCATCTCATCTCCTCTCATCCAGCTTTGATGAAATGTCTCCACATGTTAGTTGGTCTAACATTAAAACCTGAAGACCTAGGTGTTACACTGACTGTTAAACTTTCCACAGAAAGGTGGTTCATTAGGGGTTTACAGCTGCTCGATTCTATAAAAACTATGCTTTTTCTTCTTCAATCATTTTGTTTTTTTTTACCTATTTTGTTTTCTTTTTTCCTCATCATTTTTATGTAATATTATTTCCAATTATTCACCGTTCTTTGCCTTTATCTTTGTAAAGCATATTGTACTGCCTCTGTGTTTAAAACGCTACATACCTTGCCTTTCCTCCACCAAGGACGAGGCAGACTAAGAGGTCATTAACCCTCATTGTCCTTTCAATCAGTACTTTAATGAGACAGGCAGGGTTCAATCTAATTGATCATCATTGACTAGAGGCCTTGGTGCTTGGTGTACGGAACAATGAAATGGTGGTGGTAGAGGAGGCTCTTCGACAGCAAAGAATTCAAAGTGAGTGTTCTGACACCATCTAAGCTCCTTTAAAGGGTACAGAACCAAATTCTGAACCAAATCAAGTCTCTGAAGATATGCCAATACTGGCAATTAGGCTTTGTGCTAAAGCGGTTAACAAACTGTGGAAATGAGAAACTGTGTTACAGGGTCCTGCAAGGGTCAAAACAGGATGCAAATGGTCATTTGGTGACCTTGTGACATACCTGAGTATATGTGACAGCTCGGGACTCCTGTAGATGAACTTGTGTCTGTAGCCCAGGCTGACAGGAAAAGGGATGAACTGCACCTTATGGCCACTCAGACTCTTGGACTGGGCAGCAATGTTGTACAGCTGAGCAATGGTGAGAGGAGGTGAGACACACACACACAATGACATATTTTCTACCTGACAACAGCTACTGACTGGCAAATTCCATTGATTATTGGTCAGAGAGTTTACTAACAGTTGGCTAATGGTAGGAATGTGCAACATGACCCAGAAACGGCAATGATAACCAGAGAAGAGGTCAAAAAAAACAGATCCATAACAACTATGTAGTGTGTGTGTGTGGGTGTGGGTGTGTGTGTATATGTGTATGCGCCTGAATTTGATGTTCCATACCTTCTTTCCAAGGTGGAAGGGTACAACTGTGTCGTCCTCTGCATGCAGGATGAGAACAGGGCACGATAAGTGATTCATGCTGCGCGAGAGAGAGAGAGAGAGAGAGAGAAAGAGAAAGAGAAAGACTCTTAGGCAAGGCCTCACACACATGGGACCAAGGTTAACAGAGCTTAAACTACATTTTGCGAAGACATGGAAGAACCTCCAGCAGCATAAGCCCAGCAGTTACCTAAAGTATCATCAAAAACACAAAAAACAAACTGTCATCCCGTCCTGTCCTGTCCTGTCCTGCTGACTCCCTGTCTGCATACACAGCAGCTAATCCTCCTCTAGCCACATCACTGACAGCACAGCCTCTGCTTTCTGGTGAGCAGCACTAGACAAAAGAACACCTACTTCTCATCGCTGGCAAATCGAATGTCATTTGCAGTTATGGCGTCCAGGAAGAACCAATCAAATCCAGGCAGGTATCTGTACACCTGTAACAAGAGCACGAAAAAGGAAATTACTTCATATCTTTTTTTTTAAACAATCACTTATGTTTCTAACTCTTACAGAGAGTAAAGACTGAAGGACACCAGAAAAGAGTCATTACCATTGAGAAGGGATGGCTTTTGGCTTCCTCTCTGATATTGGTGAACGGAGACTCCAATATCAAAGAATCTGGAGGAGTTCCTGCAAATTGGAAGGGTTACATTTATCTTCCTGTTGGACTTTAAAAAGATGTACTTAATTACCAGGACACAGTGAAACTGAAACAAATGTCGAGCTTTAAATAAGGTGAAGGGACTATACTAAGTACATACAGTCTTGTAACTGTCCCCCTCTTATTTGCAGTGGTGCTGCAGTGGACTGTGCTCCTCCTTGGGGGGTATTATGTGCCCTTGAAACAGAGCTGGGACTGAGAGAGGTGGAGGGAAACCAACACCACGACTGTAACTCAAGAATAACACACCTGAGCCTCAGCGCTGGAACAGGATCTGTGTGTTATCAGGTATGTTTGTGTGGTGAGTGTGTGTGTGCGTGTGTGTGTGTGTTGGATGATCTAATTCTTCCTCCTCCTGTGTGTGTGTGTGTGCCTTCATGACCACACACCAAACAAGAATGTGAGCCACTGGTAACGTTGACTTTGATCTGCATGCCACCACTGCTGTTGATATGCCTTGTTTAATTCAAGAGCCCCGTCACTTTCACCCCCACACCCACCCCATCAGCACAGACCTGTCCACGGCAAGGACATTTGGGTGGAGGACTGCTACTGCACTGCGTGGCACTGTGTGTATATTTATATTTTATGGTCAAGCTGAATGTGCACTCTGCTGCGAGTGTCCCATTCTGCTGACATCTCACAATTCTGCCAAATAGCACTATGGCTAGTGTAGTGCGGTGTAGAGAGAGCGAGCGGGCAAAAGAGAAAGAAGAGAGAGAGAGGGGAGCAGCAGGTTGAGTTTGAGCCCTGGCTGGGTTATCAGAGCCTGAAGAACTCAAGGCTAAAGGGAGAGAGCTAAATTTAGCGCTGGAATAATGAGCACACGCTTACCTCGCTCACATAGATGTCGGACAAGGTTTGTGGCGACGCTGGAGAGGAAAGGGGAGTAAGAGAGAGAGAGAGAGAGAAAGAGCATATCTCATTTGTCACATGAACACATCTTATTAGTCATGATTCAGCAGTTCACCCAGACAGACAGACGCACACAGGCATAGACACACACATACACCCAAACATCCTACAAAACCACATTAACAAGGTTTAGCAATTCTGGCTCATTCTTTTATTTTGTGTAAAACACAGTATATAAATAGAGATTTGATCCTGCATGCCATTCTGCTTTTCTCAAGGAAGCATGAAAGTTTCCACTGGGCCACTAGTCATTAATTGTCATAGATCTAGATAGATATTTTATTTATCCCACATGACCCATCGAGAGCCTTATCCTCATTGATCCGTTTGGAAATGTTGCCCTCCAGGCCTTCCACTCACCCCGTGCCCAGCGAGTGACCCCAGATGTAGAGCGGTTTCCTGCCAATCCTTTGCTTCACCCACTGGTAGATAAAGTGGGCATCGGAGGTCATGCCCCTCTCAGAGGGACTGCCTTCAGAGTCGCCCCAACCTAAAACACACAGACACATTTTATACCTCATGTGCCCAGACATCTTACACATGTTGTACTTGTTACAATGAATTTGAATTGAATTACAATGAATTACAATGAATACTTTTTGCAATGAATTGTATCATTGTTTTTTTTGTTTGTTTGTTTGTTTTTGGTTTTACTACTAACAACTAATAATAATAAAAAAAAAAACATACTTACCTCTATAATCAAATGTGACTACATGGTAGCCTAATGAACTGAGAACCTGATAAACAAAAGAAAACAAGCTGGCTTAGAGCCGTTTAGGAAACATCCTTCTGGCCTTTTATGCTCGTTCAGCTAGACTTGATTTTTTTTAAAACATCTGCTAACCTGGTGAAGCAACAGACAAGCTTGAAGAATCAACAGACAATAAGCCTGATTACTAATCCTATATGCTTTGTTTTTTTTGTTTTTGTTTTTTTAAATCAAACATTTCCACGCTCATGGAACAGTCCTCTAATGAAAGATCATTCAAGGCACCTTAATAACGTTTTTTTAACACATGGATCCAACATTGGTCGGATTGTGCTTGTCCAGTAGACGTTCCATGTGTCTTCTATACAAACATAAACAGCAACAAAGAAATGCAGACACGTTCCACCAGTAGTGGGATGTAGCAGCTGGGTATGTGCCCTCACCTTATAGAGCTGTACTCTGTGGTCCCCTCCCCTGCAAACAGAAACAGAAAATATGTTGCTTAGCATACATGACAGGACGATTCACATTCCAGACAAGCACTACAGTCTTAGGTCACAGGAGCTGAGTGATGTCTCTACTGGTTGTCTCTTTGTCACTGCTCATTGTGAAAACCCACAGCTCAGAGTTGACAGTTGAGTCCTTTGAGGGCTGAGTGTGGGCAACAAGGGGAACATTCCAGCCAAACTCTTAATGCAGTACAAAATAGAGACACTGTCGAGGGAACAGACACAAGCCAGACTGTGGAGACCCATTTAGTGGGGCAATTTATTCAGAGCATCTTCCCAGTGGATTATGTTCGGAAGGTTTATATTTTCTATGGAAATTTGAAGTCCACCTACCCAGCGTTTCACATAAGAGAGACTTAAAATCAATGCAATATAATAAATACACATTTATCTGCCTCTGACACAAAATTCCTACCTGGTGCCAGCGTTTCCATGGAGATAGAGCATGACAGGATGGAAGGACTGGAGCGTGCCCTCATACCACTCATGGTCCTTCCCCTGCGCCTCCTTCCACATGGGGGCAGGGACTGTGTGCCTGACACACACACACACGTATATACACACACACACACACACACACACACACACGGGGCAATGAGACATTGCAAGAGGCACTGCATCACAATAAATAGTATAGGATCACAGCCTGAATTTCTAACAAAAAGCAAAGGCAAGGTTATTAATAGAAAATATTTTGTCTTTCTGAGTATTTTCTTGTGGTTGGTTGTGCTAGTCTTTTTTTCTATTCCACTGTATTCCATATGTATTAGGGTCAGTGACGCAATATTGCCTTGGCGGAGGTCTGCACTATCCAAGTGCTTTTCCAGTTATTCTATATTTTCTATAAAGTAGCAGCATAATGCAGTATTGAACAAATTGCTGGGTGAAATTCAAGTCATGGTTGTTTACTGGGCACATATCCCAAGCTTGTACTCTGGATGTGGACCCACGGGCCCACTCTGAAACTGAATGTCCCCCAGCCCTGTGGACAAATCCACAAGGTCCTCTGTGTCCTCTCTGCAATCACTCACACAGATAACAGCTGACACAAACACAAAGTCTTTCTCCCTCTCTCACACACAAACACACACACCACACACACACACCTCACACACAAACACACACACACACACACGGCAATAAAATGTGCATTGGTGCCCTCAATCCTCAGGCACTTTTCACACCCTTGTGGGTGCTGGCTCTGGGGTAAACATAAAGAGGAGACAGAGAAAGAAAGAGAAAGAGAGAGAAAGAGAGAGAAAACGGAGGACGGAAAACAGGAACAAAGGCTACTAATTCTGTCCCTCTGCCCTTCCTCTGGCTCACTGGGTGAGGATAAAGGGCACAAGAGCCCCTGGACATGGACATGGACATGGGCATGGGCATTAGTGCAAACGTACCACACGCCAACGTTGATTCCCTCCTCTGGCTGCAGGTAGAAGTTGTGGGTGTGATTGAGGCCCTGGTCCTGCGGCCGCTTCAAGTCAATGAAGTAGGGCATCCGCACTGTGAACAGAGGAGAGGAGAGGAGAAAGGAGAAAAAATGAGAGGATGAAAGGAGAGAAGGAATGTGAGGAGAGTAAAGGAGAGGAGCGAGGAGAAGAAATGAAGAGATTGCAGAGAGGTGAGTGAGGTGAGGTGAGGTGAGGTGAGGTGAGGGAGTGAGTGAGGTAGAGTGAGGTGAGTGAGGTGAGGTGAGGTGAGGTGAGGTGAGGAGAGGAGAGGAGAGGAGAGGAGAGGAGAGGAGAGGAGGGGAGGGAGGACAGGGAAGGACAAGACAGGACAGAACAAGTTAGTTTACAGCTCCGCCATCATGGCTGTGTCACAGTAACAGAAACAAATGAGCCTCTCTGTGGAGAAAGGGGGAGATGGGCCAGTGGTGGTGGTGGGGGGAACTACAGAGTGAGGCAGGCCAACTGGAGTGCGAGACTGATGTTTCAGCAGATAAGAGGCACCCAGCGCAGACTTCCTGTGCAGAAACTGCTCTGCAGACTAGCGTCTTTCACTTCCTTTGATATCACTAGCTGCCTGAAGGCTGGCGCTGCCACCACTCGCTACGTCCACAGCCAGAAAACCTGCTCCAAAAAAACAACAACTTCATCACGCAGCTAGAAGCAGTTACTATTTACAGCGCCCGAGGAGAATCATAGCACTATTATGGGCTGATCTAGTGGAGGGATTTCACGTCACATGAACGCAGTCTGACATACTGAGCCAAAAAGCACAAATAAAAATCTCCATGACACAACATCACAGGATATATTTTATTTGTGATCACAAAAGAATTAGAATGCCTTAGCTTTTTATATTTCATGACTCTTTACTGATTAAAGAAATACTAGACAACATTTTATCCTGCTTTTAGGTTAATTTATGTTTCGTAGTCACTTCAAATGGCTCATTACAGGGTGAGTGAAGGCTCTCTCAGTTCCCCTTGTAGCTTCTTCGCACATTTACAGTGATTGCAGGATCACAACGGCATTCCAATGTAAAACAAAACCGAAACTGAGCCTTATGAAATTGCGTTTATTACCTTGTCAATCAACACAGCTATTTCAAAATTATCATCGTTGGTTCCTATTCTTTGGTTTGCAAACAAATCCACATGGTTATCATTACTTAAAAAAAGAAATTATATATACACACACACATACATATATATGCTGCAAACTACTGCCTAACTTGCGGTAAATGGAATCCTTTGTCTCTTTTCTCTTCTAAGCAAACATAAACTATACAAGTCACTACGCAGTAGTTCAGTATGCGCTAGACAGGTTCAAAGTTAGCTGTTCGTGTTTATCTGGTTGACTGTGCACTGACGTGAGATGGCAAAGTAGCCTACAGCAGCCTAGTCTTAGGTTCTTGTTAAGACTTTGAGAACCCTGTCCAGGGATGAGTCTCTCTTTGTCATTATTCGCAGAATACAAGCAGCATAATGACGGTTGTAGACGCTTCATAATAGGGCATTTTAAGAGCTGATGGAGACGTTGAATGAGAGTATGAATGAGAAAAGGTCAAAACACGGTAGATTTGAAGCAAGGTGGAGTGTGCAGAGAAAAATCATGTGGTCGGTCACGGCAGGGCACCCCGACAACCTGTGGCAACTACACTCTTTCATATTGGCTGTGAAGGAAACCGAGGAGCGCCACTTTGCTGAAGCCTGCGCTAAGCAGGGGCATGTGTGACATTCTTTCTTCACAAAAAACTGAAGGAGAATTGTTGACCTTTAAATGTGTGATTAATTGTGATTAATCATAATTAACTCAAATTTTCTATTGTGATTATTTTTTCTAATCGATTGGCAGCACTATATATATATTGTAGGGGGAGCTCTATAGTTTAAAAAAAACAAACTAACCAAAAAAATGCAGATTTGCCTGGTATACATTCAAAACCAGCGAACTACTGTTCAGAGTGATGGTGGATGAGTTGCTGACTCATGAATGTTTGAAGTGGGCAGTAAGCAGGGCGTTTCTCCCTGTGCCCAGGCTGGCAGGCCTAGGGGCTGTGGTGGCTGGCACCCACGGAGCATATCGGATGGAGCGGTCTGCTTATTCCGCACAACGCAGATGGAATATCCACTGCTGTGCTCCACTTCCGTGTGGGGTTCCACGTAGAGTTTGGTTTCAGGGTCAGTTGATATGTGCTCAACGAATGCCCTCGTTCACTCATTCACACACAAACAAACACACACACACACACACACACACACACACACACACACGACAGTCACCCCCAGTAATGAACAATAATCTATTTAAATCAATAGAATCCTGTTAGGTTTAACAGACTAGATTTAGGACACAAGTGAACCATAGTTCCCATTGCAGAGGATGGGACTACACCCATGGGACTCTACATAGAGCAAAGGAAGAGTTATCTTTAGTATTCTCCTGTTGCGTGAGAGTAGGACTAAGGCTTCAGCCTGGTTTCAAAAGAAGGCCATGAATTCTAACTGTGCGTTATGAGCTGAGGGGCTGAACTCACCGAAATTTAAAAAGACTAGTTTCGCCTGGATGGAGGGGCAGAGCTTGATGATGATGGGGATGGCCAGGTAAATGCCCAGCAGCCACATGCACATCCTCCTGAGTCTCCATAGCAGGCCTCTCCTGGAAAACACACACACACAAATATACACACATAGAAAATCAGGACACTGGCAGCAAACATCGCTCATTAACATGACCTGGGACAAATTATGTTAGTGTGGCACTAAGCCGCCACAACAACAACATCAACAACAGACAACAGACGACAGACAACAAAAAAAACACGATGATTTATTCTTAACTTGGAAATGGCATGGTAACAACCAAACAAATGTAAACAAAAAAAAACACGGGAATGGCTTTTTGAATATGCCAAAACTGTCACATGTAAACAGTCCACCCACTCAACCCAAAGTGATATGCAGGGCTCCAGGCTAACTACCTACACTGATTGCACTTTTTCATTTAAGTGCACCACCACAGAATATAAAAGCACCCATTTTTTAGCCTGGTTTTCACGACTGATTACCTCAATCAGAGATTGAGCTCAGACTGGAAACCGATGGATACCGCGGTCATGTCCCAATTCTCTGAGGTGGGATCAACGCATGTAGATCAAAGTGCCTGTGTTAGTCGTTTTTTTCTTTTGGTTTTGGGTGTTAAGTCCACCTCCATTGCGTTGGGGAAAAACCCATATGTCCATTTGTAATTCCTTCCCCAGCTCAGGCAAATGAATAGTGCAAACAGGCCTGGTGGCCGGACTGAGCTGCAGAGCAAAATCAAATCGCAAACAGATCAGGATGGGTTTTTCCAGGCTAATGTGTTCCATCAACACAATAGTATGGATTGGAGAGAGGTTTGGATCAGAGCTGACTAAAGGAAATGTGAGTCCTCTATGGACCCAAGCATCCTTGATGTAGTCACTCTAGCATGTTTGATATAGGACACTTTAGAGTGAGAAGTTGAGAGTGAAAGAATACTAGAAATTTTCACAGCATTTGTGCACTGTGTAGCAAAAGGCTCTCTCAAAATTTCAAGCCTATCGAAGTAACCCATGGGATTTTTTTGTTGTGAAAAACAGATTTTTTGTTGCTCATATGCCCAAGCTGGTTGAACCCTGGAGCCCTGACATGCAAAAGGCAAACACACATGTGAAAAGCAGACGGCTGCATGCCTGGCTAGCTGGCTGACCGCTGGCTGGCTGCATGACAGTCTTTCTTGCCTCCTCACACAGCCCCCAGGAGTTTCTGCATCACATGACTCCACTCCTGCGCTTCTAATTTGATGATGGAAGCTCCTGACTAATGCAGGGGCCCTTTGGTGCCCGGTAGCTGAATGTACAACTTAGTCATTATACGACACAATCATTGCTCTAGCGCATGGTGTAAGCTGCGTGCTGCTCCATTCAAATCACACACATTGGGCATCACAGACACCCCAAGCAATACCCTGCATTAAAGCCTTGTTTGAAATTCAATTCAGCAAATCCACGCTTATTTTCATACATTTCACTACTTTAAGCATGACTCTGGAGACAAAACTCGAGGCATTCCAAACCCTAGCTGCCAAACTCCTGTTTTCTTGGCTGAATTTGACTCATGATCAACTGTCTGGGCCCTCACCATGTCTCCCATAATGTTCTCAGATACACGGCAGTCAAAGATGTAAAAGGAACTGCCCTACTGCATGCATTTGTGTGTGTGAGTGTATATTTATATATATGTGTGTCACCTGAGGTAAACTAAGTGGGGAGTGTTATGTTCCCAAAGAACTGAGAGGTTACAGCCACCCCAGTGTGTTCTACTCACTGTGTTCCCAAAACCCTGATGAGTACTGGGGGGGAAGGGGGGGTGGGGCACAGGTGGGCATCTGACCTGCTTTTCTGCACCCAGCCACACCTGACCATCAGCCGGAGGAATCAGCAAACCTCCCCAGGCACAGTCACAGGAACATTACATCACTGTGTTTCTATTCGTGTTGCATAAGCCTCCCAGTAGCCTGGGGTGCATAAGCCCAGCATTACATGTAGATGTGTACGCCTATCTCTCTGTGTGTGTGTGTGTGTGTGTGTGTGTGTGTGTGTGTGTGTGTGTGGTGTGTGTGTGTGTATGTGTGTGTGTGTGTATATATATATATGTGTGTGTGTGTGTGTGTGTGTGTGCAGCCAGCCTAGCAAGCAGCCTAACTAGCAGGAGCAGCCTTGGGGACACAGTGCTGGAGGACAGGAGTGGTAATTATGGCGTGGTTGTGGTGACTCAGACACAGCGAGCAGCACAGGTTTTCTTCCTGAGTGGGAATAGTTTTTTTTTTTTCCGTTTACTGGGGGAGCTGGCTTACCCCTGTGGGAGGTAGCAGACAATGACGAAGCCTGAGCCCACGCATGATGCTGCCAAGGTCCTGTGGTGCAAGAACACAGACACGAGTGACTACAACCGGGGGCTCATTTTAAAGGAGTACTCCAGGATTCTCAGCCATTTTAGAGTTTCTTTGGAGCGAAAGGCTCCCCTATGGTCCTTCAGCTATCTGGTACGTGTTTGCGTGCGATCACAAAATGTGCAGTCCTGGCTCTGTGAACTGTGGGAAGTAAAGACAAAGTGCAGACAAAGCTATATATACTACTAGTATATATACTACTAGCATATACTACTCAAATCAAACCGCATCAAACCTCACTGCCTTAAGAGCTTGCACTATACCAGTAGACTTAGCTGTTGTGGTCAAATATGATACAGACCATCATTTTTTTTTTCATTTTTCAGAGATGGCATCCTTTCCTTAGATCCCTGCGTGCGTGTGTGTGTGTGTGTGTGTGTGTGTGTGTGTGTGTGTATAGAGGGATGTCTACTAAGGTAGTGGTGGATGACCTCCGATGCCCCCCAGTGACCTTTGGGTCCGGTGCAGAGCCGTGGGCGACGATATGTCACAATGTAGTGGCTGAAGCATCAATCAGCCAAGGAGGCTAAGTAGCACATTGCCATGGCAACCCTTGGGACACATACTCACAAGGACTGCTTATTTCAAACGCAAGGTGGGGAATAACCTTTACAGCAGTGGTCACACACATGTACACATGCGTACACACACCACACACCACCACACACACACACACCACACACACACACACACACACACACACACCACACACACACACACACGTAGTAATGCATATGGGTCATTCCATGCCAACTCCATTCTCCCAGTTGATGTCCCTTTTCCCAATCCCTTTTGAACTAATTAGCCAAAAAAAAAAAAGTCAGTTTTCAGTTTGGAGGCCAACATTTAAGCCACTGCTTAGAATTGCCTGCAAACTGCATTTTCAGGAAGTTTAACTGCAAAATATTGAAAACTCACTGAAATATTGAATTTTGAAATGTAAATATTTGATACGAGAATAACAATTTACTTTATTCCATACGCTTTCCATATTTTACATAAAGTAAGCTGAACGCTGACTAGAAATCATTACTATTACATTTCAAGGCATGGTGAAAATTACAGCCTGACCCAGTGAAATTCCTTTATTCTGCGTGGTTTAATATATAGAGATGTACATAGGCCAATTTGCCTTTACTAACTTTTATTTTTTTAAAAATAAAACAATTTGGAGTACAGACCTGGCATGGTTACATTTAGTAGACAGGAGTATAAATGTGATTTTTTTTTTTCAACAAAATCAATGACTTGAACTGGGAGGCAAGTCATCATGTGACTCAAGCTTTAAATAGGCCATATAGGATTTTCTGTTGACATGAGTTTCTGTGTTGACTGAACAAAATCATCTGTTGGAATAACTTACATTTACTCCCTTTGCAAAAAGTATAATACACTCAGAGCTGGACTCAATAGAAACAAAAGTGCCCACACAGATAAGATCACACAGTAGCATTTATGTCCGCGAGTCAATGTCTCTTTGCTTTTTCCAAGTTTTCTTCTTAACACAAATAAAATCTCTCGCTCTCCCTCTCTCTCTGTCTCTCACACACACACATACACACACTCAACTCTTTCTACTTGGATGTGTACTGTGCAGTGAAGTCTGTGTGAGATGCTAACCCCCTCTGAGAGAGTGCAAGAGCTCTTCCTTGGCACCATGAATTATGCAGCATGCTTGAAAGAGACTGTTAGACTCGGCATACAGTGCCATGGAGGAGCCGGGAGAGACTGACAGAGAGAGGAAGAAAGAAAGAAAGAAAGAAAGAAAGAAAGAAAAAGAGAGAGGGAGAGAGAGAAGAGAGATAGACATACAGACAGATATAGAAAGAGCAAGAGAGAGAGAGACAGACAGAGAAAGCAAGAAGAGAGGGCGGATGGAGAATGAAAGAAAGAGAGAGAGAGAGCAAGAGAGACAGACTGAGAGTGAGACGGATGTAGAGAGAGAGAGAGAGAGAGAGAAGAACTGTGAGACACAGACAGAGAGGAGAGAGAGGCAGATGGGGACAGAGAGCAAGAGAGTCAGATGGAGAGAGACAGGAGAGAGAGAGATAGAAGATAGAGAAAATAGAAATAGAGGAGAGAGACGAGGAGAAAGAGAGAGTGATGGAGAGAGAGACGGATGGTGAGGGAGACGGATGGCGAGAAGGAGAATGGGGAAACAATGAAAGACAGTGGTAGACAGAAACAGGGGCAGATGGAGTGAGATACAAAGCCAAAGGTAAGTGAGGGAATGAGAAGGGAGAAAGAGGCAGGCTCTGTGCGTGTGTATGTGTGTGTGTGTGTGTGTGTGTGTGTGTGTGTGTGTGTGTGTGTGTGTCTGTGTACGTGCACCTGAGTGTGACTATTAGCAAGCGAGTGTGGGTGTAGGCCAAAGGAGTGTGTCGGTAGAAAGAAAGAGAGACAAAAAATGGAGGGAGTGTGTTTAATTCACTCAAAAGTTCTAACAATTTTAGGGTGCAAATGTTTGTCCCCCCCCTCATATCTTAAGAGGATGCCCAAAAGACTCAGACCTCCCAAGGCATCCCCAAACTTAAGCAGCAGCTGTGTTCTCTTACAGAGCTGAAACATTCCCATGATTATTCAAATGATTTACCATACGCCAAGTAGCAGCAGCAGATAATCAAATTAGTCCATCTACCGTTCACACACACATGCACACACACACACACACAAACACACACACACACACAAACACAAGCTATCTAATTATCATGTTCTCATGATTTCCCCACAGTATAAATGAAAAAGGGACTGAGGTTAAGCATGTGATGCTGACAAATGGGTTTCTTTGTGGTGAGGCCTGCTGTAAGGTGTCAGGAAGCAAGTGAGTGTGTTTACTGGCTGTTGTTGGAAACACCCTGTCATGACAGAGTGTGTGTGTGTGTGTGCGTGCGTATACACACGTCACTCTCTCATGGGAAGGACAATTTCCTGGAGGCACCTGAGCAGCGAGGGTGTTTCTGCTGCTCCTGACAGATAACAATGACAGGGGTTGTTTTTCTAAACGTGTGTGTGTGTGTGTGGGCAGAAGCATTACAGTGACCTGCTGCCTCCAGGATGTCCATGTTTGTGAATAATCTGGCATCTATTAATCAATTCTCTGTGTCCCTGTATAGACTGAGGGACTGTGTAAAACTGTATATATATATATATATATATGTGTGTGTGTGTGTGTGTGTGTGTGTGTGTGTGTGTGTGGTGTTGCACTGGCAAGATGGACCTGTATAAACAGATTCACCTGAATCTGCTGCTGAACAGTCACTATACTCCCAAACCCACCCACACCCTCACCCTCACCCCCTCCCCCAAACCAGGCTGACAGATGGTGGCCAGAACTGTAGAGTATGTGAAGCCTCATGTGCCCCTATACACCTCTCACACACACACACACACACACACACACACACACACACACACACACACACACACCTCAAATGTTTACTGCAGCAAAACTGACCTCCCACATCCACCGTTAGTCAAAATAAAAATGTCCGTTCGGCTATTGTTCAATGGCCTCCACAAATGAAGACTCTTCCATGTGCTCACCTGATCTGTAATGAACAGGTGCTGAATGGTCATTACAGGTGCTGGAGAAAGAAACACGGCAGGGGAGAAAATGAAAGAGAACCAAAGTCAGAGAGAGAGAGAGAGAGAGAGAGAGAGAGAGAGAGAGGCTGGCATAGTTAGCTAAAGTACATGCAAGTTTAACATCCCTGCGGCTAATGCGTTTAGCAGAGCAGCCAGGTCACACAAATCTTCTGCCATCTGGGCCTCATTATGCTCACGGACATGAAAGGGTGGGGGGTGCAGAGACAAAACGCCTTGTCCTGCTAGATGACACTGATCAGCAGCTTGGTGCAAGACCATTTAAGGCATCCTTGTGTACTACAGTGCCAGAGCAGAGTGGAGGCCTTTCTGGACATTGTGCCTTTAGAATTACTTTTCTCTGATGAAAACTACTAGCTGTGCTGCTACTAGGCCACTACATTTCCAGGATAATTCAAAGCCTTGTAGTCTTCTAGTCACATTTCTTTGGAAAATTATTGATTCCCAATGTCCTCCCTAAGCTTTATGCATTGAACCCTCAAAGATTTAACTAGCGTAAAATCGACTTCATGATTAGCTGATTCATGCCTAAGTCTTTGATGACTCAGGGCTTAGGGTAAGTGCAGACAATGAGATTTATCCAAACCTAAATCTTTGTTGGTCATTGCAGTATTTGTTATTGATGGTAGCTGTGTGTTATGGTCCTCAGGGCATCATCTCCCCAAGACACCCCTACCCTCGGTCACCCTTGCCCTAGCCAAGGTTACAATGCGGCTGCCAGGACCTTGAGACACCCGTGGCTGGCAGAATGGGTGCAATCAGAGCCGGCGCGCTAATGCACCCTGACAACAGAGGAGGAGGAGGAGGAGGAGGAGGAGGAGAACGCAGCTCAGAGGGTAATCGCCACAGCGACTCCTTCTGCCTCTGTTGAAGCCAGGCCTGCGGATAAGTGTGTGTGGGTACACGGAGTCTGGAAGGAGATGGGTTTAAATGAGGTGCGTGTGTGTGTGTGTGTGTGTGTGTGTGTGTGTGTTGGGGGGGGATTTTTGATCAGGGCTTAGGTGTGCAGAGTCACATTTAAAACTGGCATCTTAGTTGTTCAGGTTCACACTGCTGGAACATCTACAGCTTTGATCAATAGTTAGTGATTAGGTGTTTGATCATTTTCAACAGGGTGAGCCTTGAAAACCCCCACACATTAAGCAACCATCTCACACTTGCTGAAGAAGACAAATGAAGACACCAAAATCCTCCATCATGCTGAATGGATCATTGGAAAGGTGTTAGATTTCAGTCTTACTCAATCTCTAGAACAATTAAAAAGATATTTTGGTCTCTTGAAATATGGATGTAAAAAAGATCTCAGTGCTTTGCCGGATACCCAAGATGCCTCAGCTACGAGGCATCTTAGGTATCCGGAAACAGCCTTGTTTCTAAAATTATACAACGGTAGCCAGCATTGCAATACCCCCACGCATGTACATTGGCGCGCGCGCGCACACACAGACAGACAGACAGACAGACAGACACGCACACACAGACACACAGCGAACTCAGTGAACAACAGACACCTCACCAAGGAGCAATGCTGGTGAGCAGAAAGGATATAAAACATAGTTCATGATAGTCAATTTACAGGCAGAACCTGAATACACACAGGCCTACATACACCCCTGCACACAAGGAAGGAGAGTGAAAAAGACAGACACACAGGGAAGGGGAGAGAAAGAAGAGAGAAAGAGAGAGAGGAGAGAGAGAGAGAGAGAGAGAGGGGAAATGGCTTATCAAAACACACTAATTCACATTTGCCAGCTGATTCACTATACACACTCAAGTCGCTGGTCAACAATGTCTGCTCTCTCTCTCTCTCTGCTGTGTGTATTGTGTGCTGGGTGTAGCACAATACTCTGCTTTATCGGCTCCCTTTGCTCAAGTCAGACTCCGCAGCAACGTGCTGTTGCATGTTGCACCCACTTACGTCTGAGTAAGCCATAGCTTAGCTATGGTTCCATGATTAGAGCGAGCTCAGAGGAACTCATCTGATTCACTGGGTTCCAGATAAGGAAAAGCACTGCTTTTAAGAACCCTCAGGAGTAGTATGGCTCTAGATAAGACACAGGACCACTTTTGAGAAGTCTGTGGTTAAGGTTCTAGATAAAAGCACTGCTGCTCTGAGCGTCCGTTACAACAGTGGATCAAAACCATTGACTCAGGCACAGATTCCAATCATAATTACAGGCCAATCCCAATCACAGGAGCTTCATTCCGATCTGTGAAAAATGACGAGACAGAATGGACAAGAAAAATTGCAGACTCGTGTCGTGACAAGGATGGATGGAGGTGGCCTGATGGGAGACACTTCTGGAAGAAAAAGGACTTGTCTTCTGGCCCTCACACAGGCTCGTTTCAGCGGTACATGTCAAGAGTACCAAGACAAACAACCTGCAGCAACCTCCAAACTCTCCACACAAGTAACAGGCAGCCAGGAACAGAGAGATAGAAAGAGAGAAAGAGATAGAGAGAGAGAGAGAGAGAGAGAGGTAAGACACTGGTTCAGGACTTGGCTGGGAGGCCTCTTCACTGCAGAACAAATCAATCAGCTTTAATGGAGCAATTAAGAATTAAGGCTCTTCCTTCCAAACTGTGGCTGATTTGGTTATTTAATGCGTGCACAACAGCGCAGGACTGCAAGTCTTCTCCACTTTTGATCAGCAAATTCCTATTTCTATCAACAAGCCCCATTCCATTACGTAACATGGACTCCTGGTTGAAAATAGACACACTCTCAGTTTTGTGCATATGAACTGCACAGCCTACATGTTTTGTGCTGTGTACCTGAAAGCTGCACTACAGATAAGCAACTGTAGCTGTAAATCATGTTGTTTCAGGGAACTATTACTGAAATCAGTGACAGCAACCGCCCGACTGAAAAAAGAGGTGTCTATGTGACCTAAATATAGACGGTGAGCGCAGTGCTGAAAACCATGAAGAAAAAAATATATAAATATATAAAGGGTATATTTTCCCCTCCTCTGCTGCTTGGTTGCTATAATGCACAATGACAGTGAAGGCAAAGCCACCACATGCACAGTGTGTCCCGAAGGGAGAGGAGAAGTAGAGGCGGGTGGCAGGGATGAAACCCTGGTAAGCCAGTTCTTCAAGACTCGGCCACAACTGATGTGGAGATAGGAGCGGCGGAGAAAGGGTGGTGGGGGCATATACCTCAGTCAGACAGACAATAGAAGGGTAACAAGTGTAAATGAGTGAGTCACTCAGTCACTCACTCAGTCACACACACCACACACACTCACACACACAGTGTCTTTTAGTCTCTGTCAACATTTTTCATCCTTCTTATTTTCCCTCTGGCTCTACTTCTATCTTCCTCTATCTTTAACTCCTTCCTTCTGCAAAACAGAAATACTAATGTCAGCGAAAACTGAGTGCTTAACACATAAACACCAACGGGTGGGGGGAGGGGGGGGGGGGGGTCTTTACACTTCCACAGATGAAACAGCTGCTAATAGAGTGACAAATAACAGGGTAACAAAATTCAGCACAGATTGTGTCTGCTGCCCTTTGGTGGTTCCAGAATTCACTCAAGAGTTTATTGAACCTGAGTGAAAAAAGGTCAATAGTTCCAAGAAGAGTTCAAAGAATGACCCAGAGAACTGAATTCTCTGCATCTTTATGAGGATGTGCTAACCTTGTGGATGCATGTACTTGTTCACTATCAGTGAGTGAAACTCAATGAGATCGGCCAGTCCCTGGCGCAAAGAGGATGGGTATATATGGTTACTGTCCAGCTGAGGAGCGAGCACAAAGGTGTGCCATTTCACATCTAGTATCGAATCACAGAAGGCTGGGGGGTATCATATGCCTGACAGGGCCATAGAACGGAAAGACTTCCTCCAAAGCAACAGTTCGATAACACTGAATCATCTCTGTACTCAAAGCCTTTCCGTAGCTTTTTGTTTTTTTCGCCCAACATCCATCTGAATGCCGACTCTAACTTTAGAGCAGCTGCTATGCTTTCAAACACCCCTTAGCATGCCAGCGTATTTGAAGAAAGCTTGAGGGTACTGTGCATGCAGCAGGGAACTATTTTTCATCTGTTAGTAATTTCTCACATGAGATGAATGATTAGCATGGGAATGACAGAAACGTTTTAACTGCATTCATCACAGGCACTTTCACAAATTAGGTTACATTTCATATTTGATTTCACTGAAAACTAAGTAGCCATACGCACTTGACTTCCAAATACAAGCCTGACAAATAAAAGGTCAACCAGTGCAATATTTAGCTTAGCCCTTAGCTCTTTAACATAATAATAAGACCACAACCATCTGAGTTAGGGCACTGCTAAATTGCAAGTCAGGCCAAAAGCTTCAACTTTGCATGACGAAACAACGCATGCAGGTCATGAGTATAGAGAATCTCTTTTGCTGACTTGGCGTCCTATTCACACCCTGGCTGGCACTTTCAATGAACTGAGGGCTACTTCCCTCCGAGCTAAACACAGTCTGTCTGCCCAAACAGAACGGCTCCTCTGTGCCACAAGTCCTTGTCACGAGATCTTGTGTGCAGTGTTGGTTAGACTGAGCTGTTTAATGTCACACAATGCAACACTATGCAATGGGTCACAATCTGAACTAAAACAACAGGAACAGCCCCAAATGGATTGGATTTATTCATGCAAAATTCATCTGCATCAAAAAGCAAAAATAAATAGGCCTTGGAGGTGCACTTGGATCCTAGATGTGCTACAGCTATAGTCATTTATGTGGTAGAGGAAATTTGATCAAACTAGTTAACATGGATTCTTTTGGGGGATATTTACAAATCTTAGCCGACCTAAGTTTGTTTTTCAACGACTAACTAGTCCGTCACAACATCTACTCCTTGACAAAATTTGATAAATGTTTTGAACATGGGCTTGATGATTACAGGAGGTCAAACTGTCAACAGACCCAACACTGAAACTCAGAACTTACAGGGCTATACTTTACAATTTAAAGGCTGGGTATCATTTTGAAATCTACTACACTGGGAAAACAGACCATTTAAAATGACATGAGAAAGGCACTAAGCTCAACAGGACAGAAAGACCATTTATGTATTTGCTCCTTACTTCATGACAATGGTGTGAGCAAATTAGGCTCCCTTCACAGGAACAAGTCAATCAGGATCAGGGGTACTGGTTACACAAACTGCTGTTGTCAGACACAAGGGGAGCTGAAGGTGGACAGTAATCCCCATGAAGCAACACCCTTCACAAGACTATAAATGACTGGCAAATATCCACAAAAATCACAGACAAAAATTGTTCTCAGCTGAAGTAAGTGCTCACATTTTACCTTTTAGGCTTCACTGTGTTGAATGCAAACAGCATCAGTACTTGTATGCAAAACAATGTTTAAAGCACCATTGGTACAACAGACTTCTGTTTTCATTGATAATACCTCTACTACCTTTACTGTAGAGTACAGTCACCAGACACTCCACCCAGCGATGTTGCCCCAGACAGGAGATATTCGATACTTTTTGATACAAAACGATGGGGTCGTTTCAAACTGAAAGACTGTACATGACTTTCCCATGGATTCCTCTGCACTTACGTCTAAACATCGATAAAGTATGTCAGTGCTCTATATTTATGCAACGCATGAGGCACAAAACTACATTCTACACTGAAATGCCAAGCCTCATTGATCAATACAGTGCTTATTTATGTCTATCCCAAGTGAGACTCCTTGGAGAACCATTGCACAACTCGTCTGTTAATGCTCCGTAGTTAATAAGATTAACGAAATATTTAGCAGGCAAGTGCAGCCACTGTGCGTAGTTTGTTAGTAACAACACAATATCTCACCTTCTAAAAGCTCTGCCCATCGTCTTGTCTGAGGCGGCAGAATCGTAGTGGTCTCCAGATTCTGTGCTCCCTTGTCCTTTCTTATGACTGTTTTTCAGATCGCTGTCCAGCAATGTTTTGGTGACAGAGCTGTCATTATCTTGAGGGGGCGAGTTATTCCGCTTTCGCATCACTGAAATCTACAGGACCAATTTAAAAAGATCAAGTAAATATGACCGCAGCAATAAAGAACGCTTCAACCTTGCTAAATGTCGTACTCAACGATACAGGTTTGTTCCCTTAACACAGTCAGCTTGCTGGAAAACGCTTCTAAGTGCAGGAGGCAGTGTACACCGCTGATCACTCTACCGTTGTATCCACTCCCAGCGCAACCGACATTCAGCACTTTTCCTACATTGTTTGCAGAAGTCCTATATCTGCAGAGACCAGCTGATCAATTCAACCTTTCCCCTAAGTTCCGATTGTGGCCAATCAGAGAAGACCTGTCAGCCATGTTTGCGACAGTCGTAAAGTTAGCTAAGCAAATAGCCGCCATCCTATGCTCGTAAAGTCAAGTCACTGTAAATACTGCTGGGTACTGATTACCATAAATAATGTCTTTATAAATAATGCGAATAACACGGGGGAAATCGCTCTGACATAATCGATATAATCTAATACTTCCACGACAATACGAAGGCACTGTAGCCTTAAGTTAATGCTAGCTAGTACTAATGCTAGTACTCGGCTTGGCATAAAGTGGAAATTTAAGAATTTAGAGCTAGCCAACGATTCTTCAATTACGTGTAGTCAGTTGCTCTCATGTGGCATTAGATTAATTTAACCCTAGTAGCAGAGGCTAAATCCACCAGAACAAACGATAAGCCTTCTGTCTATGATAGTGTGCATAATGTCTAAATAATACTTAGCTAAATACTTAGTTGATCTATAAGGCACAGCCCCTTGACTTTTGAGCTTCATACACGGTTTACTTAACTTTGGTTGATTCTGCTTTAGCTATCTATCTACCAACATGAAGACCACCACCACTTAAAATGCCTTTCAGTGGGAGTACACTGACAATCTAAGTTAAGTTACTTTAGATAAAAGTTGGAAGAAAGTTATTTAAACAACCTGCTCATTTTGAAACTTCTCCAAAGACTTCCCAAACCAGTTCCACAAGCTGTCATCATGAATGTCCCCTACAGTTATCCGTACTTTGAACACGGTCACGTGATCATCACAAATATTCTTCCCGCGAAATTGTGTGTTTGCCTGGTTCACTTGTTGGTGGATTGTGGTCAATAGTTGATTTGTAACAGTTACATTGGCAAAATGTTTTGTGAAAAGGCAGTTGAACTTATTCGAGAACTTCATCGAATGAGTGATGGGCAATTACCAGCTTTCAATGTAAGTATGAATTCTTCGCTTGTCTCACATGACGTTAAGTCATACTAACAATTAGCATCAAGCATCATTATTTTATGACATTAGCCAAGGTTACTTAACGTTAACGTAACATTAATATCACTGGATGTTTCGAGATGGTCAGACTTCAGATAACCAACATGATCATTTCTATTGCAAAAGGAGGATGGCATTAGACAGGTCCTCGAGGAGATGAAGGCGTTATACGAACAAAACCAAAGTGATGTGTAAGTGGCTGCTGCGGCTGTTTACATTAGCTGTAAATGTCGCGTAACCTATGTTTACGCATCGGTTTGAAATATTGGTTTTCTATGTTTGTCTGTCATTTTAGAAATGAGGCGAAAGCTGAGGGCAAAAGTGAACTAATTCCCACGATCAAATTTCGTCACTGTTGTCTGTTGAGGAACCAGCGCTGTGTTGCCGCATACCTGTAAGTGTTAAGTCTCATACTTTTCGAACGTTTGCTGTGGACATGAGTTAAATGGGCAGTAAAGACTTTATGCCACTTGTCCCCTCTACAGGTACGATCGCTTACTTCGGATAAGAGCCCTTAGATGGGAATATGGAAGTGTCCTTCCTACAAATATACGCTTTCACATGTGCGCAGAAGAGGTAATTATTGTTTTACACCTGCCACTAATACCCTTAGCTTACAATAATCAATTCATAGTGTTTGTGCTTTAGGGTATCATTTGGGTTATAACGTTATGCCCGCAATGATAAAACTATCTTTGAAGTTGATGATTCTGTCTGTTTAAACCCTGAACAGCTGGAATGGTTCAACCAGTACAAAAAATCCCTCGCCACATATATGAGATCAATTGGTGGAGAGGGTGGTCTGGACATAACACAGGACATGAAACCTCCCAAGAGTCTGTACATAGAGGTGAGGCACATGCTTATAGGTCATAGTTTATTAAAACCATCAGTGACCCTGAGATCACTATTGTGTAGAAAAGAATAAGATTTGCCATGATTTCATACTTCATTCGAATCTGTCATTTTTACTGAAGTGATCTAAAGCCACTATTTTAGTCCGGTCTCTTGTTCTTCTCTGACATATTGATGGTGGGACTTCATAACCAAACCGGACTTCCAAAAGAGATATTTATTTTCCCTCTGTGGTAGGTTCGCTGTTTGAAAGACCATGGTGAATTTGAAATAGATGACGGCACGGTTATCCTGCTGAAGAAAAACAGCCAGGTATGTTCCATTAACACAGGTTGACTTTCCATTCAGATTTCTTTACAAAATGAAAATTTCAAGAAAGTTACATTGTGTGTAACCTAGTTTTATCTTTTCCATACATATTCTACCTGCAGCATTTTCTCCCACGGTGGAAATGTGAGCAGCTAATTAGGCAAGGTGTTCTGGAGCATGTCATCTCCTGAGGTCCCAAAAGAAGAGGTACATTGTTATGTGATGGGAGGGAAAAACGTATTCTGGATGCACATGTTCAAGGAAAGAGGTTTTACTTGGTAAACATTTTGTACATTAATTTATACAGTGATGTAGGGCAAAAATAAATGTACATCCTACTTCATCACAATTACTCTTTTCATAATAATGTCACTGTCTGGGAATTTTCTTTAATAATGTTAACCACAGTCGTCAATGCTCACAATGTTTCTATAATACTACATGCTGAAATTATACAGTAGTGCATAAAGACTTCAAAATGTGCAAGTGTCAAAATGTAGCACCCGTGTATCAAAACTATACATTATGAAATGGTGTACTTTTGGTTTCTATTACAAGTTTATTAAGAACACTTTCATAAATATCATTCATTGTAAAGACCTAACATAATTGTGCCAAACTTTGTCCTTGGGGTCGATGTTAATTAAAGTAGGAAGAAATAGAAGCACCCTGATTTTCCTGTGATGTTTAAACTGGGAATGAAACCCAAGCAGTGCCAGAGTGTAGCATTGCTGCATCCACTCAATCATTTACAAAACTAGGAATAGAGACCTGTGAGATTGTGGGCTTTTGTGGGACAGGTAGTTGCTATGAAAGATGCCGTGTGGTCACACACCACACTTCATCCACGTGTTTGACAAGGATTATACCATGGGACTAAAGGAAGCAGTACCAGTAATATTGCATAGCATGGTCCCCTAATGGTCATTTGTCTCAGTCCACTTCATCAGACACTCTATAAAAAGCACAGCTATAGAAACTATGATTTAAAAACCTGGAACAGTTCTTACAGCTTCACAAGAGGTGAAAAAAATAAAGAGTAAAAACTGTGCTTGGTACCCTAGATGAAAAAAAATATATATATAAATCACCAAGTTACCTGCTTGGCTTGTGCATGGAGAGGATATACATAAGGATCAATTATTGCTTAAGGGTGACTAAGAACATTACAGCACTGGCCCCACTAAGCTGTGACTGCATCCTACTTGGTTGTGGAATAAGAGGACAGAGGTATGTCACAATGGTATATATATGGCTCTTGTGTGCTCTTGTAGGGAGACAAGTGGCCCTAGGCAGAGAGGGATGCTGGGGCGATTTTACGTAGGAGTTTGTTTAGAGCCGCCACTTTCTCCTCAAGTAAGAAGCTCTTCTTCTCTGCGCTCTTCTGTCGTTGCTCGGTGATCTGCAGTGCCTTCATGAGCTGGGAGTTCTCTACATACAAGTCCTTGAGTAAGAGGTCAGACTTGGCGTTCTTGGTCAACTGCAAAACAAAAGATTGATCCAGAAATGATGGGTCTTAAATAAGTTAGGTGTGGTTAAGTTAAGTAATAAGTTAGGTGTGGTTGAAACATAAAATGTCAAATAGTTTCTTAGTTAATGCAACCACTCTAGAAAGCACAAGCAACATCTTGTCTTAGTCTGGCTTCCCTATCAGAAATTAATTTAATAAACAAGTAACTTGGCAACCAGACAGGTTGCATGTCATATCCGTTTAAAATCCAATTTAACCGTTAGATCAAATGTGGCATTAACTGTTGCAGAGGTGAATATATAATATCAAACACTGCCAACCATTGTGTCAACATATACACAGCATCAGCTCCCAGTCACTTTCTATAATGGGGATTGATGCTTACAGGCTAATTACAATTTAATGGAACACCTCCAGCCAATAGTGCAATACACTGAATAGCAGTCTGGCAGAGCCAGATAAGCTCTCTTCAGCTCAATGATGAGATCAAATTAAAGATGGCAGTCATTATCTTAGCTAATGGGAAACTGAATGTGCAATGCACATCCTCGGACAAGGACTGAAATCTCAGATTCTTCCTGAAAGTTTTTGGGATCAGTAGGGCTGAGTAACGAGCACCCACCTGCTCCTTCAGTTGGTCGACCTTCTCTTGTAACATCATCCGAACATTCTTCAGTTTGGCCTCCACTTCCTCCATTCTTTCCTGCATGTGTCCCATTACCTTCTCATATTGCTCCTGATGGGGACAACAACAGGAAAGGAAAGATGTCACAACTGATATGGTGTGCTGATTCCTCCTGCGCTTTTTGACTGAGATACCAAGGCAGCCACTGGATTTGGTCACTTGTTTGAAGAGTAAAATGCCATTTTTGGTATTATTTGCTCTGATCCTAAATTCTGAAATTCTGAGGTTCAAGCACAGCATTGACTCACAGGTGTAAATGTGCTCTACTGTGTGAGGGTTAATAATATCTGATATGAATGAAAGATGCAATGACAGAGTCAAAACTGCAAAAAATTCAGAAATTCTCAGAATATGTGGCATCACAGCCAGTGCATTGCCTTAAGATAATTTAAACTGAACATCTGAATCTGAAATTGGGAAATGGTAAGTTGCTGACTGAAGATTTCAACATAAAATGCCACCACATAGCTCCCATGTACTCTGTGTGTCTTTTGTAGTGGGGAAGTGTTTTTGTTTAAATATAGAGCATCTCCTGGTGCTGGCAAGCCTCCCCTTACCTGCTGCAGTGCCAGTTGCGTGCTGGCCTTCTGTGCCTGGGAGCGGAGCATCTCCTCCAGCTGTTGGCCCCTGCGCTGGTGCTCGGCCAGCTGGGCCTGGAGGGGCGCCAACTGTTCCCTGGAGCCCGCCTGATCCCTCAACTCCTGCAGGGCCCGCGTGTGCTGTGCCTGTGCCAGAGACAGGGCCGTGTCTGCCTGCAGCGCCTGTGTGGAAATGCAAGCATTGGAGAGGTTAGACACATGTATGTATACACACTCACTTACACAAAAGTCAGTTTCAGTTAAAGTCTGAATATTCCATTACCGCGAGACAAAATGACTGGATTATGTTTAGTCACTAAGGTCAAAGCACCCCTAAAGACGATCCAACACAAATGATTCACATCACTGAGTATGAACTGAGTGGAGGAGCACTACGACAGTTCCCTTTAATTATCAGATTTGATTCCACTCTCTGGCGTCTGTATATATGCTATGCCTTTACAGTACTGGCTATTGTATCAAATATGGAGCTTAATCATTGCCAGGAAATCTATGAATTGTGTGACACGGGGCATAGAGTGAAAAAAATAAAAATAAAAAAGGCTTACTTGATCCTTGGCCTCTTGTGTAGCTGTCTCTAGTTGTGCTTGTCTGTGTTTTAGAGTCAGGCATTCTTGGGTCAGCTTCTGCAGTTCTTTCTCCTGGCCCTGCAGCTGAGCTACCTGCAGCAGGAAATTAAATTGTGATCACTCTGGTTATTTTTAACATGTCCATCTTCACACTTTTGAGTTTAAATGACCTAATACCTGCCAAGGGATTACAGGCGGAAACTAGCATGACTTTGCTAAAACAGGGTGCAATGCATCTTTCCATGTTTTATACAAGGCTAATGTTTTTATTGTACACTGTCCCTGTTAAAAATAAATAAAACAATAAATAAAGAGATTGTTTACAGATTGACATGCCTCCCTGGAGTTGTGCTGACAAAACACTAGTGGCCTTTGAGGGAATGGGAATGGGAAACAGTCCATATTTACCTTTTTAAGCAGGTCCTGGTTTTGTCTTTGAAGCCTTTGGCATTCGTCTCCCATAACGCGACACGCTTCATCCTCATGCTGCCTTTTGGCTCTCTGCAGTTCTTCCTTCTCTCTCCCCAGCTGACCAATAGTCATCTGCAGCTCATTCTCCTAAGACACACCAAGTGAACACACACACACACACACACACACACCAGGTTAAGTCATTATTACACAAGGCTTGACGTTCTCAGGCTCTGGTTCAAGATTTGAGAATAGATAGTTATGGCTTCCGATAATTACGGCTTCTGATAACATCAGACACAAAAATTCCCACTTTAAGCCCCGAGCAGAGAATAAGCAACACATATTTGACAGAATATAGAGTATGTTCCATTTTCTTTTTTTACTGAGAGTGATGGACAGTTCAAAAAATCAGCATTTGTGGCTTACCTTGTCCTGGGAGTCTTGCAACATTCTCTGCAGTGCAACAATTTCCTGGTTATGGACATGATTCTCCTGGGACGCGGCCTGGAGCTGGGAGCGCAGCTGTTCAGTCTGGATGTTGACAGCATGGAGTGACTCCTGGAGTTTTTCAACCTGTCAAGACATTAAACAAATATATCCTTATATGCATGGAACTACTGACATATTAATTGAGCCTTATGATACCTTATGAAGGCCACATAAAGAGCTGCTACCTTGCAGTTTCTGTCCTCTGCCTCTTTAAGCAGCCTTTCTTTGTCCTGCTGAAGCCAATGGTGCTTTTGAATGAGACTGGTCAGCTCAGACTCAGCTTCAGACAACTGCTGAATCTGCATTCCACACACAACATTAAAACGTCACAAACAAGCACCGTCACAGACAACACAGACATAGTGTAATTTAGGACCAGCAAAGAACACAGACATCTCAGACATGTTTAAAATATAATAACAAATAATAATAATAAAATAATCAGACACTGGTAACAGACAATTTTAACAAAATCAAAACATACATACATGCATATGCATGCATATGCATGTGTATGTATGTATATATATATATATATATATATATATATATATATATATATATATATATACATACCTTCTCCTTGGCTGTGGTCAGCTCTCTCTCCAGCAACTCGCGCTCTCGCTGCCAGTTGGCCTGGAGCTGAGCCCTGTCATGTTCCTGCTGACTCGATGCCTCCTGCAGCTGACGGAGGGTGTTCTTCCCATCCTCTTGCTCACGGCACACCTGGGCCAGACGTTCCGTAAGCATCTGAACGGCACCCTGGTCGGACCTGAGACGCGAGCTCAGCTCAGCGTTCTCAGTGCTAAGCTGGAGGTTCCGCGAGCTGAGGTCCAGAACCTCTTCGCGGTATTTTGCATTCTGAGCAAAACAAATAAACGAGTCCAAAATTATAATTAATCAGGACGACAACATAAAATATTTGTTTGTCAGGAATGGACTGAACTGAATAGACAAAGTCAAGATCATTCAGAGCTAATGACTGAGATTTGAAGAGTTTGAATATGCATGTTATGTTTGTGCATCTTTTGAGAGCAAACAGGTGAGGAATGAATAGAGCAAAACACATTTACCTCTTTATGCAGCTTTTCCTCCTCCTCCCTTTTTCTCTCATGTTCTCTCTCCAGTTCATCCAGTCTCCTCCTGGACACACACGAAAGTTCATGTATATTCATCTCACACACTATACTACACAGATCTGTATCAATGTATCAACATTATACTACACACTATACTACACAGATGTGTTTCAAGGTATCAACATTATACTACACACACATACTACACACTATACAACACAGATCTGTATCAATGTATCAACATCCTGTTGACACAAGAGTGAAACATACCTCTTTTTGTCAACCTCCTCTTCAAGTGTTTTCACATCTTGTTGTAGCATAGCCAGACGGTCTTTTAGTGCACTATTTTCTGAATTGACTTCATCAAGTTTTGCCCTGATGTAAATAAAACAAACATGGTCACCATCATCTCCATGATAAAATGCCAATACCACCAGGCTTGATCGATGGATCGACAAAATAGATTTGCACAATCATAGGCAGTGTGCTGGAATTTAACCAAACACTGGGTGAATGCATTCTTTTCAAACACACAAAAATGGCTTTCAGTTTTCAAAGCAAATAAATCTAAATTAGTTGTGCAAAACTGCAGACACGCGGCAAACACAGCCAAGAGATTCTGCGACTCTCGTGTTATTTGCAATATCTACTACCATGCAATCAAAAGAAATCATTCAGTTAGTAAATGAAACAAGTTTTGCTCATTTGTAAATTCTGTCGAAACTGCACAAGAGAAGAGAGGAAAAAGAGACTGCAGTTAATAATCATTCCATTAGACACAGAACATTCCAAGAGAAGACAAAGAATAAAAAAGTTAGACACACACACACACACACACTTGTGAAGCTACAGTTATTGAGTTCATTGCATCCAATGGTCAGCAGGCAAAAAGTCTCAGATCACGGCGGGTGTGGGTTAGTCATCGTTTTTATTGGCTGGTTTATTTCCTGGTTGACCAGTCCGCATGGTGACAAACCTGTGTGGACTAGCAGGGTCCATGACCACCTCGAGAGCCATGACCAGCTTCTCCATCTCCAGGAGCTGTTCCCTCATCCTTGTCTTCTCCTCCTCAAACTCCCCCTCCACCCGGCTCTGTTCCTCTTGCGATTTCTCCAGAGATTTTTGGAGCTGTGTGTTTGTTCCCTCTGCCTCCTCCAGAGCCATGACCAACTTCTCCATCTCCAGGAGCTTCTCCCTCATCCTCGTCTTCTCCCGCTCAAAGTCCTCCTCCATCCGGATCTTCTCCTCCTGGGCTTTTTCCAGGGATTTCTGGAGCTGTTTGTTTGCTCCCTCTGCCTCCTCCAGAGCCGTGACCAACTTCTCCATCTCCAGGAGCTGCTCCCTCATACTTGTCTTCTCCCGCTCAAAGCTCTCCTCCATCTGCGTCTGCTCCTCTTGGGATTTCTCCAAGGTTTTCTGAAGCTGTGTGTTGGTTCCTTCCACTTCCTCTAGAGCCATTACCAACTTCTCCATTTCCAGGAGCTGTTTCCTCATCCTTGTCTTCTCCTGCTCAAAGTCTCCCTCCACCCGGATCAGCTCCTTCTGGGGTTTCTGGGCCTGGTTTTTGGTTTCCTCAGCCTCCTCTCTAACAGTGCTGAGTTTCTCCTTGTCCCTGAGAAGACCCCTCAGCTCATCCACCTCACCGGAGAGTCCTTTGCTCTGCTCAAACAGGTGCACCTTCTGCTGGACTTGGGCCCACAGTTCATCCATCTCTGCCGCCCTGGCATCCAGCTGGGCACGGAGCTCCTGCACTAGGCTGTCTCTCCTCTCCAGCTCCTGGGAGAGGCGCTGGATCTCCTCTTGGAATCCATTGGCCTCTGCCTCCATCTCCATGATCTGCGCTGAAAGCTGGTTGGTCAGCCCACGGTAGGCAGTGTTTTCCTGTTCGAGGCAGTCCCTCTCCTCTTTGTCCAGCTCCAGCATTGACCGGATGTTGATCACTTTGTTCTGCTCCAATCTGAATGCCTCCTGCAAGCTTTGCTTACTTTTCCTCATTTGCTCCAAGTCGGCAGTCAGGCTTTGGAAACGCGCCTGCAAGTGCTCCAACTCTGTAGTCTGTCTGCTCAACTGTTCATTCAACTTGGTTCTCTCCACTTGCAGAGCCTCCAGTTCAGCAACCTGTCTCATGAGTACTGCTTCTTTGACTCTCACTGCTTCTTGTGTCTTCTCTATGTTTGCCCTCAGTGTGCTCATCTCCTCCTCTTTCTCCTTGAACTGGGCTTGCTGCAGGGCAAAGGCGCTCGACAGGTGGTTACAGTTCCCCTGGATCAGCTCCTTTTCACTCCGTAGTGCATCAGCCTCTGCCTGCGCACTTTCCAGTTCCTGGGTCAGCTGGGAGAGCTTACAGAGCAGCTTGTCTGTCTGGGCTGTCTTCACCTCCAACTCCCTCTCCCGCCGAATGAGGTCGGAGGTCAGCCGCTGGATGGCGGAATCCTGCGACTTCAGGTGGACCATGTTCTCCTCCAGTTGCTCGCACATCTCCTCCATCTTGGCCTCCAGACGCTTTTGTAGCTCTTGTGCCTCCACCTCGGCCCGTTCCTCCAGCTCCAACCGCATCTGAAGGACACGGATCTCCTCCTGCAGGAGTTGCACTTCCTCCTGATGCGCCTCCTCAAGCCGCCGCTTCTCCTGGGCTGCGCGGTGGCAGATCTGGGCCTGCTCCTCACCGGCACGCTCCTCATGCCGCAGGCGCTCCTGCCGTGCCTCCTGCTCCAGCTCATGGAGGCGCGCTTCCCAGTGGCCCTGCTGGTGGCGGTGCTGCTCGCTCTGCTCGTGCAGGCGGCGCCGCTCACAGTGCAACTGGTGCAGGAGGCTGCGCTGGGCCTCGCCATACTGCTGCTTGCACTGGGACAACTGCTTGTCCATCTCCTCCCTGATTCAGCACACATTCACAGCTTGGGAAAACTTACATACATTTACAAAACACAAGCCCCCCCCCCAACCCCCCCTCACACACACTTCCACAAACACACAATAGTGTGACTATGGAGATAGTGTTTAAACATTGAAGGGAACAGCTAGCCTTCTTGTTTCTTAATGGAGGTTTCTGTATATTGGTTTATTGGTTATGGAAATGAGTCAAGGCTTTTAGGTGGTAAGACATGCATAATTTCAGTATAGCACCTAAATGTTGACTCATTTCTTAATAAAAAGAGAAGATGATGCATGTTAGCCACCAGTTCAAGCCAAGAGACCCAATTTCACTGCGTGCATGGCCTTAACTGATAAACAATGGCTGCTTTGGGGATGCAGGATAGGGATTCAATATTATCTGCAGCCAGTGGCAAGAAAGACCAATAGACACCTGGTAAAACACTACAGTTACAAGAATTTAGGGAAGCCCATTACAAAAATGTTAACTTTTACTGCAAACCTAAACCTTGTGTGGCCTACATGTATACCTGTTAACTTGTCCATTTGAAACAAACAAACAAAAACAAACCTGACCCAGTTCTCACCTGATTAGCAATACTTCCTGGTCCATCTTCAGCTTCAGCTCGGCCTCCAGCTGGTCCTTCTCAGAGGTGAGCCGCTGCACGATGTTGCCCATCTCTCTTGCGTAGTTCTGCTCCAGCTCGGCCTGCTCCCGCTGGACCCGGCGGTCCAGTTCCGAGCTCCAGGCCAGCCCCTCGGCCCGCGCCTGCAGCTGGGCCTCCAGTTTCTCCACACTCTGCTTTAGCTTCTCAACCCGCTCCTCAGCCTGGGCCTTCTGCTCCTCCAGCTCACTGATCTCCACCTTGAAGCTCTGTGAGATGTCCTTGCGCTCCACCTCCATGTTGCGACGCATCAGCTCCATGCTGCGCTCATAGAAGTTCACCTGCACACAGGTGCAGAGGACACAAGCTTAGATGCCACCTGAGGCTTCTGGAATTGTGGCCAATTAATTTTTTCAGTGCTATAAGTGTATGTGTAACACGGACAGGTAAACTTATCTCCCAGGAAAGCTCCCAATAGGATTTGTCATTTTTTGTACACTTTAATTATTATATTTATCTACATTTGTCTACAACTTTCATACTGTCCATCTGTCCTGTTGACAATATTTCTATTTCCACTTCCACAGACGGCTGACCACAATCGGCCAGACGGAAGACAGACTAACACCCCTTCTGTGTCTGTTCCCCCCGTACCTTGGTCTCCAGCTCGATTTTGAGGTCCTGCACCTCCTGTTCGTACTTCACCTTTAGCTGCTCCATGGCCAGCTCTGTCTCTATACTAACAGGTGCAGACAGACTCTCCAAGGAGCCCAACACTGACACACACACACACACACACACACACACACACACACACACACACACAAACACACATCAATAATTCCCATACTGCTATAATTCAAGGTAATTTTATAGAGAGAGTTTTAACTGCTAACATTTCTTACCATTTTTATCTTCTACTTGTAGTTTTTTCTTGACTTGAGGAGAATTGCTTTTCTTCATGTCAGGATCATCTAAGTCAGCAAATCAGAATCGACAAAAAAATGGGTGAACCAGAGTTACACACACTTCCTAAAACAGTGAAACTACTTGTGTATGTATGCGTATATGTGGGTGGGTGTGGCTTTGAGCAAGTGACACACAATGGGGGGTGGTGCTTAAGTGTAACATACAAAAAAGCTACAACCCACATTCTGTGATTTAAGTTTGTAGACGTAAAATCCTATAGCTGTCCAGCATGTACCTGAATCGGACTCAGTGGTGAGCCTCCGGCGGCCGGACCAGATGGGAGGGGAAAGGCTCTCCCTCGAGCGCCTGGGTCTCCTGGCCGGGCCTTGGCACTTCAGCATCTCCACCTCTGAAGTCAACTCGTCATTCCGGTCCCGCAACTCCTGTGCAGCACACACATTCCAACCATTTATGAGTGCTGGTGTATTCACCCTTTTTGCCTCCATCTCAAACATACACTGACAGGCACACACCATAACACACACACACACACACACCTCTAGCAACATTCATCTATAAGCCATAGCTCTGAAGAACAGAGGAACATCCAGCCTTTTTTAGAAGCTGGCATGCAATAAAACGTCTTAGCACTACAACCACACAGCTATCAGAGAGCAATCAAAACAAAAGCCTTTTGTGCAGGCTCACCTTCACTTTCTTAGTCCACAGAGAGAGAGAGGATGCATTTAAATACAAATCACTCAATTAGCACTGAAACTTGAGGATATTCTCAGTTTCAACTTGTAGACATCAGCCTCAGCTAAAACAATGGTAGATGCTAGCCTAAGTTCCAAGGTGCAGAAAATCTTATATAATTTCATGCACGGGCACACCAACAGCCTGGACACTTAAATTTTCTGCTCTAGATGAGGAAGACAGAAGGGAAGCACAAGGAAGATGAGCATCTGTCTGAGTCTTCACTTCAACTACACGCTTACACCAGACACACAAACAAACAAACACACAGACAAATAAACAAACAAACAAGTACAGGTTACCAAAGGTCATTTGCTCTCAATGTCAGTCTAATTCGTGGAATACAGGAAGACAGATTGTTTACATTCCCAGTTGTATAGCCTATCAAAGTCTTACAGGGAGGCAACAGTGGTTGTGTTAATGAAGGGCTCTGTTTGCGCTACGTATGCTACAACAAGCAGCTTCCACTATAATCAATGAAACTGGCAGCAGAGCAAGAGGCAAAAAAATAACAACCAAAACTGAAAACCAACCAAAAAAAAAAAAAAAAAAAAAAGAAATGAAACAGTATGCCTGCATGCTGCCTGAATTCACACATTCGAAAAAGTAAAACCAGTCTGAAACAATATTTACGCAATGCGAACAGAGCACTTTAGTGACACAAACAAGTGTAGCCTCCCTGCTGCAGTGCATAGTCTTGGATCCTATGTAACATACTCACCCTGCACTGGATTTCATACTCCTTAACGATCTCAGAAAAGCGCTCCTCCTGGTTTACCAGGCCAGCTGGGCCCTGATCCAGGCTGCCAAACTGAAAAAAATAACATAATTTTTGACAGGCAATTCATCTCATTGCATTTATTATCTGTGGTATGCCGAGGTGGTTGGAATTATGGTTCTGAGGAGGCACGATATGTCTTTCCATCCAACACACAAATATGCTTACATAGGAATGAGGTTCAGAGAGTTATAATGTAATTTAAGATGGGGGAAAAGTACACTATAAATGATGGATCCCATATGTGAGTATGTAGCAGCTCTCCACTTTGCTTCCTAACAAAAGACCTCGTAGTGACAGTGAAGTGATCCCTATGGATTGTGTCTTTAGGCAGTTTAATCAGTATTTGAGTCTAACTACAGCAGCAGCAGCAGACACCCCACCCCTCTTACCACCACCACCACCACCGCTCCTCCTCACCTTGTCCTGCAGCAGGTGTTCAAGGTCCCTCTGCAGCCTGGCCACCGTGCTGTCAGACTCAGCCAGCTTCCTCTTCAGTGCACTTGCCTCCTCCTCCAGCCGAGTGTTCTCCTGTGACAGCGAAGCAGCTGTTATTTAACACCATGCAAACACACACACACACACACACACACCGCACACACACAGGGAAACACACCTGTCATCAACTAGGCAGCAACAGGCCCCGTAATGACTAACATTAATCTGAGGCTCAGAGTGTGTAAAGCAGGCAATCAACTGGAGTGAATATGGCAGCTGTGCACAGGTGCAACTAGATACTGTTACAGTGAGATGGCAGCTAGACGGCCTAGACCTGTTACCATCACGTTACAGTCTAGTTCAATGATGCTCAGAGGTAAAGCCGACGCACAATTGCCATGAGCTCGAAACTTTGCTTGCATATTTTCTGCATTCATGCTAGTAACACAAACTAGCAGTAGCATCATGGTAGTCACTGACTGAGATCTGTAGTTCTGAACCGTGACCGCCACGGCTCTCCTCACCTGTGTGACGTTGCACACTTCCTCTTGCAAGCTGATGTCCTTGGCCTGCAGGGCCTCCACCTCCTCCTGGAGTTTGGTGCGCTCCCACTCCAGTTGCTGCATCAGCACCTCGCTCTCCTGCTCCGTCTCGCTCCGCAACGCTGTCAGCTTCTCGCGGAAGTCTTGCTCCAGACCCCTGGCCAATCAGAGAGAAGGATAGTCACACCACTGAGGACTGAAAGCCTTTTGTGTCATTCTGATTAAATTTCAAGACATTTTTTTGATTTTACAAAAGAATTCCACTAAACCTTGCAGCAAGCTTAAGGCAGAAGTGAGTAAGCAAAAACAGTAATAGCTGATAGGTGAGTGAAAGAAGTATTCAGATTCAAGATCCTTCTAATCTTCAACAAGCAAGGGAATTTCCATAATTTATGAGAAATGGAATAAAGTGGTAGGACACGGATTTTAAATAACATCTGTGTTTAGCTGGTAAACAAGTGGTCCTACTTAGAACCTTAGGATATCTTGGAGCATCAGTCCAAAACAGACAACAAAGAATGCTTATATCAAAATAATCTCCTCTGAAACACGGCCACACTAATATACTCTATGTTACTGTGCTTCACCATCAATGTCACTGATAAGGATGTGACTCTTGGGCCTTTTTTGAACCAGCTAAACTTGAATCAGTCAAGCAGCATGGGAGGTATTCCAAGCAGGTGGCTAAGTGGCAAATCTGGTTAAGAAGCATGGAGTTCTCATTCACGCAAACAAAAGTGAGCATTCTACTCTATTAAAAGGTTTACCACTTCCTCTAGCTGAACTTACCCAGATTTATCACAACTGCCCACTTGATATACCCCCCTGGAGTGACTGGTCTACTATGGTTTACCACACTGGAGATGGTGAGTGTGTGATAGGACTACAAGGGTCTTTTCATAGGAGGGAGTGCAGCTGGTCTCTCACTTGATTTTTGTTTCATTGAGTGACTCCATGGTGGCGTGGCGGTCATCCACCTCCCTAACAAGCTGTAGGTTTCTACGGTCGGCCCATTCCAGGTCAGCCTTGGCTTTATCCCGTTCCCGACATGCCTGATCCGCCAGCATCCTTTCGAAAGAAAAAAAAAAACGAAACAAAAAAAAAAAACAATACACCACTTTCATTGTGTCTCTTGATACACAATACATACCCATGGAAGCTGTGTTGTAGCCACAAGACTTAGAAGTCAATGACGCCAGGCAAACGTACTGTAGATGGTGCAAGCATTATTAATGCCATGGATTTACTCTGGCTATGTCGACACTACAAAAGCAATAAAATATCATGGTGCAACACACTGTATTTGTTCCAAAATTTGGAATTAGGTTTACGACACAATGAACCCAGTATAGGGTAGCATGTATCAGACATTGCCACAAAATGAGTGTCACCTCTAGATGTAGACAAAATTGGACAAACAATTTCTATTGCTATACATTTGGGATGTTTGGATTTGGATTATGGAAGAGAAATGGGTCAAGCTTTACTTTTTTTTTTGACTACAGATAAATGTCATGTATCATGTTGTGCAAAGTAGGACACCCACTGTAGGAAGTGAATCTCGTTCTTGTAGGAGATAAGGGCAGCCTGGTGGATGCCATTGCCGCTGACCAGCAGCTCGTTGTCTAGCGCCAGCGTGAGCTCGACCAGGCTTAGCCGCTCGTCCAGCGAGAAGTCCAGTGTCTAGAAGACCAACCAAGAACACAGGCACATTCCAAACACTTCCTTCAACCTCGATATAAACTCACAAGATCTCTACCCAATTGTAAAAGACAATGCTCAACCTACAATTCAACAAAGCTCTTTTACCTATAGTAAAAAAAAAAAAAAAACAGCAATGTTTGCATTTTAAAATTCCAAAGCCATCAGCTGCCTTTGGGAATACTAACACATACTAATGCAGATCAAGCATGAGTTACATGTATCGTACATTTTATACAGGAAATATTTTAGACCCTAGCAAGGACAAAGTCATAAGATGAGGTTAATGTAAACCATCAATTAACCACCATATAACAATCATGATGTCCTACCATTAGTTTGAAGAAGGCATATGTTATTAAGGAAATGAGGAATCATGCACTAGTGTGTTACAGAGTACACAAATAGCTAATTAGTCATGAACAAAAGCATGGGACTCCAGAGAGTTTAAGCACATCAAATCTGTCTAAGTGGTGCAGTGTGAGCATGTAATTACATTTATTTTCAAGGGCATCTGAAAACGACTCAATGACTCAAATCACTCACTGTGACTTCCATATCCCTGTCAAAAAGAAATCCAGATAGCCACCCTGATGAATGATACCAGTGATCATTTAGCTCATCAATTTTTTGTAATAGAAAGTTACAAAGTCACCTTCACACCTCACACATTAGCCAGTGCAGTGACAGCTAATAGCAGAATGCGTATCTGAGCTGGCGTCTAAGGACATTAAACTGACTGGCTGACTGACCTGTAGGATGTCCCTGCTGTTGCGGATGCCCTCCTCGGTCCAGAGGGCAATGACCCGCTCCGGGCTGGCGCTGCCGCTCCCATCGTCCAGCCGGCTCAAGAGCTTCTGGCCCACAGTGGCCGAGAGCAGAGACGGAGAGGTGGACCGTGCTGCCCTCTCGTCAAACGCCTGCATGAACACAGAACAGGCCATGAGTGTTCGCAGCAGGCTGATCTGAATCGGATCACGATCTGCCAAGTGCACAGTCGCAGGTCAACTCTTCCCCCTTCTCCCCCGACCTCCACCTCACGCTGTGACATATCAGCTCTCATTGGTCAAAAGGCCATGACTGGCATCAATAAAATGATTTCAAGCACCACTAATAAGTGTCTTTTTTTTTGCTGGTGTAACCCATAATCTGGCTTAGCCTACTTTTGGTGGCCACGCGCTTATGTCATGGAGCCATGGTATTCACCATCTAGACCACCAGAGGCTGGAGACAGCATTGTGCGTCGATGCAAAACTCTTAACATCTGCTCGCCTTACACCAGACAGCATTAGCCATTGTTTCAGAACTTCACAATGAGTTAAATACCCAGATATGCAGATTAGGATCTTAATAGCGTAGGCCTAAAGCTGGCTGTGGACAAACGTTTGGGACTGAAAACAATGGTGTTTGATAATATTCACCCTTGGTGAGCCATCACTGTCTGCCTTCAGGGAACAAATGTTATTTTTAATTTTGCGCCTTAACAGCCCACAGCTAGCTATGAGCCCTGAAGTGCAGTGCATCATAATAAGATTTGTCTGCTTGCTCCAGGGTGATGAGTTAAACAAAACTGACACTCAGCACTCCTCCCATATATCGATCAATTAACTTAATTGACATCAGGTTGGGGTTACTTCACTGATCAGGGTTTTGAAAATGTGGTCTTATTCAGCAGATGGGCACACACTTTGCTGACCTGGCTGAGTGCCTGAATAAAAAATGTTGCTGCACATAAATATAATAAATAAATAAATATGTGGCTGAAGTGATTTATAGATTCCAAATATTTGATTCCTGTAATTGTATACTTAGTTTAGCTCAGTTTTTTGCCACAATTTGTTTGCAGCCAATAGTCCCCTTTGTGATGTAATTCCATATTCCCAGCTAAAAAAAGAAATTATTGTGTATTGTGTAATTTGTCACATATTCTTTAGTAACACGAATCGCAAATGGGCATTTCATTCAGATGCAAACATTTTATTTCATTTAATTTAACTATGTTTATGCAGAGTGTGAAGGAGAGGTTTATCAAGGGACACTGCCACTAGTCTTCTTCACTGAAACCTTAATCTACTGTTGCGAGAGCATAATATGATTAAATGCGATGAAATGTGACTAAAAATATCTCCGTAAGATGGTTTCACTTCATTACTACAGCTGCCATCTGGACACTGCATAGGCGGTTTCATGTAGTGCAGACATGCTAGTTACTGAACTAATGATGCCACTTAATTCACTCTGTGCACTGTGTAAATACAACTCATCAAACTGAAACTTAGTTACACTAAGAACTTTTTTTCAATGGAGCCACATAAATGTATGTGTGCTCTTTCTTTGACTGACCTGTAAGAGTGACAGTTGGGTCTTGGGCCTCAGTGGAGTGGAGGAGGACTTTGGAGCGGGCAGATCTTTGTGGTTGAAGAGGCCACTCTGGAACTCCTGTAGGCTAACTCGCCCATCTTGGTCCTTATCAAGCTTCCTGAAGAGAGCATCCAGTTCCTGCACTCGCGTGCACACACACACACACACACAAAACATGCAAACAAGCATAGTTTCAATTATCTCCACAGGGAAAGACATTCTGAACTCAAGTAATGATGCTCTGGGGCAGAGTGTTACAACTTTTTTTTTTTCTTTACCCTTTAACTTACAGTAAGCTATACCGAAAAAGCATAGTAACACAAGTAGCCTAGCATAAAAAAACTGACTTTGAATTCTAAATTGGGTCCTGTTGTTTGTTTGTGGTTTTTTTTTTACTGACTAATTGTGACAGCCATCCTCACAATGACTATGACTGAAATCACCATGGGGTAACAATGTGTTTAACAAGAAGCCAATCTGAGGACTACCTGTAGCTACTAGCGCCCAGCTGTTTCACAGTTTCAGCAACTTTGTACTGTGAGACCCTGAGGGCATGCTTAAACCTTCACAAAAGTCTAGTCAAGACCTTCCAAGCAGCAATTCAAAACCTGGGAGTGGTTTGTGATCAAATGTGAGAATGTTAACAATATTGAGAATGTTTGTTCCCATTTTTAGTCAAATTGTCCCATTTTAGTCAAAGTAGGTTGTATTCTGTCACAGTCTTAATTTATGAAATAACTACTAGTCTATGTGTATGTCGGGCAGTTCTGCTGACCTCTGACTGCAGATTCTTGAGGCCGATGTGCTCGCACACGAGGGACAGCTCCTGTCGACTGAGCGAACCACCGGCACCGACGCCCAACTCCTCCCAAACCGCCCTCACCTGCCCATCTGTCACTTCCTCCTGCGGGCCAGGTGAGCACGGGCCACTTCCTGTACTGTCCGGCTTCCAGCGCTTCTGCTGACCTGCAAACACACACACATACACATATTTGCACACAACCACACACACGATTTTAAAACAATATCAAAACATGTAGCTTCACATAGAACATCTAAAATAGAGATACTAAACACTGTTAAGTAATTATTAGATATTATATGTAACACTTTTACACTCAAGTAAAGCAGCACCCAATACCTTGTGCATCAAAAGAGAGAATAGTCTCCTTGTTGCTCCCAGTGTCTTCATCAGACTTTAGACTCTGAAAGCAGAACATTAAGACTGAGACACTGTGAACCTCCTAACTATGTTCTTATACAATGAGATCTAATGACATAGGATGCATTCACTAGGCGGCTTGGAGAATTTGTCTTGCTTGCATAAGTGTAATAGACTGATGTCTTTACGGGTTCCCTTTCTATGTATGTGTGTGTGTGCGTGTCTGTGTGTGTGTGCATGTCTATGTGTGTGTGTACAAGCGGGAGAAAAAGAGCGGGAGAGTGAAACTGAGAGCACAGGGAACCCCATGTCTGAAAACAGGATAGTAACTACAGACAAAACAATGCAGTGACCATAAGGAATTCCTACCCGCCAACATTACTTCCACAACACTGAGCAAGAACAACTAGCAGACTGTGATGTCAAGCTACAGAGCAGAGCAGTGCCAGTTCACAACATATGGGCCCTGCACTCCCATCCTAAGGGGCTTATCGTGCACGTGCGTGTGAGTGTCTGTGTGTCTATGTGTCTGTGTGTGTGTGTGTGTGTGTGCGTGCATGTGCGTGTGTGAGTGTCTATGTGTCTGTGTGTGTGTGTGTGTGTGTATGTGTGCGCGAGAGAGAGGGTGAGTGTATGTGTGTGCATGTGTATGTGAGAGGTGTGAGTGTGTGTGTTTTGAACTGATCCAGCTTTAACTAATGATTGTTTGTATCTAACGTAAATATGTGTTTATAACACCCTGTGCCATTTCCCAATTCCAAATGAGAAAATCCATGCTTGTTTTGTAATCCTACTTAGTTTCATCATTTTCTTCTTTAATTGTAAATCAGATGTTATTTAAAACTTCAAGTAAATCTCTGTGAACATGGAACTGAAATTGGTTTCAGTTGTAACTTGTAACTTCCAATTTTGTCATTAATGTCTCTGTAGTAGTTGGGATTTTTGGTGTGAAACTCTGATTGTGTTGTGCACTGGCGCCAACCAGTGGCCAAACCTATTAAGAACATGGGAAAAAATATCTACTTGCTGTCTTTATTCTTAACTTACATGATAGTCAGTAGTCCAGCACATGCATACCCTACATCCATGATTAATTTTAAGAACGTGTATTACTGGAAGGGTGGAAAGGGGTTGAAATATAATTAAGACATCACATGCAAAAGACATAATTCCTCCACATGCATGTAAAAAGTCCAGCACCACCAACTACAAAGAAACATTAATCACTGTGCATGTCAGTCAAATGCAATCACATGAGCAGGGCAGCATGAGTGGACCACATTGACTTAATCCCTCAGTCATGATCAGAGTCAATCAGCCTGCAGCCCTAGGCAAACAGCATGAAAAGGGGGGGTTGGTTGGAAAGACGTGCCACTGCCACAATGTGGGACAAGCCACAATCAATTTTCATCAGCTTGAAATATTGAACAACATTACGTAATGGCCCACAAAACCCCATTGAAGGAGGAGGAGAGAGGGAGTAGGACACTTTGTCTTCCTATTGTCTTCTGTTTGTCTGTGGTGGCGCCGGCCTTGAAGCCTGGCAACACATGCACACACAGAGAGAGAAAGAGAAGCCAGTCAGAGAGAGGCTGAGTGCTTGGGCACTCACAAAGTGCACTGGCAGCCTTCGCTCACACTAATTACACATGAGAAAGTACTTATTTCTGGCTACTGCCCAGTCACACAGAGAAATACTTCCACGGTGCAGTCAGACTGCACTGACATAACACACAAATCTGCAAGCACTGACTTAGAGGGACGAACTCCAATTTTTAATGTTGATGCAGTCAATCCAATGATTAATATTTGGATTGAATAACAGGCAGTGGGGGTATTCCCTGGTGGTATTACATCCGATTCAACACACTGACAGCAAGAGACATTTCTTCTGTTTCATGAGCATGATGACATTCATTTTTATTTTGGTTTCCACTAGCATTTCAATAGAGGGAGTAGATGTAAAAAAAGACGAAAAAGTAGCCTGCTCCATTTGGCAAATTGAAAACAAAATAAGTTATCCAACTCAAAAAGCATGGATCAGAAAATATACAATATTTATGAGCACTGGCTCAATTATTTACAAAACAAGAGCTGGCTCAGAGCAAAATTCCACAGGGATACCTACACTGGAATTTCTGTGTCATAGCAACTAATGTGTGGCCAACCCCTCCCCACACATGTGTGCACACACCACACCACCAAACACACACACCAAACTTGCCTCGAACAACTGAACTATTATATTGGAGGACATTAGAGGAATGAAATGACAATTTGTAGGAGAGGAAGGTCAGATCTATGTATGTGTCTGAGCTTTTGCAATTCAATTTATCACAATTTACTGAAATCAAATCTCCGCCTCCTGTTTCTCCTTTGCCTCAAGTAGGAGTCCAGAAAGGTTTAAGCCTTTTACATAATGCCTAAACTGTTTAAATGTTAACTATTTAAAAGAGATTACAGACCGGGTGGGAGAGCTTTACAGCTGCAATGAGCAACATGGAACAACTGGCTTCGTGGCTTGGTGTGTGTGTGTGTGTTTGAGAGAGAGAGAGAGAGAGAGTGAGTGAGAGAGAGGGAGAAAGAGAGAGAGAGAGTGGTGGCTTTAAAACACATGTAATCTCCCAAGCCACGGAGGCCGTCAGCAAAGCATTACATAAAAGGCCTAAATATTTCAAAAGCAACCGACAAAAACACAAGGAAGACACTCTGGGATAAAAGGATGTGATTCTAAAAACAGGGGATGAATTTTGGCTTGTGTGTATGCATTATGGTCAAATTTTGCTTTTGTTGTGGTCTGGTTAATCTGATCCAAGTCTCTCATATCACATCCCCACCCATACACCCACATACAATACAACTCATTCCCTGTTTTTATCTCTCTCACTCTGTCTCTCTTTTTCTCTCTTCACACACACACACACACACACACACACACATACTCCATACTATGTTGCATCACATTTCCACAGTGCCAAATGGCTCCCCACAAACTATCACCCCCCCCCCCCACACACACACACACACACTCTATGGTCCAGTACGCCTAGTCAGCTAACACCACTTAGCAGACAATCCCTGTCACTTACAACAAAAAGAAAGACCCCCCCACGCGCGCGCACACACACACACACACACACACACACACACACACACACACACTAACACACACTTTTGACATCTCATAGGGGAATGCCTGTGATCCTCTCCGCAACTGCTAAAGATAACTTGCAACTCATAACAATAGACATTAGCATATGTTAAAGGCTTCCCTCTTTCCATTGTCCTTGTGGCCTTAGTGGAAGCAATTATAAACAATGAAACACATCCGGGGCACTTTCTGACCTCACTCCAATGTCTTTGTAAAGAACTGGACAAAGTAAAACTAGGAAGTTAAGCCACTAGTGTCAAGAAGATCTCAATCTATTTTCCGTCAAATAGTGAGCTTCATTCCAATGGCTCAGTCAGTTGTGAGAAACAGAGTAAGGAATATGCATAAAAGACTGACTCATTTCCTCTTCATTTTTCAACCGGTAGGAAAAAGGAAGGTGAGAAAGTGGTATAAAGAAAGAGAGAAAGAAGGAGTGAGAGACATAGAAAGCACAAGGAAAGCGAGAAAAAAAACTGCTTAAGAACAATAAGGACAATAAAGAGGAAATGACAGATGTGTGAAGGCAGGGCAGAGAAAGAGGTAAAAAGAGATGGATCAGTAGGGAAGACTTTAATAAGAAAGAAAGTGAAGAGGAACAAGGGAGAGAGAGAATGATACAGAGAGAGAGAACGAGGGGCATGCAGCTTTGATCCCCGGCCAAGAGCACCATGGAGGGGTGAGGGTGGGGGCCACAAGGCTAAGCTCAACAGGCTCCCGCACTCACATTCCAAACACCACCACACTTCCTGAGGCCAGGGGAGACCGCCTCAAATTTGCTTACCTATGGGGTTCAGAGCCCAGACTCAGGTATGCAATAACCTCCACACACACCCAACTGCTCTTACACTCTGCATACCTAAAGTAAATCTAGGACAATGCTTTTGTTTTTTTTCTAGAAGTTTCTGTGGCGTCAGTGCCAGTGGCGGCTGTAATCCATCCAGCTGCAGTGGACTCTGTTGTTTGCCTCTTTTAGAATTCTGCGCCTGGCTGCAATCATGAACTCCAGCCAACCCTCTACAGGCATTTTCTCAAATGATTCAAGCGGAAGCAGTCGGTCCGTTACCTCCACGCTTTCCAGTGAGGTGGAGCGTCTGAGCTTGGCCCTCCGCACCCCTGTGGTTTCACTTGGGTCTGTGCAGAAAGGTGCCGATTCCTCGGAATCCGCAGTGAGCTCCGAATTGGGTCGGTCCGGTCGGGTCTTCCGCCCATAGCGCTTCGCTCCTTTCACAAACTTGGGCTTCACCTCCTCTGGGATCACTAGACGAATATTGAAATGAGGACAAGGAAAAGAAGGGCAGACAACTGTGAGAATAAACATTCTTGAAACTACTGGAAAGGCCAGAATTATGATCCGTAACATGCAAATGTGCCTTTGGATTAGTTCCCATGAATTAGCACACTCTAATTAATTAATGTGCATTGTTAAATAAACCATAAATTAATTTACTTGTACTGGTAACGTAAATATAAATGTATGAGAGCACACATTTATTACGTTATTACGTTATTGAAAATGACCACTTGACATTTTTAACGATCCTGACCAGACTCCATCTGTTTGGCATTATATATGTCTTTATTTAGATCTCTCAGTAAACGCAGTTCTTCAAAAAACATCAGACCTGACAGCACCTTAAATTATGCACAACTCTAAAAGTGTGCTACTAACTCAAGAAAAACTAAGCAATTTATAAAAGGCTACTGAAAGGTAACAATCAAATACAGTCAAAATGGCCGGTTGTACCATAATTACCCCGACCATATTTGGTCTCATCTTCATACAGTGGTATCCAAGTAAGCTGAGTCTGAACAAAATGAATGTAATCAAAACATCAGCCTTCTCTCTCAGCCCAACCACAGCTAAGATGACCCATTACCGCTTATTAGACCTAGGGCGTTTCCAGCATTTCTTCTGAGCATAATTATTTGAAAAGGTTTAACATTTGTTACTCCTAAACCACTGATATATTGGCAACTGTTATTCTGAAATACACTGGTTAAAGAGTATTCAAGCTATTCGGTTACATTTAAAACAAAACTACACTGCTTTTGATCAAACTGCTTTTCTGATTTATACATGTATAAATAAACTATAGTGATATATACTGTAAGAGTACACACAGTCAAATCAGTAAATAAGCAAAACAAAAGCAAAATATAAGGCAAAGTATCAGATGATATCTACATTTAGGCTACAGCAAAAGTCATCACTACCTCTGCAAGACAGCAGACAGTTCTGCTCAATAATCATAGTCTGTCATCTTTCACATCGGCATGGACCACTGACCCCATCATCACACAGATTAACTGTTTACATAAAGCACTCAACAATCTTGAGTACAACATATAACAAGTGGACAAATCTGATCATTATTTAATAAGCATTTAAGATAAGCTAAAACCAGTGCCCCTAACATTCCATCCCAAGATGTTTGCATAACATCCACTGTAGACTTGAAAGAATGCTTGAGTTTATAGAATGCAAAACAAATTTAAACGAAATATTCTATTTGTTATTGTTAACCTCCAGAGGAAGGTCAATAGGCAAGAGAAAACAAACCAACTTGTGTTTTGCTTTATCTTACAACTAAAAATAACTCTGATAAGGATATTTTCTTTTCTCTCACCTGGCTCCAGGTAACTGCTGTCCTCCTCAGAGGTGCTGAAGTCCAGAGAGCGTGACAACACTGCTACAAAGCCCTCTTTGAACTCCTCAAAATTCACCTGATCAGAGTGTGTAAATGACTCATGAGCATAAGGGCATGTCTCACACATTACATGTAGTTCTACAATAACAGTAGCACTCCTCTGTAACAAGCAATGGTGCACAGACAGAAAATGTACTAGGCTACCCCTCACCCGCGCATAATGTTGTGGCCCCAGCAAGGTATCCAGAAGCAGAGGCAGATGCGCATCCAGGTGTAGCTTATGACAAAGCACCGTAAGCTCCTCTTTGTCCAGATAACCGGTGCCTGTGGTGTCACAGCTGTCGAATTCCTCCTTCAGCTGGGCCACATAGCGGTTCTGCTCTTCCTCATCCATCCCACCACATACTGCTGGGCGACGCCGCTCTATCGATGGAGGTGGGGGAGGGTTAGCGGGGAAGGCCACAATGTCAACAACAGTGAAAGGTGCATGAGTCGAACTCAATCGGATGTTGAGAAATATTCTAACCTCTCGGAACGTTGTGTTACAAGCAGAGAACTTACTTTACGCCCTACTCAATCGGAGCTCTGCTCTGTTACCGTAAACTGTTAGTGGGGAGAGTGCATAGCTGTGGCTAGACGCTTTGCGTCCCACCAGTAGTGGATCGGTCCTCCGCATTCCAGCGAGGAGCGAGAGGCCAAAATCGTCTGCCTGGGTAGTCATGTCTCGTAGAGGCTACTCAATTCTATTTGACGTTTTGGAGGTCTCAGTTGTGCTTACATAACCTCTGACGGGCACAAAGAGCTACTTGCTGACCCTATTTCGGCCGCACAACAGAAGTAAAACCGGCAACCAACATTATATTTAAGCACAGCAATTATTCACGAAATCGTCAGCTTTTATTGAAAATAAGTTGCACAATTCTGTGAAACAGGGCTACAGTTACATTAACAGTGATCTTAGTGTTAATTTGGCAAGTAGGTGCCGACTGACCAGAGATGCTGCACTAAGATTTTATTGCCTCGAGCTCCCTGATAGTCGATGTATTGATTTGACCCACATTCACATCGAGACAAGATGCATCATGTAGCTTAGGTTATCCATATAAGTAGCCTACCGGTTGATTCAAGCTCTCGGAATTTGATCTTTACCATCAAACATATGATCACCTTCATTGACAAACTCTCAACAAACTCTCAAAACTTCAGTGAATAAAAATATGCCCTGGTTACTGACAGAGTGACATTTTTGCCACTGCAACTAGAAAAGAAGGCTAGTTCTAATTCACAAAAGACCATATATTTTGCGTTGCTGGTTTATCTTTTGGGTGGCTGCTGGTGGCTGGCTTCACAGCAACGTGAGTGAGTGGAGTACGCTTCACCATGGGAACGGGAGACGAAGTGAAACAAAAGGTCGTACAAAATGGAGAAATACGGTGGAAGAGTAAATAACAAGTTATTTTTCCACAGACTTGCTGCGTAAAGTATGCCAAGCCTGCCTGTTTAACAGGTCTGTACACTCTGTTGCCGACTATGCGATTCTTTGGTGAACATTCGAATATGTATCATGAACAAAATGAAATTTGAGTCTTAACTTACCGTTTGAACCGGAACGTAGTCACTGAATGAATTCACGTACAAGCTTTGCCCCTCGATTGTCCTCCCATTATTGAAGTTACCCTGTTTCAGGACTTTTTATTCTCAGTTCGTTGTAGTATACATCTACAGAGTGACTGTCGGTAAACCAAACGGACTACACCGTTGACTGCATTCTCTGAGCAGGAGCCGCGCAAAGGGCTTCTGGCGCCTGGCACTAAAGGGTACTGAGAGATGCCGTTCAGCACTCATCAGGGAAATGAGCTCCACACAGCGGCTCACATCCCCTACTGGCTAGGCGGTCGACCACGGTGACCAGTGTCCAAGTGAAACTATGAGTGAAAAAAATGGGGTAGGCTGTAAACACGCAGAATTAAATCCTATTTGGGAATGCGAACTGGTGGGCAAAATACTAAGGCTCACCTGAATTTAGATTTTGGAGTTTATGCCTACTGAAGCACGCACATAAAATAGGCTATTACAAATGAGCAAAATTCAAACCAACTGTTGTATATTTAGGAGACTATGTGTGTCAAAATGTGCAACTACTCTCTCTCTCTCTCTCTCTCTCACTCTCTCTCTCATAGTCCTTGAGCCAGACGCCCAAATGCGGAAAGTCTTGTTTTTTTTTTTTGGCAAGGTGCGCCACCCTAGGGTTCGACAACATGTGATGGCATTGCGTTCAGGGTACCTTTTTTGTTTTATCATCATGTCTATGTCCATTATAAGTCTATAGAGGATTTTATTACAAGCTAATAGGGTAAAAAAAAAACTAATAAATATCTTCACAAATGTTCCTCAGCTGATTATTTACAGTACATTAAGGCAACATTTTTTTGTTTTGCAAGTTTTCTGAAATGTATAAATATGTAAATGAGACATCATACACTGAAATATGCAATAATTGTCTGAGTTTTGGCATAAAGGCATAATAGGCACAAAGAGGGCGATAACACACAAAAAGCTACCACCAATGCAATGCTATCGTTCATTTTCTACTTCCCTCAGATGGTACTAACCAAGCCACAGCTCAGAGACTACTGACTATTGGCCAGAATGTATCACTTGTCCTCACATAGGCCTGTATTACTGTAAATATTTGTAAATTCATGGGCCTGAAACAGGTAGTGTAGCCCAGGCATTCGTAAACTTTATTGGGCCGGAACTCCTCATGGAGCAGAACATTTTCTAAGGACCCCTCATATTTACATATTACACATAACACAGATTTAACCATATACTGTAAGTTTATTGCCATTTGTTCTGTTAGATGCTTTTGAACTTCACATAAAACAAGTTTATATTTTGTAGCAAATTTTCACAGACTCTCAGGCAATGGGCTCTGGACTCCAGGGGGTCCCCAGACCCTTACCAGGCTAGCGCCGTATAGTGCTTCCGCTCACATTTTGCTACAGCACAGTCAGTGATCTCTCCGTTAACTGGCCTTTGACAAATTTTTGGCTGGCCAGTCAGCGAACAGGGTGCTCTGGCATGCCCTCAAAGAAAGTAAAGTTCACAGAAAGCATCTGCCCACAAGGAGGGAAAACATACGCCCACTGAGGGATTCCAGATGCTTTGCAAAAAGTGAAACGATACTTTAGTTGTGCAAGACAGTCTCCATGGTCAGATAAGACCTAAAGAGAACTTTTTAGCCAGAACACAAACTGCTTCTTGCTACATAGCCCTACATGTCCACTGCTTAAAAATATTGTTGCTATATCTTTATTATTGTCATGCTTTGATGAAGCCTCTAATCTGCATATGGCAATATTTCAGAATCAAAGGAAGCTAGACATTCTAAACAACATGGAAAAAACATAGGTTGTCATAAGGACTGGAAGAGATTCAACCTTTGGCCTACAGCATGTCAATTTGACCCTTACCACCTCCACGTAACCGTATCATCCAATGCACCAATGCTATTTAGTCAGAAGATGGCGACAGACTGCTGGACTTCCTTACACTGTATTCAAAGACTATAAAAGATTCTATACTCTTTACTGTAGTTTATTCTCAGACTTTTTGAGGGGTCCAACTTGGCCGTAACGGTTTAGGTTATAAGGTTACAATAAAGAAGCAATCAGGCAAAATGTTATTCTACTCTTATGCTAGGAAAGAACTGTGTACCGATTTCCGCTATCTGCACAAACCCAAGAATTTTCATTGGCTCAGTGCTGATAAACCCTGCCCCAAAGCAGCCTTACCATTGGACAAAGTTTTGTGTAAGAGAAAGTGTAACATCATGGGTGGAAACTTGCTATGAAGTGTTTGTCAACATAGATAGGCTATTTAGCAGGCAATATCCGTCTTCAGGTGAGTAGGCCTACAATGTTTTGTGTCGACGCTAACATGTAACGTTTGGCATGGATAGGGCTAGCTGGCCGCTCAAACGAAAAATTTCGACGACTTCACTCAAAACGAAGGGGAACGAGAATTCTCCCAGCGTTTAACGCCCCTAGAAAAAGAAATGGGATTCAACCTCTTTTGAATATTTGAACTTTCTTATAACGATACAAAGGTTGCACCCAAGAATAGGTCTAGCCTAACGCTACTTTTGAATCGAGAATGCACTTGTGAGATTCGCTTATTCGGTCTAACGTTATCTTAAATTGTTGATTTCTGTAGGCTATTTGCAGGTCATGGGTATGGGTTCCAGTGTATCGATAGACTCAGATGTGCATGTCGTAGTGGTTGGTGGCGGATTTGGTGGTATAGCAGCTGCTCAAAAACTCAAATCCAATGGCATACGTTTTACACTTATCGACTTGCGGGACGCTTTCCATCACAACGTTGCTGCGCTGCGCGCCGCCGTTCAAAGTGGTAAGTACTGCAGGTTCGCTGTAAAGGTACACAGGACTATAGTGATTTAATAGCGAAGAAAACAGATGGTCATTTTATTCTTTTAGACCGTCGTTCGGATTGAACATCATTGTTCTTATTTCCAATAGGCTTTGCCAAAAAGACCTTCATTCCATACAAGGAAACCTTTGGAGAGAGCTTTCTCCAGGGCCGAGTGGTGAAGGTAGACACAAATGCGAAAGTCGTTGTTTTGGAAGATGGACAGGTAAGACGTGTTTGAGCATGCCCTCTTTCACAATGCAGATGAACATTAAACATGTGCATGGTTCTCGGGGATCTGCCTGACAGACTACTTTAATGTCTTTATCCCAGGAAGTGTGTTATACACACCTTATTCTATGTACTGGAACAGATGGTCCTTTTCCTGGAAAATTCAATGCTGTGGTCTCCTACAAAACAGCCATCGAGCAATACGATAATCTTGTCAAAGAGGTACTGGCTCATGTTTCTTTATGCATAAAAGCTCTTGTTTGTCAGGCAAACATTGCCAACCCAGATAGCAAAATATTTATGGCCCACATTTGACCCAAAAGTGGCTTGCCAATTTGGCAAAGTTTTGGCACGGCATATGGCCCTATTTTGGCCCAAACTAGGAATGCCAAAATAATAACCAAAGAGGCCAAAATCAATCCTAAACCTGACCAAAACCCCCTATGGAACTCCAAAACATTGCCATAACTGCCCCAAAAAAGTCCCAAATTCCACATTCCAGCCAAAGAGTAGCCAAATGTTGCCCAGAATGGAACCATGACTAAGCCAAATGATGGCTTGCTGGCTTGCTTGCTTATTTATGTATTCATTCATTCATTCATTCTATGCTCATATGGTTATATTTTTATGTTAAATGAACGATGTCCTAGTGTCCTAGGCTAACAAGATTTTATTGTTGAATTTATATGGTATGTGTCTATTTGTAGAAAAAAAACAAGATTCAGTTTCACTGTAATTCATTTTTTATTAATTCATATTGATTTTTTAATTTATTCCTGTTTTAAAAAAACTCACTACCATGTGTAGAAGTCATCCGTTCCTTCCTCTCCCCTTCCCTATCCTTAGCCCAGTAAAACCAGCGCTTAATTGCTGCTGTGATGTCTGCGTCCGTGGTAGTGACGTGGAGTTTCTTCTCACAGCATCTGAAAGTGACAACACACAGACAAAGAAAAAACAAACTGAGTTACTCAATTTGTTATATTAGTAGCTACAACACCCTCCAGAATTACTGAGACACTTGGTTGAATAATGATGTAGTACCTGTTAAAGTGTTGTGCATACAGTTAAAACACCGTGTCTACTGCCTAAACTTTAAGTTTGGAGTTTAAATGTGAACTGTTTCCGCGCATACACATCGAAATTGTAAGGAAAACGTTTAAGTGAATATCCGCATGAAAATCCTGTTTTGTGTGTAGTGGTGTAATTACTGGTAATATTTGAAGATAGCAAAGTGCACTCACCTTCTTCAGTGATTACGCTGGAGAAACTAAAGTAGGAGGGCGTCTTTCTCACGGTAGTGAGGTTGAAAATTCCCGGGCATCGATCAGTCTTTTGCCAAAATGCAACCCGAGTATGTCACAATGCTGTCCTGCTCTTCACCCAATCTTCAGGTTGACTTGACATATACCATAATTCAGCCATATGATGACCTACCACTGGCGCCTTTTGATGTATTGTGGTAAGCCATAATCACACCACAATGAAGCCAAATGCCAGGATTTTGGCAGACCAGACATATGCCAGCTGTATCATTGGCGCCTTTTAGTATTTTTTGGTAAACCATAACCATGCCAAAGTTTGGCCAAAGCCTTAATGTTGTGCCAAAATAAATCCAAAAAATGCCAGATATATGACAAACCACAGCCAAAATGTTTGCTATCTGGGAAATATCTCAAATGCAGGAACCAAGAGTAGCTACTTATATTTATGTACACTGTTTTCAGATCCAGTCAGCAAAAACTGTTTTGGTGGTTGGTGGTGGTTCTTCTGGGGTAGAAATGGCAGCAGAGGTCAAAACAGAATATCCTGACAAGAAGGTAACCGCCAGACCAACCTACACACACACACACACACACACAAATACATACAAATACACCAACACAGTTTTAACCACAGATCTTTAAACACCCAGGTTATCCTGATCCACTCCCATATTGGCTTGGCAGACGCAGAGCTGCAACCCAGCGTGAGGCAGCAGGCCAAAGAGGTGCTGTTGGAGAAAGGAGTGGAACTTGTGCTAGGTAGGCTAATACATAACCACCCATAATAACAAATTGATCGTCCTGATGCCACAGGTATCTGGGTGGCAGGTGTGGCAGAGATATGACTTAATGGGATAAGCGCAGATAATAAGATCTTTGCTTTGTATGTTCACGGCCGCACCTTTTATTTGTGTCCCTTTGATATGTGTACATTAGGTGACACAATCAATCATGGCACAAGTCATTAGATAGTGTTTTTGCTAACACTGCATGACCTTTGTCTTAGCTCACATTTATCCAGCACAGCAGAAGAGTGAACATGTCGAAAACTCAGTGTAGCAAAAGCTGTGTTGACATTAACTTTGTTCTGCAGTTTCTGGAATAGACCTAGTGAGCTTCGTGTTGGTAATGCCAATTTTAAAAATGTTGATCACTCTCCACATCAAATGTCCACCGTCCACACATAATGACTATCGCTGCGTGAGGAACTTTGAATATGACCTTGGCCATGTGTTTATTATTGTACTGCAGCCCAGTGCACTTTACTATCCCATTATTGTACTGCAGCCCAATGCATTTATCATTCTCACTGATGTCCTGTGAGGCCTGTAAACTCATCGCTATTATTCACATAGCACTCCTGTGTGTGGTTGCTGATTTTATTATATAATCAGTAGCTACTGTTATGTCAATGAAATGCATTGTATACATTGTCTGTCATAGACCTGTTGTTCTAAATATTGTGCAACTTTTTACTTCTTTACTTTATGCCAAACAGAAAAAAACACAGCCTTCAGCATTTTTTAAGAATATAATTAAATTATAAGAATAAATCTATCACAAGTATATTTGGTGCCAGTGCATTAAGCAAACTTGTTTATCTTAACTTGTCTTAATATACAATTAGTAACAGTTTTGTTATTCAGAGTCTTAAAGTGTAAAGATTGTAGTTAAAGATTGACTGATAAAAAGATTGTACTACTATCAGCAATCTCATGAGAAGGTGTTCATATGGTTTTCATATGTTGGCTGTTGTGTTTAGGCCAGAAGGTTGCCAACCTGAAGGATCTTAAGTTAAATGTGTCTCAGAAAGACATGATCATCACGACAGATAAAGGCACAGAAATCAAAACCGATCTCATCATCAGCTGCGCAGGGAACAGGATCAACTCAGAGGCATACAGCACCACATTGAGTATGTATGTTTGTGTGTGTTTGCTACTATACGCTTGTCTGTGTTTGTGCACAGTTTTGTTTCTCTCAGTGATGTGTCTGTTTAGGAGTATAACCACAGCTGTGCATAAGCGGGGGGTCCCTTGGGGTTGACTGTAGCTCTGAGTCCAGTGCTTGTTTATACAGAGTGGGTGGGTATTAACACTGAAGCATATGCCCAGACACGACCGAATATGAGACCTGGGACAGAGATTGAAATATTGTTTTGGTTTTGGGATTTAAAAGATTAGAGTGTACAAAGCACAAGGAGTATTAGTCATTTTTAAGCAATCGAAAATGAGTAAAACTTTCCATATAATTGCAACTTCTCTGGTGTAACCACCAGGGAGTGCCATTGCATTTTTCTTAACTTTCAGATTAAGCAACACAATTGAGTTTTTGGTGGAATGGCTACCTAAAAGGTTCACAAAACATTTTCCAGTTTTTTTTGGTACTGCTAGATGATGTTAACTGGTGTTTGACGGCAATACAGCCAGTAATGTCAAGTTGTAAAGGTTTTTCTTTTATTTTGTGGTGGTTTCCCATCCAGAACTGTTTTATGTATATCCTAAATGGCTAGTGGGTATAACACTTGTGTTTATACACCCTTCATATGACCGTATGCCAGCCAAAATTAATTTGGAGATAGATCGATTCATGTCCTGATTGTTATTGTGCTAAGTCTAAAAATGTTAAAGATAAGTAATGCACTTTTGTAACATCTGGCAAACATCACCTCACAATCAGCTGCCTTGCCATTCTCTGAGTAAATTATTTCAAAAATTCCTGAAGGTAAGGTAAAGTGAATGTAACCAGTCTCCCAGTCAACAACAAAACACTGTGTTAGGTTTCTCATTGAGCAATGAGGGGGGTGAGCTACCTCTTGGTCTTGTTTGGTCCTTGTTTCAAACATAATGAAAATTCTTGTGGATGAAAAGAGCCCGAAAGATAAACATAAAGATATGATGTTATTCAACATTGCTTACCCTACCTTTTAATCCTAGCCATATGTACATCTCACTTCTACAAACATCTGGTTGCCATTCTGTCCTATTTTGCTTTGATTTGTCAGCTGCTGTACAGGGGCTCGTCTGAAGTCACGAATAGTGAAAATATTCCACTCATCTTCATAAAATGGCACGCACCCTTACTCAACTAGTCAAACAGGTTTGCTCTCTCCCACACCCGAGCAGTGGACGTGACTGCGGTCCTCTGCTCACACACACAGATCAGCTCTTGTGATAAGTGTGCTTTTGTTTATGTGAAGCTCGTTGAGAGATAGCATCAGGATCTTGCCCAGACTCAAAGTGAGCTTGAGTGGGATCTGAGAGTTGTGCTTGAGTGATGACTGGAGGGTGTTGGTTGCTGACCAACCTCTTTTCTAGTTTGACTTAATGACTTTTTGTTGCTTTCACTCACAGGTGAAAGTCTAGCGGAGAATGGAGCCTTAAAGGTGAACGAGCACCTTCAGGTGAGGGGTTTCGACCGAATCTATGCAGTTGGAGACTGTGCCAATGTCAAAGAGCCCAAGATGGCATACCATGCAGGACTCCACGCTGAAGTTGCCATCACAAACATCATCAACAGCATCACTGGAAAGCCACTAGTCTCATACCATACAGGTGACTCAGCTTGGTGTGCCAAGAAAAAAAAAGAAGGAAGCATGAGTTGTCACATTTAGTCACATTCCAAAGCCATGTGCTGTGGTAGAGAACTCCTCCTATATACGCACTGTCGGACAGATGCATCTTAAAAGGGGTGGAGGTTGCACTTCCGCCAGGTGTGGCAACACATGCCTGTAGGTGGTGGCATATTTTGAGTATATAGGTTCGCTTCAAGTACAGTGGGGGAAATAAGTATTGAAGACATAAACATTTTTTAGTAAACTATATTATATGTAATTGTTTAACATCTTTAAAGAAAAGCTTTGTGTTGCTAGCAGTGTGTAACCTGAGAACTCCTGCTATGTTGCCTTCACATTGGCATGTTTGGAGTCCATAGATAAGACAACGGAATGAACGGAAGTCACTCATTTCCTGTGAGGATACGAAGACATGCAAAGGAGTCTGAACAAGTGCGTTGCGAATCCTACAGGGCTCCGGCCGCATAAACATATTTCAACTCGCCCTACAATTTTGGATCTGACAGGGCCAACAGTAGAGTGTGTTACCATGGTTATGTCATAAACACTCTTCAATATCAGCATAATCTACTATATTAGACTATTTTTTCACATTTTTCAACTGACAAACATTTGACAGTTTAATACAGGTTACTGCAGCTGATGGTAGTGTGAGGGGCGTATTGCAAAATACAGAGCGGAAAATTACATGCCAATGTGAAGGCAGCATCAGGGGATTTCTCACTCATTCAGTGTCGGTGTCAACTTCAGACAATCAGAGCCTCTAAGAACATCAGAGGAGACTATGCAGATGCACAAACAGCATTTCAGACTGGAAGAACATCTAACTTGTGTTTTTTTGACAGGTAATGTAACCATGCTGCTGGCCATGGGTCATGATGATGGAGTGGGACAGTTCAACGGCTATAGGCTACCTCGCTTCCTTGTCACTCAAGGCAAGAGCAAAGGTCTTCTGCTGTGGAAGAGTTGGAAGGAGATGGGCAGACATCCCCATAGGATGTGGCTGCTTGCAGAAGTGTGGCAATGTCCGTCCGTTATGCCTATGTGCCTATGAGCATCTCTGTCCTCACAACTCAAATGCTGACCTTTTTTTTCTTTCTGGGGAAACGATGCTTTTTGGAATACTACAGTCCAATGTATGATCGAAGTTTGTCTTAATGTATCGTTGTTGTTGACTTTTCATTTTCTGCTGTCTTACTTACAGATCTTACAATCTTTAAACAACATTGTTTACCTCATGCATAATTATTACTGTATCAGTGCATGCATATTTCTTGTTACTTTAATTTCTGCATAAGATATGGGAAGATTTATATGCCAATATGTCCATATTTTTCCTGCCCGCCTCTTATTCAAAAAGGAATACAATGCAACATTTGTAATTATGTGGTTTATAAAAGATTCCTATCATATGAAAATAAAGTTTACTGAATACATTTTTGATAAAATATATGCAAAACATTGCAGTATCCCAAGAGAATATTTCTACATAATTAAATGTATACGTAGGTCATATGAACACTGAGAACATGCAGCACTATTTTCAAAATTTTTAGTCTGTCAGAATAAAAAAATAAATAAAAACTTATGAAGCGGCACCTTTTCTTGATTATAGATTGAAAATTGTAGACCAGTTTAATAATATATAGATCAGTCATTTGAAAAGTGTTACAAGTAGTATTATAGACACTGCAACTGTTGGTCCATTATAGATCATGGATTATTTATTTCCTCAGAGTTTCAAACATAAAATGTGAGGTTAATGATTTTCAAAAGCAAATCTAGATACTGATAGAGAGGATTCATGTGTTTGGGGTTAATTTTAAGTGAAAAAGACTGAACATCAAGAATCATGTAAAATAGCAGCTTTATTGCATTACACTGGATAAGTATTAATACGCCATATTATATATTCATATATAAAAAAAACAAATCACCTTCTCAGACAACCTTGAAACAAAATGGCAAAATTATATAATCTCAGAACATCTCTATAATCTCAGAACAATACGGCATTGTAACAGGCTAAAAGCACAGAAACTGTTGGCACATACATATTCTTTTTCTATCATTTACAAACTATAAGTAGTGGGTGAAATTAACAATGAACAGTGTAAATGAAGGGTACACCCATTACCTCAATCAATAATGTAATAATAATACCTCAATCAAAATAATGTAAACCAAAATGATTAAAGAAATGAAAAAAACTTACTTCTGTACACAAATCTTAAGGAGTGAAAAAAGCTACGATGAACCCAACACCAGCTCTGATGGTAGAAGCACAAAAATAACAATTAATTAAATATTTTAATTAAATATTAAAATCAGTGTTTCCTCAGAAGTGGTCATGAGCATGTGGACCTTCAGTGACATACTTGAGGTAGCTAGAGATTTTAATTTTAGAAGGTGATCTTCACAGAGAGAAAATATTTGGCTTAAATGATGTGTGTACTTCAGAAATTCATCTTCACCAGCACACAAACGTGGCCAAAATCTTACTAGGACGCATGGCAATCCCCATGAAGGGCCAACATAAACATACAAGCACATGAAGTACAAAAAGAGAGGCAAAACATCATGGGCAAAAAATCCGGCACATTCCATTAATTCCATCATATGATCCCGTAATAAATAAATAAATAAATAAAGCCGTAATACAGTAATACAGAAAGGGAATGGCTCGGAGCATAGCTATGAATACCTGTACACACAAATACACACAAAAAAACCCTGGGGAGTCTCTGTTTTTTCTGTCAGCCTTCAAACATACCCATACCTGTAGTAGGCCATGTCTCTCTACATAACAAGCACATGTGACAAGAGTTCAGAAATTTTAACAATGACTGCAGTGGAAGTAGGGATGGGTGTGTTTATTTTCACCCATTCCTCCAAGCTTCCAGAGAAGCTTCACAGTTTTGACCAAGAACCTGTCTATCCAGCAAATACCTAAATAACCCTTCCTGTGCTCTCAGTGTACTTCGATATAACAAACAAGCGAAAGTATTCAATTTTATATGCCCGATATGGACAAAAAAAAAAAAAAAAACTTAGGTCATGAACTGATAATTAAAAGGATGGTTTTGTTTACGTCAAGTTTGTGGGACGCTGGGACAAAAATACTTTCATTCTTCCAGAATTACTGTTTACAAGCGGCAAGATGGTTATCGATGTTTGTTTAGTTTAGACTTTATCTGAAAAGAACACGCAAAATATGAGTCTGTTCAACAGGTAGGCCACACAGTGTAGAGATCAGAGACAATGTCATACAATGCAGTAAAACCACAACAAACTATGTTTTCAATTAACTGGTACCCTATGATGGCACTTCCCCATGTCAATCTTAGGCTACAGAATGATCAGTGCACACAAAAGATAAGACGCCACACAAAAACCTGTAAAAAAAAAAAAAAAAAAAAAAAAAAAAAGACTGACATAATACACCACCTAACCAAAACAAAGGCTCCTTATTCTCAAAAAAAAAAAAAAAAAAAAAAAAAGTCTACTCATCTTTAGAACTCTTAGCCAATTTCCCTTTCGCTCCCTTGAGGTAGGCCTGGTAGAAAAACAAGGAGAAGAGCACCAGGTAACTGAGGTACATGAGACAGGCCCACACAATGTTGTCAAGGTATGAAGGACAGTTCCCATCCTGCATCCACTGGTAGACCAAGGCAACCACTGTCAGGCCCATAGCCATTTGGGCAATCTGGGTGGTTGTGATGACCATGGCAAAGGGCTTGGGAACACGGTAGCCAGCTGCACGGGCTGCATAGTAACTGTACATGAGTGCGTGCACCGTGTAGTTCATGGTCATGAACCAGCCTCCACCGGCCACTTGGTCTTTGTAGGAGTACCAAGAGTAGAGCAGCACGGTGATGTGGTGGTACCAGTGTAGGAAGATGAGACGTTGTTTACGGAGCACTATGAAGGCTGTGTCACCTGAAAAAAATGAATATCAGCACATGACCTCATGTCCTTCTACCAGTGTGTTTAAGTTTTTTTTTTTTTTTAGGAATGACAATCGTATGTGCTTACCCAGTTCTGGAGCTTTGCTAAGAACAAAGGCATATGCCCAAAATTTGGTGACTGGCCCATTGTAGAAGCTCTGGTCACAGACAGACTGTTTAAATCCATAGGTGTTTAGTACGTACAACATGTACAACCCAGTTCGGACAGCTCCAACAATGCTGTAAAAGGGAGGAAAACAATGATGGTAAAACTATTGGCTGCCACCGCTGTTCTCTTGAGCGAGGCACCCCAAGTTGTTCTAGGGGAAACTGGCCCTGATTGAGAGCTGACTAATTCAAGTTGCTTTAGACAAGTGTCTGCTAAATGCATAAATGTAAACTGAGGAGAAATTTACAGGTATGCAGAAGGGGAAAATGGTTTAGACTGAGTTTAAGCTTTTCACTGGGCATCATAAAATTTCTCTGAGACAGACAGGCAAACAGATTATTGATCTTTCAGGAAATTAAGGTATCCAGTGGCTTATACGCAATAGTACACAAACTGTATGTACTGACAAACAAGTGTGTCAGGTTGCTGTTTAGCTGAAACAGCATTTTGGTCTTACAACCAACCACTGGAGCCTACTACCTAGGGATGGTAACCATGTACTAATAGCTGAGGAAGGCATTCAGTGACTACAATGTACAGAAAATTACTGCATGCAAAACAGCAGCTACAGAGTCTTAAACATGATCTCCTTAACTGAAATGGTGGGCAGTCACCTGGTAAAGGCAACAAAAGCACCTCCATTTTCTTCCTCCTTCGCTAGACAGCACCATTGTTTCAAGTGACACTTGTGTTTTGCTTTGGTTACCAACATTGTGAAGGTGCTACCCATGACATGCAGAACAATCAACCATGAAAAAGTTAAAAATGATTGCTAGGCTACATGCCCTGCTATTATGGGATGAGATACTAAAAATGGAACAAAATAAACATGCCACAAAATACCTCTGTAGGGGAAGAGAACAAACAACATGGGGATTTTGTTCTCCCCACCTTGTTATTTACATGGTACAATGACCTATCAATATAGCGCGTAGTAAATAGTTCTTAAGTCATTATCTTTCAAAATTACTACCTTGTTGCATCATATAGGAGTTGTAGGCCTACTGTTTGTGGATTAGAGGCATGCTTGCCTGACAAGCCCTAGTTTGTGGGTCAACCCTGCTAGTGGATTAGGATTAAGGGACATACATGACCACAGGCTGTGCTGCAACTACTTACTCACAATATAGGCTATAGACAGAGTCAGTTTAGTTATGAACGGGCATTTATAAGCACTGCACCAATTCAGACTACACCAGAAAAGTCCCCCCACCCCCACTGATGGGAACCTTTTTGTCCACTCCAACACATTACTCAGTGGTCAGTCTACCTGGTCAAATTGTGAAAGGTCGGTGCTGATATTCAGGCTTTTAGATAAAGGACCACTTTGCTCGTCTTTTTGCTCACCTGAAAATGGCCAAACTCAATGACCACAGGACAAGAGGTTTGCGGAGATCAAGTTTCTTTCTGTCCCTCATGAAGTGCTGTCCACCAAACACCAGCGCCGCATACAAACCACAGAATCCAAAAGCGTTACTCCTGAAATCGTTTGAAACAAATAATCAGCTATGACATTTTTAGAAAGGACAACGTAACAGTATTCACATGTTTAGAATATGTCAAAAACCTCATACAATATCAACCAATTTGACGTGCCGTTAAGTGGACTTTAATTTAGTGTTCATAACGTAGGCTAGGCTTCATTATTTGCATGTCTGATTGGAGGTTACGTAAGCGATTGCCCCAAATGTAGGTAGGGCTCCACCGGTAGCCTGTGAGATATACTACCTCGATATCGGTATTTGTCCTTTATATCACAACTTTAATGTCTGTTATCAACAAATACATTTTAAATATAGGCCAATAGGGGAAAGCAAGTGTACGCGTAAATTCTAATTAAGCCGCTACGAACTCGGAAGGTTAAACTTACCAATTTTCTTGCATCCATTCGATAGCCAACCTTTCATCAAAGTGCCTTTCAAAGTTGTACTCAGTAATAGCTAACTGTTGATAATGATCCGTGTCATTCATGTTAAAACACGGTTGGTAACACAAAAGTAGATGTGTACTGATAGTTGTTATCACACGTCAAGTGCTGACAAAGACAGATCTGTCTGAATAGATCTGAGTTTCACCTAACGAGAGGACCAGAGTTGTCTGGCATTTGAGAGGTGGCTCCGCCAAATTATCGGTTAGCGCTGATGATGCAATATCTCCTCCCTCATTGGGGTGGACCTTGAAAGGTTTGTCAGTTTCAGTCAGCAGCAAGTATTACTAGAATTAAGGCATGACATCATTGCGTTAGGCTCTTTTTAGAAAACACATTGGATAATCCCTGTGATTGTCTTTAATTCAGATAACCAACCCTGGATGTTTCTGTCGTAGTAAACTATAGGCCTAGGAGTTATTTCATCCACAGTAGGGTAACAGATGTGTATACTCTTCCAACCACTGTGGAATATAGTGGAGCTAAGATTTGTTCACTTTTGATTGTGATAAATTAGTCCTAACTAGTCACCAGGTGCAAAGCGTCTGGAACCCCTTAATTGGCGTATGATTCCACGTGGGCAGAACTTTAAACCCTCTTTTCGCTTAGGCCTACTGGCAAGAAAAAAATGTCGAAGGAAATGTAAGCGTTTAGAGAGATCCATGTTCAAATATTCACTATGTTCTCCATGAGTAAAGTTTGAGAACCCCTAGAGTAGATGTCCGGTGGAGTCCTGCCTGAAGTTTAATTTTCTCCCATAAAGAGACCGAAAGGTTTTAATGTTAGGTGTCAACATCGCGTTCTCATTCAACTTCCTGCCAGATATGTTAGTCTGTGCTGTGGTTTATGTTAAGTGCCTGTGTAAGGTATTCACGCGTGGCTTTCGCTAATGATAGTTTTGATGTTTCTCCAACTCAAGCCAATAGGCCTACATTACTGATACACAAAGTTTTTCGAGTGCTCTTTGAATACAACAACATGCTGGAAAAGCCTTGGTGATGCACACACTACTGGACTTTATTGGTTACAATCTTGAATGTACAATACTTTCCAAAATATAAGCCGCACCATGTATAAACTTAGGTCAGTGTTTAGGCAAAGTAAAAAAAAAAAAACATGTATTGACCTCACCCTTGTAGTAACCTCACCCATGCATTAATCTCAGTTTACTAAATATTACCTATTGAATCACAATCAGATCAGATCAAGTAGAATGATGGATCAAAAAGAAATGCAATCCTTTATATAGCCCTCACCCATGTATTAACCTCATAGATGAAGAAATTTCGCAAAATCAATGCATTAACCTTGGTTAATAATCAGGAAATTACAGTAATCTTTTTTATAGCAAATAATATGCTTCATTCATTCCAGCAAATGATATATTGAATTTATTTGGGGTAGAGCAAAAATCCACTGAAAGTATGAATATTGGACCAGATGCTGGCTGCAACCTGGAATCCTTTTGGGAGATACATGTAGACCTTGTCCTCCACTTCCAGCTCCAAAAGCACTGAGTTGGAGGCATAGTCTTCATTGTCACCCTTGTTCTGCCTTTCCCAAACTATCAATACCTCCTTATTGTTCTTCATCAGCCTGACAGCAATGTTTGCCTCCCTCACCCAGCTGTAGGTGGTGAAGGTAAAGAAGTAGACTCCTTTCACTGGAGCCGTGAACACACCTGTGGCACAGGAGATGCGTTGACATGACTGCCACTGACTGAGATGACCGATACCGGTCAAAGGTAATGGTCACTCATACAGAATTATAACTTTTATGAATGCAACTTTTAAGGAGGACCTGGCAAACTTTACCTACAGAGCTACCCCTACAGTTGCCGATTTTTAAAAAAAATTACCACCAACCTCGTAAATTCTGACCAATATACATGGATTTGTTTGCAAACTAAAGAATACCAGTGATGAACATTTTCAAGGAGTTCTGTTGACTTACAAAGTAATAAGCGCAATTTCGGTTTCATCCAGGTTCCGTTTCATCTAACATTAGTGCTGTTCTATTGCATATGTTGTCAAGGCGTGATGAAGTGATAGAGGGTGCCGAAAGAGCCTTCATTCACCCCGAAACAAAGCTGGTAAATTGACCTAAAAACAGCATCAAATGCTGCCTGGTGTATCTTCAAAGGAAAAAATCCAGCATTTATCAACCTGTGTATAAAATTTCAGAGGGGACTAAAACAAAGGGAATAAATGTAGTGTCAACCAAGCATGGCAATCAGTGTGGGCATAATATTTTTTAAAAATCTAGCCTGGTTGACACGCATACTGATCTGCAAGCCTGCTTTGATTTCTGTCATCAGCTCAGTATGGCTGCAAAGCCTCTTTTCACTATGTTTCATTTTCACACATTCTCTTGACACAAAATCATACCTTCCAGCTTTTTTTGTGATCAGTATAGAGCAGTATGCCATTTTGTAAAGCCTAGAAACTGTCTGCCAACAGACAGGATTCCTGAGATACAACCATGCAAGTGTACCTCAATAATTAACACAAGTGAATTACTTACCTTTGTCTTCAGAAATGTCCAATAGAAGTCATGTTTTAATGTTATTCATTAAAAATTGAACACACCTGTTAGTGAATTGTAGGCTCTTCCAACATTAATCGAAACTTTGTTGTGGACCAAAATGATTCCTGTGTCAAAAGGTCCTATTGTTTTAAGACCAAATATTACTGTTCCATCCCAGATTGGTTGTAGAGCAGCAGTGAAGGCTACCACTGAACACAAGAAATCAAACACATTCAATGTACACAGGCAAAATTTGCGAAAACTGCAGGATTACAAAACATGCAGCCTTGAAAAAGTGAACCCTATATTGCAGGCATGTATTTCCCTCATAATGAAATGTGTGCAACACATAACTCGGTGACAATTAAAGCAATTCATCAATACCTATAGATGTTTTTCCCACACCGTGATGTAGATATCTGTTCCTGCTGACAGAGAAAGGATAGAGCAAAAATCCACTGAAAGTAAAAGTAAATATTGAACTCGTGTACATCCTGTCCCCCATTTCTAACTCCAGAAGAACTGAGTTGGAGGCATGGTCCTCATTGTCATCCGTGCTCTGTGTTTCCCAAACCAGCAATACCTCTTCATTGTTCTTCATCAGTTTTACACCAATGTATTTTTGTGCCACCCAGCTGTAGGTGGTAAAGGTAAAGAAGTAGATTCCTTTCACTTGTACAGTAAAGACACCTATGACACAGAAAATAACCGACTCTGAGCTAAAGGGAAAGTATTTCAGGACTGTTAGTTATGCATATACAAGGTTTAATTGTCAAATAAAATCAGCTTTATTGTCAATTTCTCCACATATACTAGACATACAGAGGAATTTAAAGTGTGTTTCTCTCTATCCCACGGCGAAGAAGAGATGGATAACAGAAAGACATTTCTTAACACTACAGTAAAAGTTGTACAACAGATAAGGACATTTTCCTACTCAACATTAAACTGCAGATAAGACATTTCCTAACAGGCAACAATATTACAAGGCAAGATCACAAGACAAAAACACAAGAATGTCTGAATGAATGATGTGTTGTAATAGTGTAAAAAAGTGCTATATACAAAAACAGCAGCACTTCAGCGCCCAGAGACTTTTGGGGTTAATTGCAGTTGTCAACTAAATTCGAAGAAAAATACATGCACATAGTTTAACTACAGATATAATGCAGATTTCTTCATTGATTGTGAATTTTATAAAAACCCACCCCATGCTGGAAAAGGTTTCTGCAGTGGCCAAACAGACCTGCATATTTGTTAGTGGCATTTTTTTTTATCCTACCTTGTTTTAATTCAGTTCTATTTTGGATGTTGTATGACCTAGATTCACTCATGTCTCTTCAGTTCTTAGGGTTTGTTTTTATAAAAATGAGCTTGCAGCTTGTTGTCTACCTCACCTCAGGTTACAAAGGTCTCCTTTTCACAAACTAAGCCTTCTTTTCTCCTCCACTTTAGACATCATTCATTGAGAACTTTACGTGCCTCTATTAGAATCATAGGCTCCTCCAACATTAGTCAGAACTTTGCCATGAACCAAGGTGATCTCTCTGTCAAAAGGTCCTATTTTCCCTACATCATCTGCCATAGATTGTATAGGCTGAAGAACCACAGTGAAGGCCACACCTAAACACAAGAATTAAAACACACATTTCAAACAGACACTAGCCGTTTTCAGACATACTGAAATTCAGATGTCTACTGAGAATCAAACAGTGGGGTTGCAGGCCTGGATTACCTGGTCCCTAGTAAAAAAAAAAGTAGCAATTACATCCAGGTAAATTATCTCTGGTGTAGCATCTGCTGCATAGGCAACCTATGGCTAGATAAAATTCTTGTTTTCTTTTGTTTGTTTTTTTAAATAGGAAATGAGCTCATCTGCAGTCTACACCAGATGTAAATACGTGGGCATAGTGGTCTCTGCTCTTGCAATGCCCAGACTGACACCATTAGTACCTACTGGAGGAAGCTATAGCTGGCTAACTGGTGGCATCCATTTCTATTAAATTATGCAAAGCTAAACTATGGTATCAGACTGGGCATTGCAAGACAAGGTTGTGCACATGGGTAGACTGTAAACGCTTAATGCCCAAAAGGTGGGCGTTTTCCTTTCAAGATGGTGGTAGCCAATTAAGGACTGGAGAAACTAGCTAAGTACCAGCCATTGAAATTAATGGAGGTTGTAGGCTACTTCTTGATTTTCCCCAGGCCTATAAAGCCTCTCTGGTATCTCCATAACAATTGGAAGAACAAGAATCCACTGAAAGTATGAATATTGGGCCCTTTTGGCTGAAAGTGGGTATTTTTCACGGAGGAGCATGTACACCATGTCCTTGACCTCAAGCTCCAAAAGGACAGAGTAGGAGGCATAGTCCTGATCATCACTTTGTCCTGCCATTCCCACACCAGCAATACTTCCTCGCTGTTCTTCATCAGCATGACACCAATGTCTTGCTCATTCACAGAGCTGTAGCTGGTGAAAGTAAAGAAGTAAAGTCCCTTCACTGGAGCAGTGAATTTACCTGTGACACAAGAGATACAGTAAGTTATTGCTACAGTTCTCCTTGGAACCTCAGTAACTTGTTTCTGAATAACTCATGCTCATTAAATAACATTCATGTGAGAAGCATACAGATTTGGAGTGTGCCAGCTGCGAGTGTAAAAAAAAATGTCTTAACTCTTATGAGTTGGTGATTTCAATTTATGCCAAGTGTACTAAGCCTGACTGACTGCTGTAGTCACTGCACTTGGTTCTAACATGGCTTGATTTAGGGATCCACCTGCAAATCCACATATTCTTAGTGGTAACACTTCAGAGTACGACCTGGGAAGTACTGGTTAAGGAGTCAGTAAGAATGACATAACAAAAAGTATCAAGTATGGACTTTGAATGTAATGTTTGCATGATTACAAAGGAAGTAACAGTCAAGTGCTCTTCCAAGCAACAGCAACAACAAAATTAGATAATGTAATTCCAGGGAATTAACAGTGCATGAAAATGCAAACTCTAGTTGCTTTACTTGGCAAATAGTTGCATTATGTTATTGGTAGCTAGGCTGTTCGTAGGATAACTATGGTAGTGGCTATGATAACTAGAGCGATTGCTATGCTGGACGCTAGCTTAGATATGTTGGTTGCTGAGTTGCATCTATGGACGTGGTTGCTTTGCTGGTTGCAAAGGTAATCATGTTGGTTGCTATGTTGGTTGCTAGGTTTTATCACTGCAGTGCATGCTAGGTTGTTGCTAAGGAACATGTGGTGGTTGCTAGGCTGTTGTTAAGTTATTGTGGTGATTGCTATGATGGTTGCTAGGTCAGTCATGTTGATTGCTATGTTGTAACTGTGGAAGTGGTTGTGAGGCTGTTGCTAAGGTACTTGAGGTCATTGCTGGTTTTTGCTAGGGTATCCATGGTGGCTACTATCAAAAATAAATTAGTTACTATTGATCTTCTGCAAGCATATGACCGTAACCACATGACCTATCATGCTGGATGGCAAAGGGCAATAGAACTACATTACGGTGAGGTAAAAAATAGACTCTTGTGCCTTTGTTGTTTACTTTATTTGAATCAGGTAGTAATATAAAAGCAGAAAAGATAATTATATTAGGTGATTTTAATATCCACATGGATGTTGAAAATGATAGCCTGGCAATTGCGTTCCAATCTTTACTTGACCACATCGGCTTCTGACAAAATGCAAATACACCTACACATCAAGATAACCACACCATTGATCTTGTACTAACATATGGAGTATAAATAGAACAATTTAAAATTTTACCTCAACATCCTACACTAACTGACCACTACTTAATAACTTCACATTAGACTAAGTAGCACCTAACTCGACTTACTACTACACTCAAAACATAACTCATAAAACTACAGATGACTTCATAGCAAAAATCCCCTCTCTCCTCGACCCCAATATAGGCCTACATTAGAAGGCTCTTCTACAAGCCCAAACCAAGTTCATCAATTAACTGATAATGTTGTAAATGTACTATATTCCACATTCAACTCCACTGCACCACTTAAAAAGAAAACTAGAAAACAAGAACAAATTGCCCCATGGTATACCACACAGACTTGATTCATTCACACCCACAATATATCAGAAGTGACATCTTTGATCTCTTCAACTAAAGCCTCAACATGCTTACTAGATCCTATCTCAACAGATCTTCTTAAGGCTGCTCTCCCTCTACTGGCTGAGACAATTCTTAAAATTATAATGACTCACCCATAGTTGGGCATGTCCCAAAATTTTTCAAGACTTTAATCTGTTATTAAATCATATATTAAAAAACCTAACCTTGATTCTGATGTCCTGGCTAACTACCGACCCATATCCAACCTCTCATTTGTATCAAAAATAATTGAAAAAATAGTGTCCAAGCAAATCTGTAGCTTCTTAAACGAAAATAATATACAGGAAACCTTCCAGTTAGGCTTTGGAGGTAATCATAGTCCAGAATCAGCCCTAATTAAAGTCTTAAATGACCCCCTTATTTAGTCTGAGAACAAATATATATCAATATTAATCCTATTGGATCTTAGTGCTGTATTTGACACTATTGACCATGGCATCCTACTACACAGACTTGAACACATGATAGGCATCAAAGATTCTGCATTAGCCTGGTTCAAATGATACCTTTCTGGTCACTGCCAGTTTGTACATGTTTATAATAAGTCATCATCCCACACCAAAGTAAAGTGTGGTGTACTCCAAGGGTCAGTGCTAGGGCCCCTATTACTCTCCCTGTACATGTTACCTTTGGGATATGTTATAAGGAAACATAGCATTACTTTCTACTCCTATGCAGACAATACCAGCTTAACCTCTCCATGAAGCCTAATGACTATATGTCAATAACTAAACTTGATGCCTGCCTCCAAGACATTAAAATCTGGATGACTAATAATTTCCTATGTTTGAACTCTGATAAAACTGAAGTTATGATGATTGGCCCTAAACAGCTGAACAACATTCTACCTCTTCACCAAAATGTACTCAGAGGCCTTTCACTGTCAAAAGTTAAAGACCTCACGGTAATTATTGATCAGGACCTCTCTCAATAGTCATGTAAAACACATTTCAAAAACATTTTTTTCCACCAACAAAATATCACTAAGGTTAGAAAGTTCCTATCCTTTGAGGATGCTGAAAAATTCAGGCTTGATTATTATAATGCTCTGTTCTCTGAGTCTAGTAATACCTGTATCAAAAACCTACAGCTAACACAAAATGCTGGGGCCCAAACACTCACTAGAACTAAACAATATGAACATATCTCTCCTATCCTCGCTTCATTACATTGGCTCCCTATTAAGAGTCTAATAGGTTTTAAAATACTCCTCCTAACCTATAAAGCCCTCAGTGGCCATGCTCCAACATATAGTAAAGGCTTGTCCCTTGACCCTATTAGAACCCCCAGAATGCTGGTCTTTTTGTAATCCCGAGAATATAAAAATCTACCATAGGAGGCGATAAGAGACCTTTCCTACTGTACGCCCCTCTTGTGGAATAATCCCTCCCCCCCAACACACACAGACACACACACACATCCAACAAGCGGACACTCTCAATACCTTTACGTCTAAAGTTAAAACCTTCCTCTTTACTGTTTCCCAAAATTAGGGATGGTGCATGATAAATCATCACTCCTCATGGGTCTTTTGGGAGGGACTGCCTCTGCTGTTACCCCTAGCTGTGAGGTATGGCAGCCACTGACCGTCCCTGCAGTAGTGCTGGGTTGCCATGCATACCTTAGTTATGCTGCCATAGCCTAGTGCTGCCACAAACCTTTCATGTGTCATGCCATACAACTCTCTCTCTCTCTTACCCTCTCTCCCTCTTGCCCCTTTATGTCTTTACCTATATATATATACATATATGCATGCACAAATGACACATATGATCAGTGATGTGTGTGCCTGGCCTAACTCATTTGCTTCCTCTGTCCTTCTACACCACAATCATCTCTGCTGAGTATGAAGAATGGAACTATTATGGTGCTTAGCTAAACCCATAGACAACTTGTAGTCAGTCATGGTTACATAACAGGGCATAACCGAGGTGTGAAATAAAAATGATGTTATATGCACATCGACAACAGTGGTTGCTAGTCATGTTTGTTGCTGTGGAAACTGTCATAGATGGTTTATTTCTATGGTTGCTATGTTGTTTGGTAGGTAATGGTATATTAGTTAGGTTATTTAGCAATTTCTGATTGGACGTGATGCACTCTGTCCATCAGGAGTGAAGATATCCCACGATATACCATAGGTGACTCTTTAGCTAATAATCATTCTGCATTTTCCATTGAGTTGACTGATGAACCGATGACCGATGAACATTCTATTCATTCAAAGTGAGGGAGCAGAGTTGTCACATCACATTCAGCAAAAAGGAAAACTGGTAGAAAATACATTTCGGTGTCTTAAAACTTTTTTAGTTGGCAATGGAACTGTTGTTTATAGTTGACTCTCAAAGAGTATAAATGTTACAATATTGAAAAGTACATTCCTAGACTGTACACAGTTTAAATTAAGTTTCTATGTTTCTACAAAGTGTTTTGAGCTGTATTAACTGTACAAAATTAGTTAGACGAAGAAGAAGAAAGAGAGTTTTTATGCACTGTAATAAATTCACACAGTGTTGTGTACCTTCAGTGAATCATTTAAACAGGTACAGTGTAATATGAAATATCAATGCAAATCATTAAAGTTCACTTGAAACAAATAGAAGGGGTTCAATATAATGTGAAACATCCATATTACTACAATCATGAAAAGTTTCACTCTAGCTATAAAGCAAGTGCAGTGATAATATGACATACCAATGCAGATCATGACAAGTCTGCACAATCATGTAGAACAGACACAGTATAATATGAAATATCAATGTAGATCATGTTGCCTAAATTTAACCCAATAAACCTATGTTGGATCCAACAACCCCAAAAGAAAAAGAATTTAAAAGTGCTTCAGATTTGAGATCTCAACAAAAAAATGAGTAAAAAGAGTTGAGTCGGAAAAAAGTGGAAAAACAGTTCCACATTCTGATTCAAAGACACAGTTCACAACGGTCCATTCCTACTCCTCCCTTGTCGGTAACCTATCAGTCCATGGGAGATGGAGGATTACACGGCATCAATGACAGTGGAATCCACAACGATGCACAGCACTCAAAGGTGTGTGTGTGTCAGTGTCTGTTGAGTCAGTGTATAGGGTTGTGCTGTGGTATTGTGTCTATAATCTAAAATTAACTTGATGTCTTATCTCCTCATTTCCGTGTGGGGAAAAAGAAAGGAAAAAAGTATTGTTCTCCTCGTGGGAGATCCTTAGGGGGTATCTGTCAACATCCCACTACTATTAAAACTAATGGAACATTAAGAGACTATCCAATATGGATGAATGAATGAAAGAGTCAGTGTGTGAATGTAATGAAATAAGAACCAGTGTATGAGTGTGGTGCAAAAACTTAAAAGAGTTACACTTACATGTGGGTGTGGAGGCAGGTTTAAATATACTGTAAGCAATTTTAAATGATTTCTAACATGTAACTCTTTCTGTTTCTGGGGAAATAACAGATGTGTATATAACTTATAACAAGAAAATTCATGTCTGGATGTCAAAGTGAGAATTGAACGCACCTGTTTTTGAATCATAGGCTCCTCCAACATTAGTCAAAACTTTGCCATGGACCTAGGTGACCTCTGTTTTAAAAGGTCCTATTTTCCCAAAACCAAAACGATCCCATGATGAAGGCTGTAGTGTTGCAGTGAAGGCTACCTCTGAGCAAAGACCAAATCAAACATATATTTATAATTTGCAGAGTGCTAAATTGACCAAAATTGTACAAGTGTACACCTTGCCTGTTTTAAAATTTACTGCTACCTATACATTTTTGGTGTGGTTTTTCACTATGGGCAAATCACCCTGGTGTGACAAATTAGAACCAAAAGTAAAGGTGACATCTGTCGGAGGCAGACAAGTTAACCTCAGACTCAGCTCAGTCCTTTAGTTGTAGCCATAGTTGACATAGAATAGGTCCTAACATTCACACTTTACTCGCATGAAGAACTACAAGCTGTAGTTGCACTCCAGGAAGAACTGTGCTTGCTAAACATTAGCTTCCGCTCACACCACAAGTCTTGTTGGCTTTCTATTGTATACACAGTCATTGATTAAGGCTAACATATTTTAAGTTCAGGTTTCAGTTGGTAAAGTTTTCCCCTTTCTCTCTTCAAGTTATTATCTTTTCAGCTGCTACGCTCGGCCAAGAGAAGGAGCCGGAACAGATTTCATCTAGTCTGTGTCCAACATAGCCAGCCACAAGGCAAGAGAGCTTTGTCATTGGCTGATCCACAGATGTCCGTCCACATTGTTTTAGTTCCACGGAAGGTTGACCGTGGTTGTAGTTAACAGGGTCCTAAAAAGAGGGTCTGTTTTGTAAAATTAGCACAGCATTAAAATTGCCACAAATTGTCTTGCTATAGGCCGGAAAAACATCTCGCAGTAGTACATCATTACCACCCAAACAGAATAACAACAATACTTATAAGAAGACAAAATCTTAATGTTGTGGATCATGGGCACTCACCAAAATAAAAGAAATGAAAAGAAAAGAAATACATTTTTGGTTGCTGCTGGCGCACAGGTTTGTGGGGGGATTATTTTTATCTATTTGATACCCATTTTCCTGTGTGGCTGTCAGAATTATGGTCTGTCAGAATGACGCGTTAACCTAGCTCAAAATCGCGGGTTAATTGTCTTACAAGAATACAACATGCTGGAAGCTGTCTGTTTATGTCTCTCTGATCTGGGCGACTGGGTTTAATTACCTATTAGCACAACAGCGGCATCTACCGTTCAGGACAACGCACTACTGGTATGGCTGTCGAGCAGATATGCCGCAGACCAGTCTGACGTTTTTGAGTTTCAATCGTCTGTGTGGAAATTATATCCTACATAGATTATTAGTTAATCATTAACTTTTTTCTGCTAAACTAACAAAGAATAGCACGAATAGCCATTACTATACTAATTAATATACTAAAAGTACTAATATCACGGTTGCTTAGATTTTGCCACAATGTTATACATTAAAACGTATGTTAGTCTGTAGACATGAAGAGATCTGCCGCGTCGAGACCATGGGACCATTTAGTTAAACCCGAAATTATAGCCTAAATTTTAAGGACTACCTTTGGAAAATGAACCATGAACCATGATTGGTGGGTTAGCTGGCTGCCAAATGTCACTTCCTGAATGAATTTTAATTCCAGTCTCCTGTAAATCACTTCCATTTGACAGGTAATGACAGTAGCTGGCTGACAGGGATCTAACCCCAGGGTGTCAGGATTTGAAACTCCATTTTGAAACTGAAACTTTTGTTCAATTTTGGCTGAATTCATTAGCCTAGCATTTCCCATTGAAATGAATGGGGGTAGGACTTCCTCACTTTCTCCAGTTCCTATAATACTTCCATGTCTAACCCCTACTGCAAAAGTGGCTGAATATTGAGGTGGTGAGAGGACTTTTCAGATCTGAGTTGTGATTGGTGGGATTTTGAAGGGGAGGAAGGGACTACCTTTGGCAAATCTGAACCGTGATTGGTGGGTCAGCTGGTTGCCAAATTCCAGTATGTCACTTCCAGTTGACCATTTTGACCGGAAGTGACAGCAGCAGGCTGACAGGGATCTAACCCCTACTCCCCTACTGGACGGCAGGTAGACTATACATAAAGCCTTTCACACACAACCTGTGGAAGAAGGGGGAGGGGCTTGCAGCCTGATACTGCAGCTCCCGCTCTTGTTGTCACCCGTTCCACTATTTTTCTCACCTTTTGTGAGTAGTGTTGTGCTGGATCATGCCTTTTCATTTTCTGTTACTTTCCATTGTTTAGTTTTTAGTCCAATGGGACTGAATAGAATCACTATTAAACTAACCTTTCATGTTGATTTAACCAAGATAAATAAATACACATAGGGCTAGCGATACGATACTTCTGGGTGCCAGAACGCTATTGTTTACCAACATTCTAAACTCGCCTTAAACACTCTTTCCACTGTTTTTCACCTTTTGTGAGTAATAGTGTGCTGGATCATGCCTTTTCATTTTCTGTTACTTTTTGTGTAGTTTTTCTCCAAGAGTTTAGAAAGTTTTGATTAGTTTGGCATTTTTACAGAGGGCTCCTATCAAATAATGCGCTCTGTTTGGCTAAGTAAATCATGCCAACAATAGAGCTTGCCAGCAGTTGTTACGTGCAAACCTGGAAGTTGGTTCAAATGGATTTTTATATGACGTTTTAGCTGGGCGTGACAACTTAGCAACCTGCTAGTTGGGTGGCAAGAACAACGTTTTCTCCAATGGGATTGAATAGAATCACTATTAAACCAACCCTTCATGTCAATTTAATCAAGATAAAAAAAAGGGGTGTTCACCCGGGCACCAAAAAAGATAGACTGCCCCTCCACACATACATAGCACACAATGAGGTGAAACACACTAAATTGGAGTAGGCAGCTTCTGCAGCACCCAGGGAGTAGTGAGGGGTTAGGGTACCTCAGCCATGGACGTGGACGGGACAGCGATGGTCAACAACTTCCACGCCCTATTTTTCCTACTGATTGGGATTCAAACCAGCCACCCTTCGGTCACAGCTGTTTTTTGAACTACTGGAAAGGGATGGGCTCAAGTTCTTTGTTTTTGGCTCTGACCACAAAATGAGTGAGTTATAAGCGTTTCCTGTTTGCCCCTCAGGCTTGCAGTTGGTGCAGTTTGGCCAGCAGTACAATAGAGTATGCTAGTGCACTAATTCTGTAGTCATACCAAATTTGCAAGACTATGGGAAGCGTTTGGCTCATAACCCCACAAACCTTTTGTAATGGTGAAGGATCAAAGTTTGAAGTCCTTATGTCAGGGCTTTGCATCAGTATATAGTGGGGGACTTTGACCCAGAACCAATACTCTGACCAAGTAGGAGAGTGAAGCACTAGACGTTAGAAAATATATTCATAGGGTATAATATACTAAAAATATTCTAGAACAGGGTTTCTTAACTGGTAGGTTGGGACCCAAAAGTGGGTTGTGAAGCCATTATGAGTAAGTCGTGGAGCTTGTAGTTAAAAAAAGTTACCATGTCAGATCTAATGTCAGGCCTTAAATTAAAATTTAATGTAATACAAAGCTGTCTATCACTTAAAGATATTCACAACACAAATTGCTAAAGGAAATCATATTTAAACATTAAAATTGTTCAGGAGAAAAGTAAATCCTCAACTGTAATTAGTGACCCTGTAGCCAATTGCTCATTAGTTGAAATGTAAATGAAAATGGCAGTCCAGTTAAGAACCAATGCTCTTGAAAACCCTAGTCAGGGAGGTTAATCGTGGAAAGGAGCTGAACTGTCTTTGAGTGACAACATGGTCACTCCATGCTTAATGTGTTTCCGTTGTATAATGATGATGATGATGATGACATTTTTTATCTCCGGGATAAAACAGCAACTTATATTTAGCCTTATTTGCTTCTTGATCTTTGAAATGGCCTTCCAAGTTGTAAGTGGTACACATTTACCTCTTTGTGTCTTCCTCATGGGACATTCACATGTTTCCAGTTGAGATGAGAGACTGCTCAGTGCATTATCTTGATCTGTGAGCACATGCGCCATTAGAAGAATTTGTGGTCTACAAGAATACTATTGATGTAATGTTAAAGAGGCAAGGACGTCAATCTAAATAATACCTAAATAATAGAAAAGTACTTTACTATTCTTAGCTTTGATCAGTTCTTCCATTTTGTTCTCAGTCATGTTCAGTCATGTTGCTAAGTTGACCACCATTCTTATGTTATAGTTTAGTGCAGCATCCTGAATAGCAATCTGACCAATCATCTTTTTTAACTCTATATGGATATTTTCAGGCTCTCAGCTGTACAGATATACAGAAATACTAATAAAATTGTTAAAGTCTCCATCTTTACACTCAGTAGATGCTTTTTCTCTCTACTCTTGGTGTAGTATTTATGCAGTCTTTTCGAAAACAAACATAGACTTTGTCCAGAATCAAAGTAGGCTACTGTGGGCTAATATTTATAATAAAGCAATGTAAAGGATAATGAACGGTTGTCACAATAGCAAATGTGATCAAGTAGTGGTATAATTGGTTATATTCACTGCTGCACGTCTAGATACGTGTATAATCCCATGTTCCAAATCTGCCCTGTTGTTGTGGCCTGGCTTATTCATCATTCCAGACCATGATATAAAGAACAAAGCGTAGCAGCCAAATATGTTGCTTCAACCAGGGTGTAATGTTGGGTTTGTACACTGGGTGTCACTATGCATGTTGCAGTGCTTCAGGTACAGAGGTAAGAGACCAGATGTTGTGTTTAAGTGACCCCGGAAGGGCAAAAGATTTTGACCGCTTTCCCACGAAAGGAGTGTAACAGCTTTGCTGTTTGTGGATTTTTATTGATTTGACATACTGGAATAAATGGATTAATTTTACAGCACTGAAGATGTTTGTGGACTCAGCGGAACTCAGCGATAATGGTATAACTTTAGCACGTCAACCAGGTCATACCTGGGTCACATCAATAGCTCAGTAGTAAGCTGGGCTCCTATATAACAACAAGGTTCCAGTTTTAAACTAAATGGTGATTTATTAAGGAAAAGGAAAGAAATATGTTTTAAGTAAATAGGGAGATAAACCATGGGGTAAATGGAGAATCAGGATGTTTATGACACCTTAATTAGAAACTTAGAAATTAGAAATTAGAAATTAACACTGGGATTCCACCAAGTGTCACCCATCATCTTCTTTAGCGAAATTAGTGACTCACACACAGTGAGGTGAAGCACACACTATCCTATGCAGTTACCATCCTACTGCTGCTGCGCTTGTGGAGCAGTGAGGGATTAGGTACCTTGCACTTCATGTGGGCATGGGAAAGTGTTGTTAAATCACCCCACCTACATTTTCCCTACTACTGCTTCCCCACCATCTGGTCACAAGTCTAAGGTTCTAACCAGTAGGTCATTGCTAAATTTGCTACACATGTTAAACTGACATACTCCATTCAATGAGTAACTTATTCCCATTTTCATTACTTCAAGGACATAAAAAATCGTCCCACAGCTCATCAAGGAAGTATTCTATATATGGGCTTGTATATATGTGAGCAATATACCATATATAGGCCTACTGTATATACAGGTATGTATATATGATATATATTCGTTTTGCAATTGTCAGAGAGAGAGAGAGAGCGAGAGAGAGAGTCAGTTAACTAGGCAATAGAGACAATTCCTTGAGGTTTGTCAAAGACATGCAAACATGCTGACATGAAAACAAAAAAAAACAAAAATGCAGTATTGATTTTTATTGCTTAATTTCCTGAATATCCATACATTTTCTTTAACTGGTTATTACAATGTTATAAAAGTCAGTATTTGAAGACAATAATCCATACATTGAGCACTGAATTGTTAAACTCTTGAATATTTAAAAAATTGTCTGCCAAAAAAAGCATATATTTACAATACATCAAAATATCTACTACATTGCTTTTTCATAGCGCACAAATCCACAAACTAAAAAAAACCAAAACCATGTCTTGACCTCACCCTTGTATTGACCTCACCTATGTATTAATCTCAGTTTACTAAACATTACCTATTGAATCACAATCAGATTTGATCAAGTAGAATGATGATCAAAAAGAAATGCAATCCTTTATATAGCCCTGACCCATGTATTAACCCCATAGATGAAGAAATTTGGCAAAATCATTGTATTAATCTTGGGTAATAATCGGGAAATTACAGTAATCTTTTTTATTGCAAATAATATGCTTCATTCATGATGCTTCATCATGATTCACATGATATATTGAATTTATTTGGGGTAAAGCAAAAATCCACTGAAAGTATGAATATTGGACCAGATGCTGGCTGCAACCTGGTATCCACTGGGGAGTTGCATGTAGACCTTGTCCCCCACTTCCAGCTCCAGAAGCACTGAGTTGGAGGCATAGTCTTCATTGTCACCCTTGTCCTGCCATTCCCAAATCAGCAAAACCTCCTCATTGTTCTTCATCAGCTTTACACCAATGTTTTTTTCTGCCACCCAGCTGTAGGTGGTGAAGGTAAAGAAGTAGACTCCTTTCACCGGAGTAGTGAACACACCTGTGGCACAGGAGATGAAGTGGCATAACAGACTGAGAGTTAGGTTACAGGGTTAATAGAGAATGGGAAACTAACGTCTAGAAAATTCTGTAGTCTGGAAACAGATAGTTCTGATCCTTAATTATGATTTGCTGAGTTGAGTTTGAAGCCATTGTAAAACTCAACACAACCTTTTAATGTTGAGTGCATTTCGTTCTGTTACTGAACCATACAAAAGTTACAATTGCCATGTGTCTCTGACTTATTTGACAACCAGTAAGCAAAAATAAATATTTCTAGGCGGATGAATTATTATTTTGGAATTTCTGTAATCATTGCATTTTTTGTCACCAATATATGTGGATTTGTTTGCAAACCAAAGAATTAGAACCAGCAATGATCATTTTTGTTATGTTGTTAGATTTATGTTGACTGACAAGGTAAAGGTAAACAATGATTTCGGCTTCATTCAGTTTCAGTTTTGTTTCATAGATGCCCGGTGATGAGAAGCTGCAAGTGGTATAACTGTGCTAAGAAATCGCTAGAGGGTCCGAGAGAGCCTCCATTCACCCCGTAATGAGCCACTGAACCATCAAAGTGACAATGAAACTGGTCAAATGAAACCGTGTCAGATGTTGCTTGGTGAAAAAAAAGGCCAGTTTGTAGTTTAAACAGATTTTAGAACAGTTAAGGGGGTTCAGACACTCCACTTACCATCATTGGTCATTCTGTTGAACGAGAAATCCTGTGTGAATCAATCCACAGCCGTGTTGTTCCAAGTCACCGGGTGCGGTCAGCAGGTAAAAGAATGCAAAACTTCTTTAACAGACCAGATAGTGAACTGGCAGCTAACACATGGGCAGTAACTTGCTTTCAGTTTCATTTTCACTGTGACCAATTCAGTTAACATTAGCTGCTGCTTCATTATTTGGTCTATGTTGTATCAGATTTTTGCATTGTTCCTGCAAACAGTGATCAGTGACCTGGATCAACAGGGATATGGATTCGTTCACACCAGATTTCTCCTTTAAGGCTTAAAGCTTAAACCTCTACTTTTGAGTACTTTCCAACCAAATTCTGTGTTTCTAAAACGTATCTCAAGTTTTCTTGAGCAGGGCAAAGCCCACTGCCTTCTCCTTTTTCAAAGTGACCTGCAATTGCCCTGAGCTACAAATGTATTTTCTATAATACTTTACGTCATTTCTTTTCAAGAATTCAGTTCAGTTCTGCTCAGTTTTAATCTGCTGACCTATACCAAATTAGCTAATTTGTGAGCGGCTTTGTAATGTTCCAAAAAGATGGCAGCATATAACAAGGTTGGATTGTAGTGTTCTGGGAAATACAAAAAAAAGGCATGGGCATGATTAATGTAGCTTGCAACAAGAATATTCATGGGTCGGTTCACTCAGCATTGAACATACCTATATTTGAATCATAGGCACCTCCAACATTAGTCAGAACTTTGCCATGGACCAAGGTGATCTCTGTCTCAAAAGGTCCTACTTTCCCAAAACCGCTACTGTCCCATGATGAGGGCTGAAGAGCTGCAGTGAAGGCCACCTCTGAACACAAGACAAGTCAAATAGAGACAGAATATATAATTAAATAAAATCTAAATTCAGTTCCTATGTATGATGTGAATCACACACATTTGCCAGATATTGTTTTACTTCAGCTATATTTCAATTGTTCAGCTATAATATTTTGTTTGGAGAATGTCTCTGTAAGTTGACATTGTAGTTTTAAATGATGTCCAATAAAGGTAGTCATGATCAATGTCATCAAGTCTTGCAATTCTATTTGGAAAAAAGATGAAAGAATTTCCACTATTCTTGACACAAAGGGGGTTAAAACAAAAGATACTGTTAAAAATATTGGTGTTTTCAATGACAGCAAGCTAAACTTTGACAGTCACATGAAAGCAATCGCTAAGTCAGCATTTTATCACCTAAAAAACATTGCCAAGCTAAGAGGACTTATGGCAAAAACTAATCCATGCCTTTATTTCCAGTAGGGTTGACTACTGCTGTGGCCTTTTCACAGGCCTGCCAAAAAAGACTACCAAACAGCTTCAGCTGATTCAAAATGCAGTGGCTAGGGTCCTCACAAGAACAAAAAGAACAAAGCACATTACTCAGATTCTAAGGTCCTTTAGCTATAGAATTGCCATAGAATTTACTTTAAAGCACCACTGCTTGTGTACAAGTCTTTAAATGGGACCGGGCCTAATTGCCTTTTTGATATGTTTCAGCAATGTAACCCTAATAGATCTCTCAGATCACAGCAAAAACATTTGCTGGTAAAACCTGTCGTTAGAACAAAGTGTGGCAAAACAGCCTTTAGTTACTATGCCGTTCAGCTATGGAACCAACTCCCAGAGGTTCAAAAAGGCTCCTACTGTTGGCAGTTTCAAATCTAGACTAAAAACCAAGCTGTTCTCAGATGCTTTTTGTTAATTTATGTATCTTAAAAAAAACAAAAAAAAACAAAATGTAAACATTTATTACTTAACTTTTCTTTCATTTTTGTACTTCTACTATTTTTCATGATGCTGGCATGTGGTTACAGTAGAGACAAGGTAGAGCAGTGGGGTTATAAATGTTGCACTTTGGAGAGGCCATGTTGCACTTTGTCCTGTTTCTTACTTCCAGAAGCACAGAATTGGAGGCATGTCCGTATCAGCTCTGTTCATTTTCCCAAACCAGAAATACCATACTTATACCTGTTTGTTGAACTTACTGTAATTTCACTGTGCTTGGCTAAGTTTAAACCAGGTCAAAGGTCATGGCTAGCCCCACTCATGTATGATTTCAGTTTGCACTTGCAGGCTACATTATGTTTAATATACAATCTATCAAGGTCAGTACAGACATCTACAAAGTACTGAAAATCAAATGCTCACCAATCCCTGTAGTTTAGTAGATTAACCTGTTTTGAACACTTGACAAAATAAGGAATATTATTAGCCTAGAAATTAGACATACACTAGTAGTAGCAAATGGTTGAGCTATGCAGGTACATCTAGAAATGAACCATAGGGCCTCAGTAGTTGTTCTCCTAAGTTTGGTCAGACGAATCACATCGCTCTCTCCTTGTAGATAGTCACCTAGACGTACCCTAGAGGGTAAACATTTAGACATTGAGAATATTGCGTAAATGTACCTCTTTGAGTCTTCTCCCCTGAACATTGACATGTTTCCAATTGTGCAGACAAACTGTTCAGCTTATTTTCTTGAACTGTTGTGTGTGATACATGACATAATAATAAAAAAAAAAACACATTTAAGCAGAACATAATTGATGCCACTGCGACTATTGATAATGAAAAAAGATTGAAATATACAGCATAAAACTTTACCACTTTAACCTTTAATCTGCTCTTCCATCTTATTCTCCAGAATGTGAATCTGAAATTTCATCTCCTCTATAACCTGAAGAAGTACAGGCTCTTGGTTCAACTGAAGCAGTTGTTGTACAATACAGAAATACATTACCAATATAATTGTTAAAGTCGTCATGAAGCCTTACTGATCCATTGTTTAAAAAACATACAAAGTTATGGTTAATGGTGAATAATAAATATTTAGGCGTGAGTTATTATCCCATAATTGCCCAGTCCCATTTGGCTTACCTGAAGCAGTTGTTCAGCTGCACAGGAGTACAGAAATACCATAACCATCATAAAAGCCTTCATCTTAATTGATAGATCCTTTTTCTCTCTGATCTTGTCACTCACTCTGCAAGCTGTTTTTAAGTAACGTAAATATGGACCTTTGTTCCGGATTCGAAAATTGTGGTTAATATTAAACATGTATTGATTATACCAGTTGTTCAAAAGGGAGAGATAGTTAATGAATGAATGAATTAATGAATTTTAAAAGGGACAGAGTACAAGTGACCTTGCAAAAAGCAAGGGAAGATACTTTGTATCAGGTTATAACAAAACATAACCATTTCCAACAGATCAAAATACAGTAAACAAGTTCAAAGCACACATAGACACAAATACAATTACTGCAGATAAGAGGGAAACATTTACTGTTAGCTGGAATATGTAGTCCAAAGTACTTGAGGAAGTAGTCAAGTTTTTTTCTGTTATTGAACATGGACAGCTTGTAGCCTGTGTTGGCAAAATATTAACCCATGCGACAACTTTAAAGCTATTTATAGCTATTTATAATCAGTATGCCACAAGTGCAAGTGGCAAGTTGGGCTATGCAAAGGTCTGTAACCCAAACATTGAGGGGGTCCCTCCTGACCTGCCAGGTTAAGTGGGATTGAGGATTTGAGCGGTCCTAAATCGCCCCCAGTCGTTCTGGTAGGTATAGGCCTACTGTATGCCTCAAACTCACTTGATGTACTATAAGCTGAATTGGCCTTGATAACTTGATATGCATCCATCTCATTTATACCACTACGAATGGCAAGTGGTGCCACCTGAACCAGGACATCCCCTTGCGAGGATGGTTCAGTCCAACCATGACGCAGAAACTGAAAATTGGAATATTGACTCATTTTACATTGGTTTCAAATTCAGTATTTACCATTTCAAATCATCTATTTGCTGAGTAGTCTGAAAGATGGATAATGGAAGTTTTGAGCCAATTTTTCATGTTTCATATTTTTTCATGTGAATTCTGCAAATAGATCAAAGCACTACAAAGCGTTACATGGACCAGCCCATGATATGAATTGAGATCATTCTAGAGACATGTACCTATCTAGCTAGGATCTAAAATAAAACAGGTTGTTATCCATTTTCAGGCCAAAAATGTACACTGTTGACTGCGTGTAAGGAGTCAAATATTTTGACCATGCCATTTTTGCATTCTTCTTTTTTTCTTTCCTTTTTTTTAAACAGCCTATCATTAAAGGCACACTAGGCAACGTTTTTAGGTTAATTTATCAGCTGCATAATCACTTCCACATAAAGACAACTTATTGCACTAGTACTTGGTACTTTAATTAAGTACATTTAAAAGCAAGTACTCATTACTTTCTTAAGTAGGATAGTTGATGTAGTAGTTCTACTTTTTTGAATGTATATGAATATATATTTTGCTGGTTATTTATATTTTTATGTAAGTACTGAGTTCCAGTACTTCTTCCACTACTTGTAATAAGTCAATAACAATATGGTAATGACATGGAATTACTTTACTGTTACTTTGAGATTTGATGGCTTAAAATGAAATGGTAAGATCCAGTATTAATTTTCAGTAATTACCTATGTACTTTCATAGAAATTACATGGAATCAGGGTTGTAAAATACATTTTTGCCTGTTTCAGTTTCATTTTTGTGTAGCTACTCCAAAAATGACAATGTTTCAAATCACACTGGATCTTGAATTGGATCTGTTTATTGGGATGGAAACATGATAAGACCATGACAAACCCAATGCAAATAGATCATTTTGACATTAAGATTAAAGTAAATACAGTTCACAAGATGATACCAAGATAATGCACATACCTCAAATCTATAAACAACAGCCTAAAATAGAAATAAAACTCTAAAAATACCCTAAAAACTTTTGCTTTTTATATTTCTATATACACAGTCATTGGGTTGGATGAACTGGTGAAAGGTACAACTCAATTTTTAATTCTAGAGGAGATAGACAATGAGTAAATTGTCCAAACAGTGGTTTTCTAAAATAACTGCATTATTGCTCAGATTTGTGGTTTTGAAATATTAGGCTACTTGATTGAAGTACATTTATTGCCGATTGCATGTAACATATGAGAAATAGCAGTCTGTTAGTCAGTCAGTCTATTTCTGAGATATATTCGATCATTTTATCAGTAGGTTCAAGCAGCACCTATTTGCCCTGTGGCAAACTGTTAGGGATTCATATTAACCAAACTAGTAAAAGGAAATGTACAGTTTGCCCAAACATACATTCAATAAGCAAAGCTCATGATATAAGGGAAAAACAAAAGAATGCTTTAATACACAGGTACACACACAAACACATACACACATATACACATACACACATATGAAGATGAAAAGAGGTAATTAGAGGGGACCTCTGAATCTGAAAAGGTCTACTGATTTGACCTGGAGTAGAGCAAAAATCCACTGAAAGTATGAATATTGGACCAGATGCTGGCTGCAACCTGGTATCCTTTTGGGAGGCGCATGTAGACCTTGTCCTCCACTTCCAGCTCCAGAAGCACTGAATTGGAGGCATAGTCTTCATTGTCACCCTTGTCCTGCGTTTCCCAAATCAGCAAAACCTCCTCATTGTTCTTCATCAGCTTTACACCAATGTCTTTTTCTGCCACCCAGCTGTAGGTGGTGAAGGTAAAGAAGTAGACTCCTTTCACTGGAGCAGTGAATACACCTGTGGAACAAGAGATATGTTGGCATGACTGACCAGGGACTCATTTGTGTGAAATTCTTAACTACTTGATTTTTACTTGAATAAGCCAAATGCACCAAATAAAGTGACTGGTAAGTGTAGGGTATGTCATTAGTGATTTTCTGTCAACAACAACCTTTCTGCCAAGTGGCTTTAAAAAGATGGCTGTGCAGATTAATTTGTAGTGACTGCAGATCAGAGTCAATAATAAACGATGCTACAGTCATGTATGTTTGCAACAAACATGCATTATTTGATGCTACACTCCAAGAAATGGATGCACCATTTGAATAGGCGCCTCCAACATTTGTCAGAACTTTGTTATGGATCAAGGTTATCTCCGACTCAAAAGGTCCAATTTTCCCATATCCACTCTGATCCCACGATGAAGGCTGAAGAGCTGCAGTGAATCCCACCTCTGAACACAAAGCAAAGGTCGTCAAGCACACATTCCTTATGCAGCATGTAACGTGGTCAAAGTGTTTTTGATTAATTACAATTTTAGATTAAATTACAATTGTGGATTATCATTTTATAGTTTTGCTATATGTTTTTACTAGTGTACTATACTATGGCCATGTGATTGGTCAGTATCTTTATCTTTTAAAGTCTATTACTGAGACGCAAATTATGACTTTCACTTGTACTAATTGAGGCTTAGAGTTGTTTTCACTAAAGAGACAAATGTACTATAAATGTACCTCTGTGATATTCTTGTATCTTTTGCACTTGGCTTTCACATGTTCTGAGACGAGCAGACAGAATATCCATCTGATTTTCTTGAGCTGTGAACATGCATGCAATTCATTTGTGGTGTTAAATTACAATTGTGGATTATTATCTTATAGTTTTGCTATATGTTTTTACTAGTGTACTATACTATGACCATGTGATTGGTCGGTATCTTTATCTTTTAAAGTCTATTACTGAGAAGCAAATTATGACTTTCACTTGTACTAAATATGGCTTAGAGTTGTTTTCACTAAAGAGACAAATGTACTATATAGTTGTATACCTTTGTGATATTCTTGTATGTTTTGCACTCGGTTTTCACATGTTCTGAGACAAGCAGACAGAGTCTTCATCTGATTTTCTTGAGCTGTGAACATGCATGCAATTTTTTTGTGGTGTTAATGGCCCACCATTTAACTATCAAAGTGCTTATGAAGCTGGAAGATTAACCTAAAAACATTTCAGCTTATCTTTAATCAGCAGTTCCAATTTATTCTTGGTGATGTTCAATCTGGTTTCCAAAATGGCCACCTCTCTCTCAGCATGTCTGTCCCTATATGTGGCTTTCTGCTGAACATTTTGACTCTTCATCTCCTTTACAGCTAAATACATATTTTCAGGGTCTTGAGTACAGAAATACCAATAAAGTTATTTAAATCATTACACATGATAGCTCCTTCCAGGGGCACTGGCAGAATCTGATTCAATAGTACGCACAATAACCAACCTATTTGTAGGCAACATTTAATTATTTATTTTATTTAGCGCAGGCCCTACGTCTCCAATACACCACTCACCACCATAAAACTCTACCTTACATCAGTACCACCGGTTTTGGCTGATATGGGGGGGGGGGGGGTATTTTTTGTTTCATTGATTCATTGAATATTTATTGTTTCATTGATTCATTAATTAGCAAAAGCAGTAATAGGCTCGACGAGATAAAATCACATACTATTTGTATGATTGATCTTTCAGTTTCCATAACAACTTTATTTTTCCTATATCATTGGCTATCACAGTTTTGACTGTCTTTCAACAGACGCCTGTTCAATATATCTTAGAATTCCATATTTATCAATGCTACACTATACAGTGCTAATACAGTGCTACAGTGCTAAATACAGTGAAATAGAATGGAAATCCACCTCTTTCATTTACTTTTCCATTTTCTTTTTCTTTTCCAATTAGAAAAGAATGCTGAAAAGAATATTCACTCAACATTCTGAATGAGCGTTCCGAACCTTCACCCTACTTGACAAGCGTGTCTTCAAATCAAACTCAGAGGACAAGCACTCAGGAATTTAGAGGGCTAGCTGGAACGAGACACATAGAGATAACTAAACTAATTTTTTTGTGGCCACTGATCTCTAAAGAATTACATATTTATACTTTTTAAATTAATGCTTTTACCCAACGAAAAAAAGTCCCACTCATTTAGCCAGTCAGCCAGCCAAGTTGAACAATCCTGTTTAGGTGCCTGACCTTTAATTTACCTAATGCCAATGGCTTCTAAAGATTAAAGATGAGAAGCAAATCAGAAGACACAGAGGAAGACGTGCAGGGTAAATTCGACCAGTTGAAGCATTAAGTCCATCATCACTGTTAAGGCTAAATTGACTTAATTACATAGACAAACACTTCACATAATTTTAACCAATTGTAATCACAACCTGCAATCCACGACTTGATTCAAAGTATGTGAGCACAGCTGTTGAAAGCAGCCTATTTGAATAGCCTAGGCTATGAGAATTAGCTTGCTAGCTGTTGTCAATCAGGTCAGGGTATAATCCCGTCATGGACAATTTCCCAACCAAATGCATAGTCTGACTATACTTTAGACTATACAATTGTGTCATTATACTATATGAATAAACTGACAGCAGTTGAGATTTGGAGGCACTCACCCTAGAGATGGTTGCATAAACTGGCATGAACAGCCATAACTAATCTCAAAAAAATTGGCTACATTTGTACAAACTGTAGGGAACTGCTTTTAAATTTTATCAGTTTATAGCTGAAAAATTGAGTTTATATGATACACTATTAGCCTAGACCTACTGTTTAAGGTAGCCTAGTAATAGTATGGAACTAATTTTGTGTCTTAATTATTCAAGCAAAGAAGTTTTGTAAGCTTTGAAAACAAAAAAATTAGAGTTGAAATCAAAAATCAAGGTTTCAAAATTAATTTAATTTGAAATTAATTAATTTAAGCCTATCAAAATCGACTGTGTTCTCAATTTCTTTCATTTCAAATCTGAAACCTTTGCTTGCAGGCTGAAATGATTTATTATTTAAAACATTATATTTGCGGTGCAAAAGTTTTGCATCTCTATATCTTTTGCGAATCAAAAGATTTTGGTTGAAGGTTCTCCTGAACATGTTGGGCGGGAGCAGAAGGGGATTTCTATTAGTCAATTTTATTGGCCGATTCTGTTCATCTTAAATTAATACATTTTGATTTAAATTAATTTTGAAACATTGATCTTTGATTAATAATATTAATATAATAATAATAATAATAATAATAATTTTTTTTATTAAATGTACGTCATTTTAAAATAACTTACAATACTATATAAAACTTATAATACCTCTTTATAATACTTTTTCTTACTGTTAACAACTAGGCCTAAATAACATTGAAATCTTGTATTTCTTTTTGTGACACTCCTGGTCCTCCATACCCATATTGTGTGGATGGAGGCCAATGCAACAATAAAGAATGTTGAGATTAAAGTCCACATGATATTTCAACTTTATTTTTTATTTAAAGTCTTAGTTAATGGTCTAATATGGGTGGAATGAGATCATGTAGAATAAGATGTTAATAAGTGATTTGTAATGACTAACAAATGGCTAGTATGTTTCTAGTTTGCATGTTAATAAGCTACTAATTAATGGCGAATATGTGTACCCAAAAATGTTACACTTAATGTGTGGCCCTAATACTTCATTGTACTATGCTCAATGCATTTACACATTAAAATTTCTAGGGTCCAAAAATTCTACTATTTCTATTACTATTTCTACTATTCTGTTTCTAAACCCTACAGCTGACTCGAATGTTGAGCATCTTCAGACCTTACCCCACTTCCGTGATTATTACTGATTCAAATCACATTCTTTGAGTTTTAAGTGTATCTCCCAAATTCAATATGACAAATCAATAACAACTGAGGAAAAATATGCTTGCAGGTGATAGGGCAGACAGGCTTAAGCTTAGTGTAAGAAATAAATTTAGAACAAGTTTTTCATTTTGCGTTTTGTGTGGTTTACAAATGCATTGCTTCACAGTCAAAACTGTGAGTCACCATGAACAGTGAACAGTCAGTCACCATGGAAATGGTCAGTAGTGGCTTGTAACCTCTAGACTGGTATTACAAAACAAGTCATGAGCCACCACTCATGATTGAACACCTGATTGAAAAATTAAGCACAAAGAAGGAAGTGCAGTTTTGACTGTTATGCTTTTGTAATCCACGCAAAATGCAAAATGCTGAACTTGTTCTATATTTATGTCTGACACTCAGCTGTTTTACAAACTAATACTTAAACAAGTTGAATTTTTAAATCAAGGTAATTGTTCTAATAAAGGAAATTTCATTTCAAGTCATTACCATAGGAGGCATTGTATACAGACACATTTTCCTAAAAAAGAAAAAGAAAAGAGAAGATGATACAACAATTTAGGGAACATCACACAAGTTAGCAACAAACAAAAAATGAGCTTTGAGGGGTAAATTTCACACTTTCACTCTTTGTCCGCACTTGCTTCAGGACTGAAGTTGTATATAGTACTCACTGAAATGCGGTGAGTGTGAAGCCTGTAGATTATGCATGCTTCCACCACCAGTCCAAACAGCGCTAAGACCAGCATTTGGACAACATATCCAAACCTCTTCTCTAGATCTTGAATTTTCAGTAGGACACTCTGAGTTTGTTCCTGCATCACTAAGGCAGACTGTTGCCTCAGACAAAATTTGACAGCAGCTATTTAGGGGCTTTTGATACACTACAGATTGGGAGGAGAAAAGAAAGAGAACTGCAGAGGAAAAAAGGAAGAGAACGGCACGTATATGATGTTATCGTTTAAATGATTCCACCCACATCCTGTTGCACAGAAACCTAGAGCATTTATCATTAATTCAGCAGAGAAAGAAAAGTTGGAGGTGACAGCAACTTGCACACATTTTTACATATGAAACTGCTTCAGGAAGTCTAAGGGAATTGCCGAGTGTACCTTGGAAACACACATCACATAAAAATCAATAAGACACCTCACCCTTTTCCCATAAATGTTCAGGCTATGTAGGGGTAGGTCAGTATGTAGGGCTTCTGTGTAAAAAAGCGTGCATCTGGGCATTTACCTTGATAGCACAAAGAGAGACAGGAAGTGTAAGGGGGAAGAGAGATAGAGAGATGAGGTGAGATCGATAAATGACCAATGGCTGGACTTGAACCTTTATCTCTGTGAGCACCTGCCCATTAATGGTCACTGTAGCCAGCTGAGCCACAGCACCTTGACTTTTACATTTACATTTACATTTAGGCATTTAGCAGACGCTTTTATCCAAAGCGACTTACAAAAGAGGATAACATTCAAACAAAAGAGGATAACATTCAACATTTTGGATGCTAAGTAAGAATCAGTTAGTATTTAAACACACACATTGTTTATCTGAGACACTGCATCCTGTGTTGCTTACCTCACTGTCTATGACTATAGGGCATGATGTGGCTGTTGGAATCGCGATTGCCTTACTCAGAAAGCTTTCCATAAACTGGATTGCAGTGAGAGAGTTAATGTGACAGGAGTAGCTGTCTGGGGCTCTGGCAGTTTGCAGAGGATTGGGTGACATCAAATGCAATAATGTAGCTGTGGGTGACATTTATTACTAGGTTAACAATGCATCAGTCTATGTAAATTGCACCATCAGTTTGAATGCTGGTTGTGGGAAACAACTGCATTGTTCTTTGCAATTGCTAACATTGTTGAACATAACCACTGAAGTGACCCTCAGCGTAAGTGATTCACAGTAAAAAATAAAATCTGGTAGGTTATTTGGTAGTAGTAATCTAACTGTTGAAAAAACTTTGTGTGTAGGTGATTGAATGTTGAATGTTGATGTTGAAAAAAACCTTTATATAGGTGATTATCATTATTTGACTTATCTTTATTACTTTATTTGTGCTATGTTTTTATTTTCTGTTCTTTTTTTATCATCATTTTGTTTACCTACTTAATAACTTCTTAATCACTTTTTATGTAATTTTATTTCCTATTAATAACTGTTCTTTGTCATACATCACATTGGACTGCTTCTGTGTATGAAATAAACTTGCCTTGCCTTAATTTGTGTGTTGTGTTGTGTTGGCTTGGTTGTTGACTGCTCCTGGCAGTGGATTTTTTTTTACATTTGCTGCTGTTTATACATAGGCCCAGCAAACTGGCAGTACTTGAAGCCCACATTAACGGAGCATAAGCTTGCTGTCTGTAGCAGGACTCCACGATACCCACTAGGTGGTGGCCTCTCGTCTGATATAGAACTAGTAACAATCTCTCTGCAAAGGAAACGTGTTTAACATCTTTAACATAGCCCATGTAGGCTTTAACTAAAAGTCTAAAGCTTATCCTGAAAAAGGAAATTATGTTTGTAGGTCTGTACTGCACTGAATGACAGGTTAGAAACGAATTCCCTCTCCAGGGAAATCAGATCATCATTCTGTATTTTTTCCTGCTTTGATGTAGTCCATCTTTTATCTATAGGCTATCCAAGATACGTAGGTTACATGTTGTCTTACATCTTTCTTGCAGGGAGCATACAAGTGCAGCAGGCACAGGGCTGATATGAAAATGAAGGCGATGAAGGAATCGTCAGCTGAATTCAATGTAGGCTAATTCCATTGGTTTTGCTGTGTCTCACTCCGGAAACATCAGCAATGGCACCTGACCGCAGACGTAAAGACGTAGAAGTCTGCGATTGATTTGGTTCTGCAGTGTTTGACATTTTATTTAAGTTGACTGCCTTGATGTTTCCAGTTAAGTCATGTCTGTGCGTGTGAATTCTTTCCCATTACCAGTTAAACACACCGGGGCAACATACGGAGCTGTCCGTTTCAGAACTGAATGCATCCGAACTAAGCAATCCAGGGAAAACAAACTCGGCAAATCTTCGTAATAGCCGACAGCGGATTTTGAAGAGCACCTTTCTGATGTTCGGGAATAGGCTACCATCTTCACTGATAACATTAAGAAAAATCTCTATTCTCAAAATTATGTCTGTGGCGCGGGTGAGTTAGCCTACCATTTTTTTGGGTTTGAGACTGAGGGTTCGATTACTAGTTGAAGTTATACGCAAGTGAAACTTCTTCAGGTCCGCAATGCTGAGTAAATTGAAAATAAGCACAACTTATAGGTTCAAAATGTAACTATTAGGCCTAAATATAATTTATCATCATTTCTGTATGTTTAGAGCTATAGGCCGAGCTATAAAGCCTGAAACTTCTATGTTCAGTTACACCGTGCTGTGAATTTTCATGAGATTGTCCATCCCAGACCAAAGAACATCAGAAAACATCAGGCTTGAGGAACTGAGGAAAATACCAATGAATTTCGAGGTGGTATCCAAACTGCATACATACAGACATAATCTACCAGAAGTGACGAACTGCTTTGGATACTACCGCGTCGCTGCAAACTTCAGGCACTAGGTTGCACACTGACATTTTCCATTTCTGTTGCGTGATTGGATTTATTTCTATGTAACACAGTCAAAGGAAGAGAACTGACAAGCTAAAACATATATAGCCTATAGCCTATATAAGTCATGTCAGTTGATATCTACAAAACATTACTGTGTTTCAATTGATATTAATGTTATTGTGCATCGTAGGCTGTATGTATAAACATACCAAAACAACTTCAGTGTCTCAGGTCCTTATAGTCCATACAAAACTCTTAAGGATATTCAGATGTAGGCTATCATTTCTAGGTGCAGGCACAGCTATGCTGGTGTCGCTTGTTAGGAGCAACACACACAGCTAAGTGCTGCCCCTCAAACAGAAACTTACTTACATCTCTCTGTCCCATGCCCATGATTATCTTAGTTCTTCATGTAACTTACCCTGACTAAACTCAGACTGCACATCCAGTGACGCTGCTAGAAATTTTGGGCCCTATGACAGAAATTTATTTTGGGCTTCCCAAACATTGATTATAATATTAAAATGTTCTCTAGGGCCCCCTTTTAGTGCCAGGCCCTTGGAATCATCCTAACTCCCCCCTTGGCGGCACCCCTGTGCACATCAGTCGAGACTGAGACTCAGTGTATCTGGGCACAAACAATTAGATACTTCCCATTTCCAGTGGTGTAATCAGCATGGGATTTAAAGTTAAACTGAGGCAGTAACTCTTATTAACTCAAAAGTCTTTTTGAAGCAAATGCAGTGTTTCCATGTAAACAACAGTTTTAACTGCATTTACATTTAGGCATTTAGCAGACGCTTTTATCCAAAGCGACTTACAACTTTTTGTCAACTATCAATTGTTCAGGGCCAGTCTCCCCTAGAGCAACTTAGGGTTAAGTGCCTTGCTCAAGGGCACAACGGTGGTAGCTGGATTCGAACCCACATCTTGTTCAGGCTACTTGCACGCTAGACAGGTTCCTTAACCACTACGCTACCACCACCCACCAGTTGCAACTGCAGTTGTTTACTCAATTCAAATGAAAATACACATAGTTTAAGGCACGCAGGCTTATTCACATTAGTTGTAATTCATATAAAGCCTGTCTCCTGCTAAGCTGTTGTAATTGGTTCTTGGTGATTGGTGGACTCATCTCCAGGTGGGCCTTCACAGCAAATTTGGAATTTGCTCGTGGTGCGTCTGAGTTTACCCAGACTTCCCTTCCTCTTCTTTCCTCAACCCATCTAATGATTTTAATCAACATGATATGATAGACCTATGTTGTCACTGGTTACAGTAGGCTAACGGTTGTCCACAGGAATGCAGTCATGAAGCACCTGGACTTACACCAACGCACACACATATGTAGTTGCTACTTGAAATGCCTCACATAAAGTGGTTTGAATTCTCATTTACATTTACATTTACATTTAGGCATTTAGCAGACGCTTTTATCCAAAGCGACTTACAAAAGAGGATAACATTCAAGCTACAACACAATGAACTAACAAGGAGTGCATATTGCTAACATAGAATCTGCGCTGTTTTAAGTTGAAAGTGCAATAGTGTAACACCATGTAGAGAAATTAAATTATTAAGTGCATTCTCAAAGTTTACGCTAGGAGATATTCTTGGAAGAGCTTAGTCTTCACGAGTTTCTTGAAGGTGGAGAGGGTATCAGTTGATCTGGTAGCACTTGGGAGGTCATTCCACCAGCGCGGAACCAGATATGAGAAGAGTCTGGACCGACCTGCACAAGGTGTTGGCCGTGCTAGAAAACGTTCCTTAGAGGAGCGTAGTGGTCGTCGGGTGACATAGGGCTTCAGAAGAGAATTCAAGTAGATGGGAGCAGAGCCATCATTCACCCTGTAGGCCAACATAAGTGCCTTGAATTTAATGTGAGCAGCCAAGGGCAGCCAGTGAAGTTCAATGAACAGAGGTGTGACGTGCCCTTTTTGGCTGGTTAAAGACCAGACGTGCAGCTGCATTCTGGATCATCTGTAGCGGTCTTACTGCACAGGCTGGTAGGCCTGATAGGAGGACATTGCAGTAGTCAAGACGAGAGATAACCAGGGTCTGAACCAGGAGCTGGGTTGCATGTTGGGTTAGGTACGGCCTGATCTTCCTTATGTTGAATAGGGAAAAACGGCACGACCGAGCCACAGAGGCAACGTGATCTGCAAAGGTCAGTTGGTCATCGATCATGACACCTAGGTTTCTTGCCACTTTGGTGGGAGGAACAGACAGGGAGTCGATCTTGATACTGATGTCGTGATGTATGGCTTGTTTGGCTGGGAGGACCAGCACTTCAGTTTTGGAGAGATTTAGTTGGAGGTGATGTCCTTTCATCCATGCAGATATATCGGAGAGACAGTCCTTCTCATGTGTACTGCACACAAACATAGGCTTCTGCACATCATGCAGACACTTTGTCAGATGTATAATAAACACGCCTTGTACTTGGTAAGGTTACATGTAGGCCTAGAGTGTGGTGGGAATGTAACAGAAAATGTAATGAAAGTAGTGTCAACCCCTCTTCTTGTCCCAGCTCAAGTCCAGTTGGTGAGATCTCAATAAGAGCTGATTTTCTCATGAGATAAGAAAAGATATTATTAGATTTTCCTTTGGACACACACACACACACACACTATGAAGCAGCATAAAAGAGGTATGTAGTTTATGACCACACACTTTTTTACCAGCTCTGCAGTTCTGCCTGGTACTGCATTGCCTCTTAGAATGAATTGTTCCAGGCAGCAGCAGAATGCAGTGCACCATTTTCCAGCATTCGCCTGATCTGACTGAATGTGTCTGGCACTTGAGCCATTCTGAGCCATTGATCTACATTTCTTTGTAGCTTCATGGTTATAATAGTGTCCCTTTGTATCTCACTAGCCATGTATTTTTTTCTTTTTTTGACTGGAAATGTTATGTGTTTGACATATTTTGAAATTGATTGAATTGAAATTGAAATAAATTCTGCAGCAGAGTGTCCCTCATGGTTGCTTAACCACAGAGATTTTAGGTCTATAATGACTCAGCATTTTTTTAATTTATGGAGGTTTAAATTTTTTTTCCTCCCACTTTAGGAGGAATGCAAAGCCTAACACCCTTTTGCAACTCTCAAATCCAAATGAGGATTTATGTGTTGCATTAACCTTATTATAGTCACCGGACCATTTTCAGATGAAAGAAAAGCTGCTTAAATCACTTAAGATGTCTGTTTGTAAGAGCCCTCTTTATAGGGGGAATCCAGGATTTCATTGGATTTTTTTCCCCTTATCAACTTTTTGAAAATAAAGGTCAGCACGCAACAACAATCCCATGTCACATTTATGTTTATAGGATTGATGCCAGGATATAAACACAGGGATTGATTGTTTGTGTGTGTATGTATGTGTATGTGCGACATGTGTGATGTCAAGTTTTGTGTGTGTGTGTGTTTGTGTTTGAAGCCTCCAGTCCTCAGACCTGCATGAGGCATGTGGAGTGGAAAGGGAGGGGGTAGTGGAAGTGTTAAGACGCCCGGCGCTGAGTGGCTCCTCACTGGCTTAGCTGTCAATTCCAGAAGGTGCCGCCATGCAAACAATGGAAACAGCCAGTCTTGCCTCGGCAGGAAGATCAGATAGTGTCACATAGCGTTGATTTCTATAGACTGGCATATTATTTTGTGTCAGCAATGCTTGTTTGTTCTCTTAGTGATTTATCTGGGGTTAGAATCACAGCTGTCCATGTATAACTGTGCTAACGTACAGTCAATTTGTTGTTTCAGACCAATTTCATATTCATAGCTTTAGTTAGATTAAGTTATTATATAGCATATTTTTTATTATTATTATTTAAATATGTTAACTGAGTAAGTTCTGTGGTCCAGGATGTCATTGTTTGTGTGGCAGCTTACTAGGCTAAGATACCTCCCCGTCCCCGTCTAGTGACAAAGGGACCGTGCCCTGTGACCTTATTACTTCCTCCTGCACTTTGAATTGAACCGCCCTGCGCCATCTGTCAGTGTGCTAAACGCTACTTTACCTTACTGTACTCGAGGTGGGCTGGGTGCTGGGGATTGGACTGGGACACCTGATTGGCTGAGAAAGTGATCTAGGAGGAGGGCCTAAAGGAAATGACTGGCTGTGCCGGAAAAGATATAGAGCTCTACTGACTTCAGGCAGGTCCGCAGGGGAGGAGGGAAGGGGAGTGGGGGTTGTTGGAGGAGGGAGGGAGAAGACTCTCTAAGTCGTGTGAGAGGCGCAAATCCAGTGCAATGAAGCGGCAAGCCAGGCAGTGGTCTGGGTGGTAGAGAGAAAGAGAGAGAGAGAGAGAAAAGACAAGAATTTCTATGCCTCTGTGGGTGTGAGAGGTTGTATCTTGTGAGTGTGTATGTGTGTGTTTGTGTGTGTACAGGCTAAGAGAAGAGGATGCTGCCTCTGCTGATGTGTATCAGGATGCTAAAACGATGAGCGATAACAGAGGAGCCCAAGGTAATACAGAAGTACTGTGCGTGTGTGTGTGTGTGTGTGAGAGAGTGTGTGTGAGTGTGTGTGTGTGTGTGAGAGAATCACCACTATCTTATTTTCGTGTGTGTGTGTGTGTGTGTGTGTGTGTGTGTGAGAACGAGAGAGAGAGTATGTATGTTTGCATGTGTGTCAGTTTCTTGTGACACAGTGATCAGTGATGATGAAAGGAGGGGGTGGGGTGGGGGAATCCTATTAGCCAGTGTACAGAAAAAGTAGGTCTAAATGCCCAGCTTAATAGTGCAAAGACGGAAGTGCTGCTGGAAGTGTCAAAGCTCGTGCTGTGTGTATTTAGAAAGAAGATTTGTTAAGCTATGAAACTAGTTTGTTTATGTGTGCATTAGTTAGTAAACAAATTTATCAATTTCAGGGATCCAGGTTATCCATCAGTAAATGCTTCTAAGTCTTAATAACAATAATGATGTTTACATGTTGGATACTTGCCTGTTGATTGATGAATATCATGTTACTGTACATCATCAGAATATCATTACATCATATGTGAATTGTGGTCAGCACAGGCATAACCAAGAAAATAAGATAGTGGTGATTTCATGTTAAGAGAGGCATAAGTATAGCTTGCTATTTTGGTATTTTGTGAGAATTACATTGAAACTAATTTACTAATCATCATAATTCTACTTATTCAACATAAGTCCACAACAGTCCATAAAACTTGGAGATAAAGGTGTAACTGGAATATTAGTATTGTGGTGAAGCTCTCTTAATCTCACTTGCATTATGTGGTTGGCTTTACTTTCCTTTGTTAGACTTAATTAAATTGCTGTTACTGACGTCTTCAGCCCTTCTGCAGATACATTCACTGACTTACTTTTATTTCACTGTAGTAAAGAGCAGTCAGTTTCCTTAAATGTTTGTCTGTGGTAACCCTCTTGATCTGGTCAGTTTTCTGGACTGACCATTACACATTCAGATAGGGAATTTGACCTGGAGGCTGGGTTTTGGTTTCAGCTAGTTCTCTGTTACCTTGTGTGTGTGTGTGTGTTTGTGTGTGTGTGTGGAATGTTGTATCTTGTTGGATGTTGTGTCCGTTCCCCTTAATGGCTACAGTTAGTGAAAAATGCATTGATTAAATTAATAGAAAATGGTGTTGTGTCCTGACTGTATTATATGTGACAACATTTGTACAGGCACAAACAACACACCACACAAACCACTTCCACCATTATGCCAATATTATGCTGTGATGTTAGTGTCAACATTTACACATATAACTGTATCGACAGTGGTTAATTGGTGAATGTAAATAGCAAAGGGCCACATTTGCCAACCTTTCCTACGAACAAATGTGTTCTTGAAACCCACTTCCACAGTTTTCAAGATTTCTATTCAGTACAGGTTTTTAAATGGGATCTCAAAAAACTCTTAGGAAGATATTGGTGAATGAGGCCCATTGTGTATGTGTGTGTGAGCATGCGTGTGCTTACGCTGTCCGCTCATGAATATCTGATAGGTTTCAGTCTGGCAGGCTGCCAACACAAAACACAGAGCAGGATGCTGACTTGACTCTTAGAGTATTACAAGGCGTTTGCTAAAACAGAAGCACTAATGGTTCTTTATGGGCCAATTCATTTTGTATGTCAGTTTGTGTATGTGAATTTGACTGTGTCTTTTTCAGTGCTTGTGTATTGCAGTGTTGTGCAAAATTCTGAAGCACCTTACACATTTTGCTTCAGTAATACTATAATGATAATGTGTTTATTTTTCACCCTCTTTATTAGAAGATAAGAAAATATAGAAATCTGGAAACGTGTAGTTTTTATTAAAATGTAGTTTTTATTCTGGTTACAGTCCCATTTTACAAAAATGACCTCCCAAGGGGTACCTGTCATTCCCCATTCATATCACGGACATGCCTTGGCTGCCAGAAAACTGCTGGCAGTTCAAGCTGTGATGGGGACCTTGAAATTAGCTCCATTGTGGCTCACCCAAAAGCTGAGGCTGCTGAGACCATCTAGGTGGAGCACAATGAGAGCAGACCACCCAAAACACACTCTGTGTTTCTGACGACTCTTCATAGTATGCCCACGTTGGAAGGAGTATGCTTGCAGTTTACCTTTTCAAAGCTTTTTGACAAAAACCTTTGGTTGTGTCCTTTACACTTAATCTGTAGCTAATAAACAAAATCTTCAATGAGCACATCATGTCTTCATCCCCTTTCCTTTCCAATGTCAAAGCCTGAAACAATAGATCCTTCAACAGTTTCCCCTTGCAAGTTTGGTCATTTTTCTTCTGAAAATTTAACAAAATCTGTCCTGAGACTGAAAGAAGATGTACCTAATTTGTTTTCTATTAAACAGGATAGTAAAGAAATACAATTGCTTACTGTAAAACAACAAATCTAAAGGGTGTGTGTGTGTGTGAGACTAAATTCATGAATGTTTGGACTACATTTCAAAACATGAGCATCTATGGTGCTAAGTCAGTATGTGCTGTTGAAGTACTGACACAGATCAAACTGAAATGAAAATGTATATTTACATTATTGACTTGTTTTATACACTAAACCAGTTCCCCTTACATTACAAGTACATTATAGTCCTACTTCCTTATTCAGTTAGAATATGAAACTGAATATGTTCGTAAAAAGATGAAGTTTTTACACTCATACACTCGACATGTATGACAGAGCCTTGATGTTGATGAGGGGGAGGATCAGAGGGAAGGGCTGACAGTCAGCAGAAGGGATCATTGTGAATGTGTGCCCATCAAATTAGACATATTCATTACAGCACAATTATAGCAATTTGTAATGATGGATAATTGAATATTTGAACATGAACATAAAAAAATATGTTAGTCTCGAGGGGTCACTCTGAAATTACGAGTCCTTTTCCTCCCACTGTGAGCCGAGACCGAGTCAAGGCCGAGTCTTTGAAAGGTCAAGTCTGAGAGGAGACCAAGAAAGCAAACAATTGTCTCAAGACTGGACTCATACTACAACACTAGCTAGAGGGACTTACAATACACCCCTAACTTTTTTTGAAAGGTTATGCTGAAAATGAATTATAATGTATTATAATATTATAACACTGGCAATTTGAGGATGCACTAGTGATTTTAGCCCCATAGGTGTAGACTGAAAAACAATGTGTTACAATACAGAGCAATAATGTAGAGGACAATGCATTGTCCATAGTATGGAGGAAGGTGGGACTTCAGTGGATGGGTTTTTAACTTGTTTTCATTCATCCAGCACAGTTTTGGAAGTTTTGTGGGGATATCTATTAGTCAAGATCTTTACACCCACCTGCAATATAGCCCTTCATAAGCATATAAATTATTATCTCTCTAGGGTGGTACACCTTGCCAAAAAACACTATGAAACTTACAGTCCTTGAGTGATACTTATGGGCTCAAGGCCTAATAATATTTAATGATTCCATCTTCAGAATTATTTTAATAAGAGATGTACCTATTTATAGACTGATAGTGTATGTTTTTGTTACTTAAAAATTGCCACAAATAACTGTATGAACAAATGAAGAAAATATGTCTTTCTCCAACAGCCACGAATTGTTCTAGCCTTGACAAGAAGCTTTTAAAGTAACTATTTATAGGAGACCTCACATGTAGGACAAACAATGCCAGCCAACCCACTGGCTCCTAGACAATCCTCAATGTAAGTCCTACTTGCTGAGGTCAGTGAAAGCGTGGTTTCCATAGTGACTTTGTTGCTGGAAGCCACTGATGTTTTACCATAACTGTTGAGCTTTGAGCAAACAATGGGAAATAAAAAAAAAAATCCTTCCTTCGTTTGAGCGAGAGAGAGTATGGTATCACACAAATATTGTTGCTGTTTTGTATCTAATGCCCTCACCTTTTCTCTCAACTCTTGTACTTAAAAATATAAATATGATAAAAGTATTAGAGCTACTGGTGGTTTTGTACTGCATGCCATATACTGTTGCATACAACATGGACATGATTGTGTCCACACAGTTAGCTGGTCTGTTTCTCTGTTTCTTTGCGTTAGTGCTTGCTAAATCCTGATCTTGTTACAGTAATAGACCTAGGCTACATCAGTGTGTGGACAAGAGGCCAGAGGGTTTTGGTTAATCTGTTAACTGCAGCATTCAGTGAAATTGGACACATCAGACATGAAACACATCTCTAAAAATCACAAGCATTTGGACATATCACAAGCATCCAGCATCTGGACAAATTTAAAATTTGCTGCAGTATGACAGTTTGTATTTGTATGTGTACATGTGTTTGTGTTTGTGCGTATGAGAGAGAGAGAGAAGGAGAGAGAGACAGGGGTTGGGGGGTTTACTATTTAAAGAAAGCACCTCCTATAGTTGTGTCAGGGTTAACTAATCACAGAAAGCGGAGCACACCTTTTTTATATAGGATGACACACACAAACACACATATGCTGTACACACACACAATCATACACATTGTACATGTGTAGACAAATTCCTATCTGAGCCTGAAAGCGAAAGCCCTTATCTGGATCTGAGTTGCGAGCTGCAGGATGTATGTCTCTTTGCCTTTTGATGGTCTGCCAGCATTCGCCAGTAAGATGCTCTGCATGTGGCAGTGGATCCCTGGCTTTTAATTAGCAACGAGCACATTTAGCTCCTCCACAGTAAGGCATTATCCAGAGGCACTCACTGCAGTTGACTCAGAAACTCAACCTTTCCACTTTAGTTATTCGCCACGCTTTTATCTGCCTGAAATCTTAAGCCTTTTTAAAAGTGGTCAGTCTGGCAGCAGTTTGTTTGCTACAGGCTGAAATGAGGTTACACTATCTGGGGATATTTTTTTTTTTCATAGCTTGGCATCCATTTAATACTTACATTACTTGTCCAAATTCACTGAATTGGCAGTAGTTCCTCTCTACTGAGAGAATCGTGTACACTATCATGTGCCACATTTTATTATCCTAGTTATCTAAGTAGTTCCACATGCACTGTGCTTGCTGCAGTGTAGTTTGCAAATTTGGAAATGACGGATATGCTCTTTGGTACCAGTAGACCAGTTTAGTCAGCTGGGAGGGTAGGGGAAGTGTCTCTGTGGCTAACTGTCTGTTTCTTCTTCCAACAGGCTGTGTTGAAGATGTGCTGGGTACTCGGTCAGATCTTCATCGCTGTTCTCCTGCAGACCAGTTGTCTACTAGAGGGATTACAATAGCAGTAGCTTTTACTCTGGGAACCTTACAGCAGGAGTACCAAAAATCATTGACAGAAACTGGGGGTGACAGAGCAGTGCCTTCTCCAGGGTCATGTCTCAGTCGGGCAAGGTCTACCATGTTTACGTGGAGGTGCGAGACGGAGAGGGGCTGGACCCCTTGATGCTTCAGGGGCCGGATGTGCTCCCACAGTCACAGCGGACGTCCCCCCACCTGGGCCCCAGCCCTACCAACTCCCCAGGGATGTTACACAAAGGTGGGGGGAGTAACCAGAGTCTCTCCTCTAACAAGTCTTCCTCGCGCCACTCAGTGAACTTCCATCTTGGGCCTGCGGGGGACGAGCAGGTGGCCCATGAGACTTTGGGGCCTCATCGGCAGAGTCTTCCCTATGACGGGCTCAGCCACCTGCTCTCCACCCTGCAGTCAGGCCACAACGGCATCCTGATGCGGGCACATTCCACAGAGAGTGAACCATTCTACGCCCGGGAGAACCACGTGGCGGGAAGGTACACCGCGCCGCCAACACCCAGTGCAGGCCGACGTACCCACTACGGTACACCCGGTGGCAGGGACGTTGGAGGAGAGGGCAGGAGGTCAGTGGTCACCTTCAGCTACATCGAGAAGGGGAGCGTCCAGGCAGCTGGGGCAGGGGCGGATGGATCATATGGCTCCTTGTGCCAAAGCGAGCCAGAGAACCCCTTCAACCGGGCCATGGAGCAGGAGGAGGAAGCAGAGCGCTCAGCTAGCCTCATGCGGAAGAGGCTAAGTGACCCAGTACGGTTTAGTAGCTGGGATTCACTGGGGGTCTCGGGGCCCAAGCTCACATCCACCCAGAGGCATGCCCTGAATCTCCGTCGTGCCACTCTGGACTCCATTGCCCGAGAGGCCACCTATCGGGCGTTGGAGGAATTCGGCTCCCCGCAGATACGTCGGCGCCTGGAGACACAAAGCCACCACCCACACTCTCAGGACCAGCCTCCTCACGACCAGCCCCGTTGCCGCTCCTGGGGTGGCTCCCCTGTTCTGCCTGTCCGAGGCACCTGCACCCTTCCAACCAACACCCACCTTGCTGACTTGGACCGGAACCACTCAGCTTATGGCCTGCCCAGGAGTCCGGCCAGCGAGCACCTTTCCTCCCACATCAGGCAGAACTACTACACCGTGTCCCCCCCTACCACGCGTGTCCACACCTTTGGAACCCCTAACCACCAGCGGCATTGGCACGGTGAAAGCAGCCCCAAGCTGCCATATAAACATGGGCCCGCTCTGCCCTCGTGCAAGCCTACTGCTATCCAGCATGAGATCCCAGCCATGACGGTCACCAAGGCCCCCAGCAACAACCACCAGAGGTCAAGTCAGCATTCGGTGGACAGTCCTCGTTCCTCACACCGGGTCAATTTTAACCTGGATGCTGCCAGAGGCAGCAAAGCTGGCACCGATGAGGGCACCAGTTACTTGAGTGGACGGAAGAGTGTCTCGCCATCCACTAGTCCTGAGTTGGCACGCAAGCTGGCCGAAGAGGCTTCCAAGCTGTCCACTATCTTTGCTGAGCGGAGGAGCCCGTCACCAGTGCCGTCCAGTGGCGAGGAGACCAACCACTCCGACAGCCCTAGGTCCGGCAGCCTCTCCAGGGAATCGCAGGTCTACGCCAGCCTGCAAGGGCTGGGCTCCCCAGCGCACTCTCACTCTGACGTCAGCCTGCCCGGGGGGCAGTCGGGAGATCACCACTGGGCAACCGAGAGAGAATCAGTGCGGGGCACGTCGCAGTCTGGGCACACCTCACCACTGCCACCCTACCGGAGTGGCGCCACCCCGTCCCCGGCTCTGACTAGAATGCTGCAGCACCGGCTGGACCTGACACCCTCTCCCATTAGGGACCCACGGTTAGAAACGACGAGTTTGTGGGGAAGGCAAGCCCCACGCCACATCGTCACCAACCCCCCCAGTACACCGGAGACAACTGGACCTCTGGTGGCTCTGACCACCGACAACAACCACCACGCTACGACCCACAACCACGGGACAGCAGCCCAGAGAGCCAGCACAGAGGGCACTACTCAGGATATCACACCACCGACTCCCCTGTCAGCTGGACATCCCAGCTCCAGCGCTGGAGAGAGGAGCGGCAGATGAGGGAGTTGGATAGATCTGGCCAGCCTCCACTCAGCTCCTCCCGAGTGCCAGATGCGGAACGAGGTGGAGGTGGGGGCACTCCAGGCTTATCCAAAAGTTCCAGTGGGGTAACAGGAAGCCTTGGAGACAGCAGCTCGCAGCCAGAGAGAGACTGCCTCTCCACAGAGTCGTCCAGTCAAGTCAGCCAGCGGAGCAGCGACAGTGGAAACAATACTGACGGGGCACAGGTGAGGAGAAACAGGAAATCTCATTATGCACATAGAGTTCACCTTAGGCTGTTTGTCTGCAGTCAGTAGGCCTGTGTGTGTGTCTGTGTATGTATGTGTGTGTGTTATTTAAAGGTTCACTTATGGGAGCTACACCTAATAACCATTATAATGGGATGTATGTGGGATAGCTGCTTTGTTCCTGTGCTACTTGTCAATCCAGTCACATTCAAATGCAGCCAAATGATCTTGTCTTGTAATGGCATGTAATGCTGTTATTGTGCTTTGTACTGTGAAAAAGTCTGAAGCCTCATCTGTGTTGGGGTCCTCCATACGATCTCAGAAGATAGCTCGTGCCAAATGGGAGTTCCTGTTTGGGAACCAACCTGAAACCAAAGGTAAAACCAACCCCCTCCTCTCCTGTTGAATCACTCTCACACTCTACCTACCCCCCCCCCCCCATGATTAGACCAAACCCCGGCTCTCCCATTCACTCCTTATCTTGCTTATCTCTCGCTTTCATCAGCCTCTCCTCACAAACAAGCCACTGGCTTTAAATTGCACATGTAATCCAATTATCCACAGGGATAGAGCCATCGAGGCATGGCCACCCAGTTTCACTCGCCGTTGTGAAATGCCGCTGCGACTACATATGGTTGTTGTTGTTTTTGTCAGCTTTAGCTGTTTTCCTGTTTTACTCGTCAGCACAAATTAGATTGGTGAGACTACGTGCTTTATCCTGAAATAATCAGGGTAATGTCCATCTGCCCAGCCTGCTTAGTCCTCCCTCCGCTCTGACTGTTTGTGAGCAAGTGTTACCTTGACCGAACGAAGACAAATCGGCTGAATTTACTTTAAATCAGAACTTCTTACAAGTCCACATGAGACCCTGCCTATTAAACTAGTATTTATTCATATCGACAGGCAGGAGTCAGACAAGTTGATCATTTGATAACTGCTTATCAAAGCACTGAACCTCATATTTTTAAGTTTGTCTGCCAAACAATGTATTCAAATGTCAGTGTACTAATCAACTCACATTAATCAAAGCAAATTAAATCAAAGCAAATTTCTGTTTTCTTGCTCTCCTCATTATGGCCTGAATTACGTCAGACCCCTCTGGTGCCTCCACTGTGCCCTCTAGTGGCCGCTCTGGGAAGCCTGCCTCTCCATCCTCCCCCTCCACCACCTGCCAAGGAAGCCTCAGCGGAGCCGTAAGCCCGCGGTCCAGAGAAAGGATGAGATCCACCGGCTGAGTTACCATGAGGTGCAGCAGGTGGAGGTGGAGCTGGTAGCTCAGGCACAACCAACATCCACTTGCCAGACCTCGCCTGGCACATCGCCACGCATGGGCATCATCCGCCGCACCATCAAGTACTCAGAGACGGACCTGGACGCCGTGCCCATGCGCTGTTACCGCGAGACTGATCTGGATGAGGTGATGCAGGCCAGGCATGAGGATGAGGCAGGAAAGGAGGGTGTCGGTAACAAGGACGACTCAGCATTCTTGAGCGAGCGGAGCGGATGTGGAACCTTGGGGCGCAGTAGGAGTGGGGCACGGGGCAGGGTGGAGCGGGTGGTGGAGGATGAGGAAGGGGTGGTGAGCTGGGCCACCGTCAGGATGTTGGGGGACAGGAAGAGACAGACAGCCACACGGCCCCATGAGGAGAATGAGGTGCTCAGCCGTTTGCTCAAGGGGTGAGATGGCTGCTGTAGATGCACATCACACACACACACACACACACACACACATACACATGTAAGTATTTGTTCTTGAATATTTCAAAATTTAATGAAAAAGTTATCTGTTGTCTGTTCCATGACAATTGGTATACACCTCCACACATTCACAAAGGATGCTCTTATGCTGTATATATAAAGGCAAACACAGACTATGGCATATACAATCACATGACTATGCCATACTATACCTACTCATAAGGATACATCTGGCCAATTCAAAACCTGATTCAAAACCTACACTTCAGCAAGCTTCAGGGCATTTTAGAAAATGCTGTATTTTTACTTGGAGTGGTAATCCATACTGTAAATATAATTGTGACTGTCCTTGTGTCTTCATGTGCCCAGCTCCTCAGACAGTCATATCGATAACCAGTCCACCCTCAAGTCCCCCATTTCAGCGGGCAACCCGCGCCGCATCTCAGCCGAGGGTCTGGACACTTTTAGTCGTCACTTTGAGACCATCATAGAGTCACACCGCGCCAAAGGCACATCCTACAGCAGCCTGGACAGTGAGGACATGACGCCCAGTGGCCCTCCCATCTTCACCTTTGACCTCCCGACCCTCACCCCGGAGATCCAGGGCCAGATCTGTGCTAGTGCACGGCAGATCAGTGAGCTCGCCTTCGCCCCGCTGGCCCGGCCCGAGGGCCTGAGTCTGTCGGACCGGACCGGGGCTCAGACCCTACTCTGGCACCCTTCAAGGAGGAGGTGGGAAATGGCTCGGATGATGACGCCACCAACAGTGCCACAGATGGACCTGCATCTGAGGGCAACCCCGACTCTCCTCTCAGGTCAGTAGGATTGAACACTGACATGTACACATTATGTACCAACCATTGAACCTACTCCATGCTGTGTGTCAAACAAAAAAAAAACATCTTTGTGCTTTTACAAAAACATAAAATATGAACCATTACACTGACTTGCAATCCCCATGGATGGATACATACACAGACACAAAAACAAACACATAAACACACATACAAACACACACACACTCTCCACATTCACATGTACTCCCAACATAAAAGTGGACTCAATGCAAATACAGGCATTTTGAGCTCAGTTCTGTGTATCTAAGAAATCAATTGATTTGTGCTCCTTGGGATATTGTTGGCTTGTATTACTGTAGTGCGCACAAATAACAGGTGTTGTATGTTACACTCATTACAATTACACTCATTATCCATGTAGAGAGGATAATGGCTATACCGATATCCTTTCTCTTTCTCTCTCTACCTCTCTCTCTCTCACACACACACACACATGCACGCACGCACGCACACACATACACACACACACACAGTGTATCATGCTAAGTGCTTTTGTGTTACCGTGTGACAGACTCTAATCTGACTGAGCCAGATGTTTGACAGCACAGCAGATGGTAATAATAGGCTTCCCATCCCATCCCTCAATAATGGAACAGACCCACTCTGACACGCCTCTTGGACTTTTCCCGCACCAGTTAGAATATTGTCCTCCATTTACTTTCTGTCTTTCATCTGTGTATGGCTCTCCTGTCTTTTTCTGTGAAGTAGTGTTGCATGGTGTGAACTGGTTGCTTCTTTCTTTCTTGCACACATATGTAGATCTCAGATGAGCGCTGGTTGTGGAGATGACAAATTTGACATGCTGGTGTTAGGTTGCACTGCTTCTCAAATTATGAATCTCTGTTATGTGTGTGCATGTGTGTGTGTGTGTGTGTGTGTGTGTGTGTATGTGTATGCTATAGATGGATTCGTGGGTAGATTAAGTTAGTCCATTCACGATTCAGACTATTTACCTGCCCCTGAAGTCAAATGTGATGTGAAATGCAGCTTATAAGCTATTTGTGTGTAGAATTGAAGTCTTCCACTAGGTTGTGCTAGAGAGTCATTATTTGCATTGTTGGCAAGTTCTTGTGTTACGGAAGTGCAATTTGTTTTTATTCAAGATCCGAGAAGGTTTTGGTTCAGGAAAGATAATTTGTCTGTTGCTTCTCTTTAACTTTACTTATTGTGCTGATAAATATGTGTGCCAGTAATAATTATTGACTGCTTCTAGGTATTGGTGTGGTGACTTTATGTTTCAACTTTTCACAGCGTCTTTAAACCTTAAAATGCCACTGTTTGTGTTTCCAGTGTTTGAAAATCATCTGCTATGAGAACTATATAAGCTTCTATAAGAGCTTCTCATGACCAGAGTTGACCGTCTCCAGTCAATGGCTCTGCAACCTCCACCCCCTGCTGCTCTGACACCTGGTTACAACAGCATATACCTCTTCCTGTTAAGCAGCCAGTCAGATCTGGAGTTCAGCCAGACATAGTCTACTTTAACGCTATGACATCTCGAGACAGGCATCCTGGCTCTGCTTTCTCGAAGTTGAGGAAATTTTGCAGTTCATATGGCGTATATGTGTAAGCAACATTGCAGTTACTCAGTATAAGTAGGCTAAGTAAGTTGCATAAACTAAGTAGAATTGCCTTGACTGTGGTGCTATCTGTCTCTGAAGAATTCTGATCAAACAAATGCAAGCATTTCAAATTTCAGCGTTGCATAGACAAACACTAAAAGCAAATGCATACTCTTTGTGCTTTAATCTTCTCCCCTGAAGTGTCTGATTTGCTTTCCAATGCCCCGGTAGAGTTCTCATTTTTCATATCTCCAAGGGCAGAGAGGCAGAGAGAAAGAGGCAGAACAATGCCAGAGTAGGAGTAAAGCAAGGGAAAGCCAAGGTAAAAGAAACAAAGAGGGGAAGAGGGAAAGGGGAGAAAGAGGGAGGGGGGATTTGACACAGTAAGAGGAAATGCATTTGGTATCCCAGCAGTAGAAAATAGCCTGGCCGGCAAGCTGCTCTGAGGGAGAGAGAGAGAGAGAGAGAGAGACCTACACAAACACAGCGGGAACTGAGTACAGATACACAGACGCTTAGACCCAGAGAGAAGAAGACACGTAGACACGGCACAGCACCGACTTGCAAGGGCCTTCTTCTTCAGCTTTAGGAAAAGAACTCAAAGTTTTGTTTCGTTTTTTTCTTTTTTTCTCAGACGGCAGACAGATGGAGAAAAGGAATGAGTAAGAGAGAGAGTGTGTAAGAGAGGTAGAGAAAGATAGAGAGAGAGAGACAGTAGCGTGCGGGTGAGGGAGGTTCAACAGAGAGTGCAGAAGTCCTGACGGGAGATTAGTCAGCCACCCAAGGAGCACGAGAGAGAGAGGGAGAGAGCGAGAGCAGAGAGACACAAGGCACATGGTCTGCTGCTTTTTGAGACATGCAGTGAAATGTGGCGCGGAGTTCCTGACGGTCTGAGCGGAGCTGCTAGGTGGGGGGCCCAGCTGGATCAGGGTGGGGGCCTGGGTGGAGGTGGCAGGGTTGGGGTCCATGAGGAAGGAGAGACGGTGGGACAAGGTGGCTCAGAGCTGGGGGTCCTTCGCCACTTTGGTTGCGGGACAGGCGTGAAGTGGGCAGAGCCCTGTTGACATGGCCCGCTACATGCTGTGCTGGGGGGGTGGGGCTTTGGATGACAGCTACCTGTATGCACCCTATCCAGCCACGTACAGGTGAGTACTAGAACCATCAAACTTACCTGTTGTGATCTGGGTTACCAACGTGTTTGTAAGCTGGCAATATAGACTATTATGATTCACTCACTACCAGCCTATGCTAACTAGCTTCCACATCTCATCAGATCAGATCAATATCATCTACATAGCTTTTCAGAGTGTAAATATAACAGAAAGAAACCTGTTTACTATATGAAGAGAGTGTTTTAAAACTTTGCATGCTGCAGAGTGTCTTTCAGAATGCCCTGGTTTACCAGAGGGTTACTTACTTTGAGAGCATTATAAGATCAGTGCTGACGCTTGACCTAGGACATGGGCCTGACTCAGTGGTGCTTTCATAAGGGCAATCCCCAGACCTGCTATGAGCAGAAGGAATGAGTAGTGATAACAGAATCCCACATGTTTGTGAGCTGAAGAAGCACATTCCTCAAAGAAACAGCCAATCTCTTTGCATTGTAGTATTGTTGGTTAGCTTTGATAAGGTTCAATTTGGACATAAGTCTGTGCTTGGGTGAAGACAAACACTTCTTAAGTTGTCTGTGTCCTCAGTCAAATTAGAAAGCTGACTCACACAAGCTAATCATCATTCGGTGTGCGTGTGTGTTTGTGCATGTGTGTATTTTCCCCTTGGGACGATATGTGGGTTTAGGCTGCTGGCAGAAGGCGGTACAGGTAACCTTACTTTTCACACTGAGTGCCTTTAAGCATTAGTTGAGTCATTCCTGTCTTTTGAGTCTCTCTGGTGGTGGTGCCACCTCATAGGTGTGGCACATTCTGCAAACAGATGAAGTTGACATCTGTTTACCCAGAGCAACCAAAATGCGTCGCATCATTGACTTCATTTTGTACCTCCCTTTGGAACAATAATGTGCATGTAGTGATTGTTCTGAGTATTCAGCAAAGCCAGTCTCTGAGAAAATGCCTTCGTGTGCGAGCGTCTGCATGTGTGTGGGGGGTGGGGTGGAGGGTGATTTCTGTCTGTGCTCTTGTGAATAGCTACAAAAGAATTGTTTTCAGTCTGCAGAGGAGGTGACTGTGGGTTTGTGAACTGACTTCAGTTCCCTGGGTTGGAGTTTGCCTACTGGGTGTGATGCATCTAAAAGGGTCTTTTAAAAAGGCCTGAAAAATGGAGAAAATTGCTTTCAGACGCTCCCTCGCTGCCTCAACTCTGCTTGCTAGAAAAATGTTGGTGTCCACCCTCTGAACCCGGACGGAAAGTTCTTTTCTTTCCCTCGGCGTTTTCCTTCTGTTGAGAGAGAGGATCACAAAGCCATTGTTTTAAGAATAAACAAACCCACACCCCCTCTCCTGCAACCCTCTCTGCTTTATTTCCCTCCTCCTTCTGAGTTGGACTATGCAGTCGGGAAACTACTGACTACTGCGAGGGCCTTTTGGCGCAAACCATGCCGGTAACGGTGAGGGGTGTTTTGGGTTGTGGATTCACGCCTTGTCTGTGCATCTGAAGGAATGCCGTCAAGAAGAGGAGTCAAAAGAACAGCACTGGTGTCCATTATTTTAAAGAACTGAGCATGTTGTTTGTGGGGTAGGCCTGATTTTCTTGCGCTAACTTGTTTCACTTGTGCAGTCTGTCCTCATTTGGCAAGATTAGCTGGAACTCAGTTGTGGGAAAGACTGCTTTGCGTACTCTCAGTGAGTATTGAATGTCAGCTGTTCTCCTTCCCTCCACTGACAGACTGGATCACTCTGCAGCTTTGACAGAGATAACTCTTCTGTGTTTACAAACATGTATTGTACTATAACCCTGTACCTGCATTTAGTTCACATTTAAAGATGTTTTGAAGAATCACTCAACTAATAACTCAGATTCACATTATCGCTGCAATTATTATAACTAAGAGATGGCTGATGTTTTACAGTGAGAGAGATTAGCATGGCTGAAAATAGGAATGAAAGTGTTCTGGCAGGGGGTCCTATTTGGGTCACAGAAAGAAATGTTTCTAGTCGCCTGCCATAAATAATAACCCTGGAGATAGGAAGCGGCTGTGGTGGAGTACAAATAAACTCCTCCATCTGTTACGCATGAACACTGCACTTAGCTGAAAACCACACAAACAACCATCAAAATGTCTAAGAGGTCCCAAGGCACCAATTGCATCTGCTATAGAGCTAGAAAGGTGAATGAAATATGAGGTAATGAAATATCTCCCAGAGATAGGTGATAGATTCAGTGTCATGCAGGCATCTCCATGTTAAATGTTAATATTAGTTCATCTGTAAAGTATGCCTGGCTGTCTGTGACGCCTTTAAGCGAGAGTTGTATTGTGTTGTTATTGTTATTTGAATGCATGGTGTAAGGGCTGTGTTGGCTCTTTTGTGGTATATGCACAGTATTATAGTGTTATAGAGTGTGGATGACCAGAGCCCCCATTCACACTATAAAAGGTAACCTGCTAAAGGTAAAAGTGTGTAACAGCTTGACAGAAGTCAGATGAAAACAGCAAATAAATGGCTTTTTTTCTGGGTTTCTGGTCAACTTTCCCTACTAACCCTACTGGGTTACTTGTCAGCTTTCACTAATCTCATGTCATGTCTAATATTATAGAAGACTGGAGCAGATGAAAGCACACCGGCTTTATGTAGCCATAATGTCCTGTAAGGGAAGAAAGTTTTCAAACATTGAATGGTATTGGAAGCACGAGGGGTTTCTGGAGACTGGGCCACGACTCTCACAAACATATATTTGCTCACTATGCCACATCCTCAAGCCTGTATTTAGTTGTATTCTGTACTCTCTGTGCGACCCTGTGACATTCTTAACACTAATGCAACACGAGACTGTGTTACATCACATTGTTGTCATCATTCCTGGGAATCCTTCAAACTCACAGGAAAAAGTGCACTGCCAACCACTGTTGGAACAAAATGCTGATGATGGAACAGCTGGAGGCTTGAGACACAAGTCAAACAATAGTTTGTCCAAGACAAGCAATAGCTGGTCTTTCATCTCTTTTTAATAAGCATATAAAGCCTTGGCTAGTCAAGAGCTGATAGTCAGGTCTCAGTATTCTATTTGTTAAGTTCATTTAAGTTAAGTCAAAATATAAAATTTGTGTAGAAACCTATTTGTGGTATTTCAGGTTATATGCTTGTAGTAAATGCCTTTCACACATGCACTTGTGACCTATAAGCCATAAACAAAACTCATTATACTGAATATGGTGGTGCAGGTTGTTTCCCGATGTTACACTAACAGATTCCCTTATGTGTAAATGTCTGATGTACTTTAAATATCTGATGCTTTGCACTCTACAGAGAGAAGCCATGCCTACACATCCCGGAGTCAGACCCTGAGGTGGCCGAGCGGCTTGCCCTTGGGAGTCCAGACAACCTGCCCAACGGGAACAAGGCCGATCTGGAAGCAGCCAAGAGGCTGGCAAAGCGCCTCTACAAGCTTGATGGCTTCAGGAAGTCTGACGTGGCCAGACACCTTGGCAAAAAGTGAGCGTTTAGGGAATCAAAGCACACATGCCTGTAGTAAGATAAGGTCCATCTGTCCGTTAGGCCTCCTTTAACATGTTTTTTACAGTATATTTTACATCATTTTTCAGTGCCTTCTTAAACTGAGACATAATAAAAAGCTGCACAAATAGTGATTAGCTTCGGTAACTTAAAGCCCTTTAAAGCCCTAAACTCTTAATGTAAACATTTCAACGAGTTCTATATACAATTTGAGATTTTTTGACACATTAAACAAAAATGGAATTAGCCCTGAGGGCACACAGTGTCCTGAAACAGTCCTGTTTGAAGCCTTTCTCTTCATGGTCTCTGTATGCTACTCTGTCCCGAAAGCCTCTTTGAACTCATCGGTTTCTCAAGTGTTTGGATGCTTTGTTTAGATTGAGCTTTCAGTTCAGTTGTTCTGATCTGTCTTTCTCCTTCTCACCTCACCTGCTGCAGCAATGATTTCAGTCGAATGGTGGCAGAGGAGTATCTGAGTTTCTTTAACTTCACTGGCATGACTGTAGACCAGGCACTAAGGTGAGACTTTGTCAATTGAGTCTATCTGACATGTTCACAAATGTGAGGTTTTTATGGAGGGGATAACAGCCGACAAGGTTTGATGGAAATAACGGCGAGGTGGGAGTGAAGGACTTCAGCTGAGTCATTATTTTTATAAAACTGGTCACTTCGAGGGCTGTTATCCTGCTTATGTAATTTTATCTATAAAATATATATAGTCTAAAATACTAATTGACATTCATGATATTATGTTGTATAATATGAATGAATATAATACATGTGTAATATTGAGAACAGTCCTGTGGAGTCTAATGCCTGCCTCTTACCTGTCTTTGTCCTCCAGGGCCTTTTTGAAGGAGTTTGCTCTAATGGGGGAGACTCAAGAGCGGGAACGGGTGCTGTCCCACTTCTCCAAAAGATATCTCCAGTGCAATCCCAACACCATTCCCAGTGAAGGTGAGATTAATAACACTAGACAAACCAACCAGTCCTTTGCCCGTGTGCTTTACTGTAAAGTAAGCCAAACATAAAGTGCTGTTTCAGTACAGTGATTAAACATGTGGTGGCGCCCTAATAGTCACTTTCTGATGTGATGCTTTTCTTTTTGTTGTGTTGTAGATAGCGTCCACACCCTGACCTGTGCGCTGATGCTGCTAAACACAGACCTGCATGGCCATGTAAGTTTCAGACTTACAGGAAACGCCCATGCCTATTAGAAAAGTATAATATTATTGTGTATTGTTTTCAGTAACTGCTATAGGTTAGAGGTCTCCATCCAGGATACTCCTGAACTGGTAATACAAATAATTTTGACATTCCAGCTACATTACTGTATTGCATAGTTACTAAAATTAAATGTTATTGAAATTAATGTCTCAACAACATTCAGTCATTAGTTAAACAACAAAATCTTAAAAACAAACATGACAGTTTCTCCCAGAATCTAATAATTTTTAGCACCTGGCAGGAAAACAGTGTCATTGTGTGTGTGTGTGTGTGTGTGTGTGTGTGTGTGTTTGCTTGTAGAATATTGGGAAGAGGATGTCCTGCATGCAGTTCATTGGCAACCTGGAAGGGCTGAATGATGGACAGGATTTTCCAAGAGAGCTTCTCAAGGTGTGTACAACACACACACTCACAAACATTTGAATGTGTATACATAGGCCCACAGTTTTTGTGATGATGAATTAAATATCAATATAAGTGCCATCCTATCTGCTGAAATAACACACACATGCATAAACACACACACACACACATACACACACACATACACACAAGATGATAACACACACACACACATACATACACACACACGCACACACAAAATGAAATAACAACCCAAATGTTTACTTTGTTCAGAGGGAGCTGTCCCACGTTTGCCCTTTAGATTAATGATGTGGAGATAGGGTCAGAGCCAGAGTAAGAGAGTGTGCACTAGTTGGGGTAAAAAGTGGGGCACTCACTGGATGATGGGTGGGTGTTCAGACATCCACACTGACCTACAGAACAAGTAGAAAGTAGGGCTGGAGAAACTTGAATTTAACGGCTGTTTTGAAGGTGTGTTATTTGCTGTTAAATCAGCGAACAAGGAGCAGAGTATCCAAATAAAGCATCGGAAGCTTCCAGTTATTGTGTTCGGACACATAGACGCTTGGTCTACTCACACATGCGGGCGTGCAGTTTTTAAATTTAGTGCTGCACCTGATCACATTCTTAACAAAGTGCACTTCACAGCCATGCAGAAGAGGTTTAAAAAAAAAACATCGTCCTGTGTCTAGAAATACCTCTCCACACATGGTCCACACAAGTCAACCATACTGCCATCACCAAAGAAACACCCTCCTAGATTTGTTTTCACCAGCAATTTGTAATGCTTTCTTTCAGATATTATACTTACAGTCGTTTTAGACGGATTGTATAGTATATCATTGTCATTATGTACGGATTATATATCTTCATTATTAAATTCATTCAAGAACTGGTTTGACAGTAACAAACACATGCACACATTTGCATGTACATACACACACACACACACAATCTGTTTTTCTCCCTTCCTCTCTCTCTCTCACACATCCCATACACACACAACCACACACACACACACACACACACACATACACAGGAAGTGATTTGTTTGTTGCTATGTGTTACCTCTGAGCGCTCTCTCACCACATAAGTCAGATGACAACACTTTCAATGTTCAGTGGAAATGTGCTACATAATCACAGCCTCTCAAGCCCTTTCCCTCCTACTCTCTCTCTCTCTCTCTCTCTCTCTTTCTCTTCTTTCTCATTCTCTCACCCTCACTTGATGCCTTAGACCCTTCCCTACGAACGCTATCACCTCCCACTCCTTTATCTCTCTCTGTCTTTTAAACACACATACACACAGTCTTCAACACACACACACACACACACACAGACACACACACATGCATATTGTATCAACCAGTGGGCTGCTAAAACCCTCCCTCCAGCAGCTGGTGTTCAGTTCAGTCCTCAAGTTCCACGTCTGTGTTCTTTCAGCATGTGTCTCGATCGCCTCTTCTCCCTCCCCCCTCCCATCTCCACCGCCCCTTTCTTTCTCTCTTTCTTTCTCTCTCTCTTTTTCTTTCTCTCTCTCTCTTTGACATGACTGCACTCCTCCTCTCTTGCTTATCCACACGCTACCTCCCTCCTCTTTGCTTAATGTCCACCCACCTCTTAGTGAGCTCTACTCAGCTGCCCTGCCTCCCACAGAGATGGACAACTGAGTTTTTTCAGTTTCTCTTCCGGCACCTCTCTCTCTCTCTCTCTTCCTCTCTCTCTCACTCAGAGTTCAGTTCAGTTCAATTGAATAAGCTTTATTGGCATGACTGCAGATTGATATAATATTGATAGATATGATATTACGATATAAGTGCATCTGATAATATGAGTAATAATAATAATAGTAGTAGTAATAATAATATTTTCTCTTACATCCTATCACACTCTTTCTGTGTGAACTATTGATATTACTGTAAGGTTCTCTCTGGAATAATATGGAGTTCTCCATCTAACCCCTTCCCCTGTCTTTAACCGACATCACCTCTGACTGCACATCACGAAATCTCTCCCTCATCAGCCTAGATCTCTGTTCTCCTACAGCCTGTTCCTATAGTTATACCTATACAACTAATTTTATGTTTCTCTCTCTCCTTCTCTCTCTCTCAGTTTTTATTTTTTTCTTTCAATTAAAATTTTTTGTGTTTTTTTTTTCGCTCGTTGGTTTCTGAATCCTCTCCCTCTTTCTCCCTCCCTCCATCCTCTCATTTCTATGATTAATGCCTTGATGTGGCCCACAGGGTGCTTGAGCTTGCTGGGTCTGGTAGATCAGTTGCCTTGTGGCAACAGGTTAGGAGCAATGTCTGTGGTGATACTGGTGGTGGTGGTAGTAGTGGTGGTGGTGGTGGTGGTGGTGGTGGGTGCTCTGTGCTTTGCTGGTGTCTGTGCCAGTGTGCCCAGCTGGTGAATGTGCTCTGGTGAATCACCAGAGAGTGGGGTGAAAGGGAGGACGTGGCTCTCAGCAAATGAGAGTTTGACTGCTGCACAGACCCCCTGCTGTGTAGAGATTTTTGTCATGGTATTATCACAAAGGCGGTGCAAAGCTCCCTCACTTGCTCTTTCTCTACCTCTGTCTCTTGTTTCTCTTTCTCTCTCTCTCTCTTTTTCTCTCCCTTTCTTTCTCTCTCTCACACTCACTGAGTCCCTTCCTCTGTCCTCCATTCTCTTCAGTTTCACTCCCTGGTTTCAGTTTAATCCTCTCCACATGTACATATGACTTGTGAGTTGTGGCATGGCCTTATCTGGGGTGGGACTGCATATATCTTTAATGTCTAAGTTGAAGCCATTTCTCTCTGTGTATAATGAATTACACAAGTGTGTCTGATCACCCTGCTATTATGCATTAATTGTATAGCGCTGAAAACATTTGTTATGCAGGTACCCATAATTCATATGCACAGAATGTGCTTTTTGTTCAAAGGCCCCGATTTAAGTTTACAGCGCTCTGTTCTAACTGAATTATGCATCCGCCTACAATGTTTTAAACATTTTAATTGCTAGCCGTCCCATACTGTGCTGGGCTTCATGTTGTAGAAAGGACTATACAGTGCTGAGCTTTGGGTGAAAGCTAGAAAATGAGGCAGCATGCAGTCCATGTTGCACAACTCTTGCCAAGTGTTGCCTATTTGCACACAAACTACCGTGCACAAGTGGCAACCGCCGCATAATTGACATGAAGCAGAGGAACAGCCCAGGGCTGTTCTGAGCTGCTGTCTGTGTCAGTCTAGCACGCTAACCCAGTCTGTGTGGAGGGGAGAGGGGAAGACAGGAGCAGCAGCAGCAGGAGCAGGAGCCTTGGCACTGGAATACCACAGAGAGACCATGTTACCAGACTGGGCATGTTCAGAGGAAGGAGGTCACATTTGATTAAAGGCTTTCTACACTGTGCTGCCGAGTCCCTGAGCTGTCTAGAACAGTATAGTGAGAAAGAGAAAGAGGGGGAAGGGGAAGAATAGAGAAGACAGTGGAGGAGAGAGGAGGAGAGGAGAGGGGATGAGAGGAGGGACAGTGGAGGAGAGGAGGTGAAAGGGGAAAAAGGACAGGGGAAGCATTACAGGAGAGGAGATAGAAAAGAGGAGAGGAGAAGGAAAAGAGAGAAGGGAGAGGAGCACAGGAGAGGAGAGAAAATGGGAAGAGAGGAGAGGGAAAAGAAGGGAGAGGAGAGGGGGACAGTTGAGGCGAGGAGATGAGAAGAGAGGGAAATGTGGAGAAAAGCTGAGGAGGGCAGGAGAGTTGGGATTAACAGGAGGAGGATGGGAGAAGTGGCGAGGAGGCAGAGCGCAAATTATACAGGATTGAGCATGCAGATAAGATCAGCCGCTCCAATGTGTTCAGATTCACTTGGCTGTTTCCAAAAATAAATCATTGCACTAAATGAGCAATCCCTCTCACTCTTTCTTTTCTTCTTCCTCTCGTTCTCTCTCTCTTTCTCTCTTTCTCTCTCTCCGTCCCCCGAACCGTGCCCTGAATCCCTGCAAGCCAGCCTGTCTTTACATAAACATTTCACCTACACACAGGCGTGTAGGTGAGAATCCCACGATCTTCTGCTCTCTCATAGCATGCTTTCACAGCCCCCTCCATTGGTGGTGGTGGTAGTGGGGGGGGGGTTGGGGGCAGGAGAGCAACAGGTTTTTTTTTTATGTCTCTCTGCTCTGACAAGCACCACAGCGGTGGCCCTAATCCCGTGCAGTGAGTGCATGCATGGAGGGAAACCCGTAGGAAGGGCACCCATGAGAGAGAGAGAGAGAGAGAAAGAAAGAAAGAGAATGGAGAGAGAGAGAGAGAGAGAGAGAGAGAGAAAGAAAGGGTCCCTTGGTCTAGGCAGGTCCACAAGCAGAGGAGAAGGAGAAGAGATGTGGAGGACTGGAGCCGAGGCTCTCTGGGATTTGATTGACATTTCCAGGGAGGAGGGGTCAGAGGGAAATGCGGCAGCTGTGATTCGCTGCTCCCGACGAAAAAGAAATGCGCATTGAGTGAACGGGAGAGGGAGGTGGGAAGACAGATGAAGGGAGGGGGGGATGTAATGAGAGAGGGAGCGCGGGAGAGTAGGATAGAGGGAGGGCAGGCATACTCAGTCCTCATCAGATGCTTTGCACTGTGAGCCAGACCATTTTGTTCTCCGGTGGCACAGCAGAGCGAGATTCAGGAATAGAGAGAGACACACAGAAATAAAGAAAAGAAGAAAGAAAGAAAGAAAAAAAGATAACAGATCTTGAGCGTGTGCCACATAAAAGGAGAAAAGAGAAGGAGAGAAGAGAAAGAGAGAAGACACAAGCAGCTGTGGAGGAAGAAAAAGAACCTTTTGTTCCCTCGTTGGAATAATCTCTTAGGCTTCCACTTCCAGTTGTGGAGAGGAGAGGGAAGAAGAGAGCAGAGGGAAGAAGAGAGGAGAGGCGATGAGAGAGAGAAGAGTGTTTTTTTGGTTGGGGATACAGAGCAGCAGACAGAGGGAGTGGAAGTGGGAGACGCAGCTGCTGTAAGTTTGGTGAGCTCAGACAGGGGGAGGACGCTCTACTGAGGGAGAACAGAGGCATCCCTGACCGGACCTTCAGAACTACAGCATCTGACAGTCTGATCGATACACCCTCCTACCCCTGGAGGCTTTTACCACCAGTCTCACACCTTCCCTCTGTGTGGAGAGATAGAGAGTGTGTGTGTGTTTGTGTGTGCGTGTATGTGTGTCCTCAATGCCATGTGACATTGCTTGCGAGGGGGATTTTTCTGTGCGGGTTCCACTAAGTGGGTGACTTTGGTTGGGACTCCAGCTGCACTGTCTCCTGTGAATTAGGACATGGCCAATTGAAGTGCTGTTGTGGTGGGTTGGCACACCTCTTAAGCTGTTAGGCTTACATTTCTCTGCGATTAGATAGACATACGGACACTGCCATTCTTGTTGGGAATGACGGGCATCAACGGGATTCTTCTGCCTGGTCTGCTGGACACAGAATGGAAAAGTTCTGACAGTGGAAAAATGGTGGAAGAGGATCCTCGGCAGGCCATGCAACACCTCACTCCTTCTTTAGCTTAAGAAGTAGCAGTGAATGCATTACGCAAGGCCTGGAGTTCCCTGTGTGGGCTTGAATCCCATGGCACACTTTCCACCATGCTCCGAGGACTCTTCAACAGCGACTCTTTAGCACAGCCACCGAGAAATGGAGACATCTGCTGGGTGTGTTGCTTGGGCGATGTCTTAGGAAACAAATCCTCAGACCTTCCAAAATAACCTCAAGATTTTTTGGTGTATTTGGAAAAAAAAACAAAAACGGGAAACAAGGGACTTTCGACACTTCTGAGTTTATTGTGACTCCGTTTGGAGTTTGGAGCCAATTTGGAGTTGTTTGCTAACTCTGCTCCACCATATCATGATTGGGGTGAATAGCATCCACTCTGCCGGCCGTCTGCGCTCGCGGTCGCTCTGCTCGGTCCGCTGCGGGCGTGATTTCAGGGTCATGGACCCGTTCCACTACACCAAGGCCCCACGCTCGCGCTCACTCAAGCCTCTGGCTTTCCCCGACCTCCTTGGGAAGATCCAGGATGGGCAAAACCACCCACAGACACGTAAAAAGAAGGTATAATCTGCACTCATGCAAACACACAGATGACTTGACATGGACTTGTGTCATTCTTGTGTGATTTGTCTGGAACAGAGTTTTGTTTTTGTTTAGTGTTTAAAAATTGATTGCCTCTGCAGCCACCTGGAGAATTGGGTCAATACTGTGTGTCGGTGTTGGTTGTTATTTAAAAATGGAAAAATTGACATTCACGCTGGTCATTCTGTTGCACGTTCAGGTTGCAGGTGTTCGTTGTCATAGTAGTGTCTTTGTGTTTTTACTTTATATATGATTTGATGACAGGATGATGATGATGATTTTTAATTTGGATGATCAAAGAACTGAATGAAACACTGAAAAACACACAGACACAGGAAAGTTACTAGCTCTGAAAGTCAGGGTGGGCTTAGCCCCTTGGCCATAAGTGTGAAAAATATTACTTAAGCATACTTAAATATGCTGCATTTATTCATTTCTTATAGAGTGTAGAGGATCGGGGCCTGTTATCTGACTCAATTTCTCTATCTGCCCTCTTTGAAATCTCTTGTATTTTGTCTCCTAACTCCCCCAGATAAACCTACTTTGTTCTCTCTTTCTATTTTATACATTTGTTTTTAAATCACAGCCTCAATAAGTCTAGCTCACATGTTTGGGGTCAAGTTTATAAAAAAGATGCTAGCAAATATGTACATTAAGGACTTAATGTGGCATATGTATGATCACTCACTCAATTGTTTTTGGCCTTGACTTGTATTAGAGGAGATTGTGAAGAAACTTGCCGTAGTCTAGTTGTACCTGAAAATGTGATAATTTTTAGGTTTATTATGATGCATGGTTTATCATGTATTGGGAAGTTTGTGAACTATTGCACCAAGAAAAATGGGTGTACACATATGGAGGACAAGGAGTGTCATAAAAGAAGAAAAAAAGAAGATTTCATTGTTATATAGTTGTAAACAGTAATAAAAAGTATTTAAAAATAGGTATTATATAAAGTTTTTTTTAAATTACATTTTAATCCATCGATTTATGTGTTTTGTTTAAAAAGAGATCCAAAAATTATTATTTCATAATAAAATGGGCTATTTTAATCTTTTTGGGAATATTCACATTAGTTCACATGTACACAGAATGTATTAAGAAATTGAATAGAAAGTTCATTTTTTTGTGAATGGTTTCTCACAGTGAGTGACTAGCAGCACTGGCAAGCTGAAATCGTAGACTTTCACATGATATGCAGATGGTATATGTGACGAAAACTCACATTTGCGAGCAGTTTAACCAAGATGAATGAATGTGAATTTTCATATACTTACTGCAAGTGAATTGGGCTCAGGAACATTGGGGGGGGCTCAGCGACCCTAAAATGGACCTAACAATGTCCAAGCACACACTCTCTCTCCATCACTCACTCACTCACACACACACATACATACACAAACACATACACACATACGCCACACAGACCATAGAATATCAAATTGTTCACCATTTTTTTTTGTTTGTTTGTTTGTTTCCACAGGCATTGTACCACTCGATCAAGAATGAAAAGCTGCAGTGGACCATGTAAGTTTCTAAATATCTAAACCGTCTCCACTGATGATCCATGCTTTTTGGTGATAGTGAACCACAGTAGTATTACCCTCATTTCCCCATTATTAATCGAGGTTAATACTTTGATTTTGCAAAATGTAATTATCGATGAGGTTAATACATGGATTTTGCTAAATGTAATTATCTGTGAGGTTAATACATGGGTGAGGGCTATTCATGGGAATGCATTTCTTGTCATCATTCTACTTGGTCATGAAATCATGAGCTGCCTCTGAATCAGTTAGTAATGTTTAGTAAATGGAGGTTAATACATGGTGCGGGTATATAGTTTGCATAAAACACTGGTCTGAGTTTGCATAAAACACTGGTCTGAGTTTGCATAAAACACTGGTCTGAGGTTTATACATGGTGCGGGTAAATATTTAGGAAATATATTTGGGAAATTACAGTACCTCAGAGTTTCAGCTTCAACTATGGAAGTCTATCCTTGGAATGGAAACAAGAACACAACACCTACAGTATATTAATTAAGACAAGTCCAAGTAATTTAGTGAACTAACCACTAACAATGTAAATGCTGAAGACATGAATCTGGATTGGCTGTGTGTGTGTGTGTGTGTGTGTGTTTGTGTGTGTGTGTGTGTGTGTGTGTGTTTGTATGTGAGATTGCTTGGGCGTGTTGAAGGCCTCTGCTGTGGACTAACCTTCTGATGCCCTGAGCCCCTCATTTAGACTTTAGGCTTTCTAGACATTGTTGCCATGACTACAGCTCCCTAGTTTCCTGACTGTAATTACAGGTTGAAGTCTCTCACTGGCGAGAACGTTCACTCACACTCACACTCACGCACACACACGCACAGTACATACATACACTCTCCCTCTCAGTGTACACACAAATGTACTAACTCTCACACACACAAACTCATGCAAATGCACACTCCCACACATACAAATTTGCGCCCTTTGCATGGGAATACACACCTCCAAACAAGAATGCAAGTCCTTTTAGCCACCCACACACACAGACACACACACAGTAAAATATATACAGTTGTTTACTTCTCTCTGCATGTACCTCCTGTCCGACATACAGTATGCAGAAGGAACACACACACACACACAGACACACACGTACACATGCATGCGCACACACAAGCATGCAGGTAAACAATCTCTTTTCTCTCTGTCACCTGCTCACAAACACACACACACAGATTGTGTCCATCCACATACTGTGCTGCTGTGTCCTCTCCAGAGGTGCTGTGTTGGTGCGCTATGGTTATGGCTGCTCCACTCGTGCCCGAGGGCTTTGGGGCTTCTGAGCGCGAGCAGTGGGAGCTTCGTCTCCCTTCCTTTATTCTGCTATTCTCTTTCATTCAGCCCCGCGCCACTTTAATCTCCGTCAGCCCCTACCCCACTTCTTTCGTTCTCTCTCTATGTCTCTCTCTCGTTCTCTGGCTCTATCCATCCATCCATCCTATTTCTCCAGGCTGCCTCTTCCTCTTTTCCCTCTCTCCTCTCTAACTACCGTAACACCTCTCCATTTCAGTGCCCATAGGCCACTCTGGAAGTGTGATGTGCAAGAGCATCTCTCCATTTGTTCAACTCAATTTATCCATCTATCTATCTATCTATCTATCTTTCAATTTATTCATATATCCATGTATTCATCATCTATTTTTTTCTTCCATACAGTAACTCCCACGGTTATGTTGTTCTTTATGTACATCCAACCATCCACTCATCTCCCCATCTGTGTTTCCCTCTCTCATTCTCTCGCTCTCTGTGGTGCTGACAGAAAGGCCAGCAGTTACCAAGCAACAGATAAGAGAGCATTGCCATTCAGAGCCAAGTACTTGGTGATGCCTTAGATTGCATGTCTTCTTTGGTAATAGAGATTGTCACCAAGAGGGCCCCAAAGACGTGGTCCCTCCAGGGTGTCTACACTTATTGGCTACCTCATTAAGGGCCCGATGAGCGCGTTATGGATCCTGGCGTTTGTGCTTTTCCTTCATTCATCATTCTGGTGGCCTTTATTCCATCTTTAGTTCCTTTTCCCACAGCTCCTCCTGTGATATCAGCTGTCAAGAATTCATACCTTATTTTTTTTCATCAGTCAGAGGAGGGAGAGAGAAAGAAAGAAAGTGAGACACAGAAAGGAAAAGAGAGGTCACAGGCTGCTAACTCAGTGACCTGACAAATAGGTTTCCCCCTCGGCGGTGGCAGCGCTACATGGAGCATTTAGGAAATATTTTATTCATATCTGCACAAAGAGTCACCAGAGGATGTATCTGGAGGAGACTTCTTGGCCAGATTTGTACAGACATGATGGGTTCACCCTCCGTTGCACTGGGGTGCAAGCCACTGCTATATTTATTCAGACGCCGCTGTCTCCCTCTCTTTTTCTCTCTCTCTCACTCTCTCTCTCTGGTGAACTGCTCTGGTGAACCGTCTGAAAACATTCCTAGAAACCTGAGCTGAACAGAGATGAACAGGGATTCTCAACCCAGATGTGACGACATCAAATCAAGGGACACATAGTTAGATAGAGAAAGACAGAGAGACAGAGAAAGGGATAGGGAGAGCAAGAGAGAGAAATCTGGATGAGTGGCTTCAAACAAAGATTGCAGACCTTACAGATAAAGTCTGGGAACAAAGTGAAAAGAAAAGAGTAAAAAAAAAGAAACAAGGGCAAAGATGTAGGGAGTTGAGTGGAATGAAGTCATCTAAGGCAATGCCACAATAATCTCCCATTACGGAACCTCAAAAGTCACTACAGGGAATTGGAACTATTAAGATGAATTTGAAATGAATGAATTGATTAAATGAATTTTTAATTTTTCCAACACCTTGGTGCCTTGCTGCATTTCCTGCTTTACCATTTTTGGAAATATTACAGTAATTTTTTTAAGGTCATCATAAAATTTGTTTCCACCAATCACAAGGAAATGCTGAACCTCATAATGTTATCATTATGTGAGGTCGTGCAAGCACATAATTCATCTAAAGGATGCTTTCCCAAAATTCCCACTTTAATCCTTTTGATGTTCCGGTCCTATGCAGAGACGAGGAGGAGCTGCGCAAGTCCTTCTCGGAGCTGGCCGAGAGCCGCACGGACTCAGCGTCCCACACGATGAAGCGAATCAACAGTGGTGGCAACCCTTTGGTCAGCGTGGCCCAGCAGTCCAACGCCCAGCTCTACAAGAACGGCTTTCTGGTCCGCAAGGTCCATGCCGACATCGACGGCAAGCGCAGTGAGTGCCATCAATGGAAACCAGACTCTCATTCAGACTCCATAAATGTCCATAGTCCCTTATCAACTGTGTGTATGGGCCACCTTGGGGGACAGAATGTGTTGCTTTACTTTTATATTCTAGTGCTTAGTCTGAATGGCATTTATCCCCAACTAAATTGACAAGCACGTAACTTGGAGTAGAACTCAGTGTTATTTGTAGGCAGATTCATTGTCTCGGCTACAAGGGAGAAGTGTTGCCATTGCTGTACAATGAGTCACCTTGAATAAAAGAGTCTACTTAAATACATGTACATGTTGATGTAAATGTGTATTATCTCTGTCAGCTCCCCGAGGAAAGCGAGGATGGAAGTCATTCTATGCCATTTTGAAGGGTCTCGTTTTGTACCTGCAAAAGGTAAATGGCGATAAGGTAAAAGCCTCAGTCCTCATTTTCTCTCTCTCTCTCTCACAAACACACACACAGACACTCTCTCTCTCACATAAACTTTGATTTCTTTTTCTTTTAGTTCTGTACTTATTTCTTTTAGTTCTATTTTTCTCATCTCTGCTGTCTAATTGGTTGTGTGACAGGGTGAGTATCGCCCCGACAAGCTGACCGATGAGGACCTGAAAAACGCTGTATCCATTCATCACTCGCTGGCCATGAAAGCAGCCGACTACAGCAAGAGGCCCAACGTCTTCTACCTGCGCACAGCCGACTGGAGAGTGTTTCTCTTCCAGGCCCCGTGAGTCTCTGGCCTCTCTCTTTTCCATATGGACAGCTCCTGTTCCTCTGATCCAGGGTCAGGATAAGTAGCCGGTTTTGATGCCTGATTCAGAAGGCATACAAGTCTCAGTATGGTGTGACCCACTTCAGATAACCACTTCAGTTTTCAGTGGTATCTAATGAAGGTTGCTGTAGTAACCTTCTGAATGTTTTGCTCCAAACTAGGATTTACAGGGACACAAATAATGCAGATTGATCATAAATGTGACATAAAATTCACATTTACCAAGAAGCCAGAGCTTTATAGGCAGGTCCCAAACTTTGGAGTGGCTCAGTAGGCTCTGTGCTGTTTAAATGCATGACTGGCACTGTTGTTGTCCGAGAGCTTGGGGCTCAGACGGAGCCTAGCCTGGCATCCAACTCCTTAGGGACTCAGAGCCAGGGACACAGTTCTAGAGGCTGCCTCCTCACCCCTTCCACCCCTTCCCACCCCCTCCTATTGCCTTCACTGCTTTCAAGTCTCGCTGCCACTCAGAGACAGAGCTGCTTGCTTATTTAGGCTTCAGCAAAGACATCAGTCGCAAGTCTGCATGCGTTCCTCTGGAACGGATAGAAACTGCAGCTCACCCTTTGTTGTTTTTTTCTTTTAAACTCGGGAGCTTTTAGAGGCTCCATGAATTATTGTACAATATGGCTGCTAAAGAAAGGGACATTGTGTCAGCGCTCTCTCTGCACAGTGCCGGACATTCATTCTCCAAGAATAACAAACAAACAAAGTCTCTCACACCAGTCAGTTCAGTGTCCGTCTACGAGTTTTGTGCTGCCAAGAATAGCCTTTCATCTCCTATCTGGAGTCTCCACACAAAGCTTTAGGAAGCTATTCTGGGATGTGAGGGAGTCCTCTGTCACACTACTGTGAAGAGCTGATGAACGCCCTGTCCTGATTGAGCAGCTCAACCCCCACCCCCCTTTCTCTCTCACCCTTTCCCTCCCCCTCTTTGTCACTGGCAGGAATGCGGAGCAGATGCAGTCCTGGATCACACGCATAAACACAGTGGCAGCCATGTTCTCAGCCCCTCCGTTTCCGGCAGCCATCGGCTCCCAGAAGAAGTTCAGCCGACCTCTGCTCCCAGGATCCACCACCAAGCTCACTCAGGCAAGGCCCTGTCTGGCTCTGACTAAGTTTCATTCAGATCTCTGACCAGTTTTAGAGAGTTGTTTACTTAGAAAATTGTGACTCATGTAGAATCAGCAGAAATGTGTCATTGAACAAGGACTGATAGATGACACCTACAAATAAAATTTGATTTGAAATCATATAAAATAAAAATATTATTTTGTATGATTTGCTGTGTGTCATACCACAATTTTAGAATATGAAAACACATTTTATAGACTTGCAGTACATTTACTCTAGATCTTCTGTTACTCAGTGCTCAAGGGTGCACTTGCACCTTGCTAATTATCAGCAGACAATCTATGGGGGTTGAGTCTCTAACCACTAGTCAACATAATTTTGTTGAGACTACTGTCATATAATTCTGAGGGGGCTGATCTCATGTAGCAGTAGATCTCATGGAACACTGTAACTGAAAGGTTAACTTCACACGCCTACAGATGATGGTGTGTGTGCACTGATGTGGTGAGTGCACTGACATCTCTATGAATGAAAGAAATGTGCTTAAGCATTTCTGCGTCCACAGGAGGAACAAGTTCAGTCGCATGAAACGCGGTTTCGGGCACTGTCCTCCGAGCTGACCGAACTACGTGCCGTTCCCCCAGATCGAAAGGTCAAAGGTCGAGAGCTGGAGGAATACAAACAACGGGAAGAATATCTGGACTTTGAGGTGAGTTGTCTCTCCCACCACACTACCCACTCCAGGAATTCATGGTGATGTCAGAGAAGAGTGTTTCTCCATGTGTTCTCCATTTTTCACCAGGTTATGAGTAATTCATAGAGGACTTGAGTTCAGACAAGGTCACTCTCCTGTCCTGATTAAACACTTCACAGAGCCTAAAGCCTTTTTTGCCAACACCTTCCTCAAAATCTTGATAATAATAGTAATAATAACAATATTTCTGATGAAATACTCCAGGTTTTACTGTAACTGGGTATTTTACCATAACTATGATCATCTACACATTATAACTCAAAGGCTCCTCCCTCCTCTCTCCTGGCAGAAAACTCGCTATGGGACCTACGCCATGCTGTTGAGGGCCAAGATCCGCAGCGGTGAGACTGACCTGGCTGCTTTCGAGGCGCGCCTCTTTGCGGACAGCGGGCTCCAGCGGGCCCACTCCAGCCCCACGCTGGCCCAGGAGACTTGCAGCAGCCAGGCTAGCAGCAGCAGCAGCAGCAGCGGTGGTGGTGGCAGCAGTGGGCGAAGCACAGCGGCTGCCCATAGCAGCGCCAGCGCAAGTGGGAGTGGGAGTGGGAGTGCGAGCGGCAGCAAGCGGGGCAAGCGCACTGAGGGACCGAGGCACAGTTACAGGAAGGCTGTCAAACAGTGAGGGAGTGCTGGTTGGGGAGTTGGCTGGGAGAGAGGTTAATGGTAGGCGTGTGGTGTGGGGGGTAGGAGCCTACAAAAAGTGGAGTTTACTAAAAATCTTGATTTCTCGGGTGGACATTGTTATGACTCTTTGAGCCAGACGCCTGGTCTGTACAAGGTCTTCATTAACACATTAACACCTTTTCTCTCTGAGTGAATATCACCAGCTCAAGATAAGTTTCTCCTTCTTTGTGCATCTCTGGGATTTGCTTCCTCTGACAACCTGACAAATTCCTCCTTTCTGTGGAAGCCAATCAGGAGTCTGTCTCCTACAATGCATTTTCTGAAGGTGCTTTAAGGCTATGATACAGTATATTCATCTATGTACCCTCAGACCAAAACGCAGGTACTGGACAAAAATCTCTTCAATGTCATAATCAAAGCATCTGTGATGTGGGCAGGACCTGGAGCCAGCTGGTGCCTGCTATGTAACAGAGGATTGAGAACTAAAGAGATGAATGAACATTTTGTAATTTTCTTTTTGTTTTTATGCATGAGGAAAATTTCCAGGACTCATTACCATTATTGGACGTTTCAAAAACTTGCAAAGTTTTTAGATGCATGGTTTAAAGCATGCTTATATTTGTTTTTTTAAGTCTGTTTTCCTTATTTCCGTAGTCTAGTATTTGTTTACCACGCTACGCTAGTGAAGAAATCTCTTTCCTGACTGACTGTTATGAATGTCGAATTCCAACAGAAGTCCAAAGGGAAGCCAACTGACCATGAAGTGATGAAATGACTGTTCAGTGTGAATTCACACTGCTTTACTCCACATCCTGTGAATTGTATTTGCATATAAATAGTATATATATCTATACAATATCTGCCAATGTTTTTATGAGCAGAGCAGTGTAAAATGTTTGGTATACATGACTGGACCTTGGCAAAACCAAGTTGTACTCAGGCTCTGTTGTTCACCGCTCACTGCTGCAATGCAGGTGTTCTGACAGTAGGGGACTTTCTAGCTAATATGAAATGGCTACCAGGTAGCTGTGCCTGGGTGTGTTCTTGGTGGCTTTGAGCCAGTGACATATCTGAGTAACCTTATGTGATGAACGAGGGTGACTCGAAGACACTTTTTTTTTTTGCTCCGAAGATAGCTGGAATGGTGACACTGTGAACAAAAAAAGGGCAGATATTCACAGATATGGCCTCACACCTTGTCCTGGGCTAAACTGACAGACAGACAATCTCTCCTCAGACTTAACGGCAGTGACTCCAAGAAACACAAGGTCAAACGTTCATAGTGAGAAGCGTTGCATATGCTTGTGTGGACCTTAAGGTCAAGGCACCGTTAGGTAGAGAACCTCTGAGGCACTTTAGATATTGTAATATTTAGGGTGCACATCAAAAGCGAAGAGATTTATTTATATATATATATATATATTTTTGGACATTTACTGTTCATGTCTTGTTGAGTATTTGTAAGTACTATTAAAAATGTATTGAATTTAATGCAGTTTTAAGTAAGGGTTTTTACTGGATCCTGGTAAAATCATTCCCCTCATACAGCATAAGTGTTTTATTATTTCTACTTCATGTTTGGTATGGGGATTGCCCGTAATAGCTGTACATACTGTGAATAACATGCTCTGACTGCTGGACACGACTGTGTTACATTGTTTGTATGTTTTGAGAATATAGCAACAGAATAAAAACACTTTTAAAGAATGACACATGTTTAGGATGACAATTCATACAACTGCAGTCAAACCACTTTTAATTCTAGCACAGGAATGTAGATAAAGGTGTTGTGTGTTCTGAGGAATAGGTTTAAGTCATGGATCATGATTTCAATTATGGGAAAAGTGCAGACTTACACAGTAAGCACAGTGTCTTGAGCATGATGTAAAACTAACATTTTAGCATGTGAGAAAATTGAGCTGAGCTACCGTATGTGCTTGGGATCTTGCTCATGGTGTTAAATAACAAAAAGATTTTGTGTTAAATCAGCTTTAGTTCAACTTCAAACTTTGTAGTTTGCCTGCCGTTTATGTTATGTAGTTTGCCTGTGCTTTATGTCACAACAACATAAAAAATGTGAAAGAGAAGAGTCAATAAATAAATTTATATCATTTTTAGATGAGTAAGTATTCTCTGAAAATGAGCAACAAGCACATTGTATATCAACACATAAGAAGTCAACATTCAAGCATTTGAGCAATGCAACGAAACTGTAATAAAATACAACAAATATGAAACTCTGAGATGAGGGTAAAGTCTATACAGATAAAGATATCAGTTCTTTGATTTAAGAGGTTGCCATGGCAGGCAGCTCCCCAGCTTCTTCCTCTATCCCCTGACTACCAAAGCCACTGTCCACCGTTGTGTCTACTGCAGGAGGAAGAGTGGAGATGAGTCAGTTTAAGGATATGACATGACACTATAATTATATGCACTGATTGCACATGCGGCAAAACAACTTGAATGTCCTAAGAGACTTGAAAAACAAGTTCATGTTGGATTCCATGAAGTGCAATAGAATTGATTATATGCAGGCATGTCTTTAAAAGCATGAGGATGTGCAGGATGAATGGAAGCAATGAATGACGGGTATAAATGTGTGTGAGAACTTTGAGAACTTTGGGCAGAGGATTGGTGTGTGTGTGATATATGTTCCTCATACCTGTGCTCTGTTTGTCTTCTCTGAGTTGTGTCTGTCTCAACAGTCTCACCCCTTCACTCAGGCCCAAAGACTGAAAGGCTTCCACCAGTCCCTCAACTGCACCTCCAGCCAGCTACACACACACAGAATGAAGAATTACAAACATGAAAACATAAACAACACACAGACTCACATCCTCAGATACTCAAACACCACAGGGCTGTCTGAAGCTCCTTCCATCACTCACTGTCACTCACTGTACCTGGTAATTCTCTAGAAGGTTCTGACACGGTGACGGGCTGTCCTGATACAGGTGAGCGAGGGTAAGCATTCCCAGTTTCTCTGCCAGCTCTTTCCATGGCACTTGGCTCTGCGTGAGGAGCTCACACAGCTTCTCCATCAGATCCCCATCAAGCATCTGGCTGCTCGCTGCTTTGGAGGGTGCAAAGAGACTCAGGCTTACAAAGACATACCAAATAGTAGTCCAATGGAAAAGATTTGAATATGGTAGTGAAACTGACTTGTCTCTGGTCATGTGGAGATTTCTAATGGAGATGTTTCACTCACCGCTTTCTTCTGGGCTTGGCTTGGGTCTCTTGCTTGTGTGGGGACTAGGCTTGGGCCCGTGGATGCTCTCAAGAAGGTTTCTCACCTGGAGAGAGTTCAATAAAAGATTATTCATTAACCTGAGACAAACAAAGGGTCCACTGATTGGCTGGTTTAATGTCAGGTTAAAAAACACAGGTTATTAAAATCAAGTGCATGTTTTGTTTGAACTGAACCTGAAACCTAGACCAAGCTTTTACTAAAATGCTGTGGTGAAAATAATCTCGACAGAGATTGCAGAAAAGCTTTTAACCATCATGAAGCTGTGATCACAGAAATGATTACCTTTTGACATTTGGCCAGATCAAATGGTTTGTGTCCACCAGCTGGTCTTTTGCGTGGGTTTATTTGGACTCGTTCCAAGGACGACGACACTGCTTGCACCTGTCCACCAATATCATCATCCTCAGTTTGTCTCCTGTCTGTTGGTCTCACGTGTCTGTCCTCCTCATCCTCGTCTGAGGAAGAGGAGCTGAAGAATAGTGGCTCGTCGTTCTCTAGGTTTTTGTTGGCACCTGCAAGATAATGGGGTTATTGTTATTTTTTCCCCAGTCAAGGCTGTGAAACACTTTCAGTCTTACTCAAGCGTTCCTGTTTGAAGCTTGCTGCAAGAACATGCAAATCACAACTAACCGACACTAAGTTGACAACTTCAAAGTAATTACAATTAGTACTCTTTAGAAATTCTTAAATTAGCTGGTCACATTACTTATCTAAAGGGGGGAGGGGGACAGCACCCTTTCAATCACTTACAGTCATTATTGCTGAGGTTTTCCAGAAAAAAATGACCATATGTGTCCCTTTTGCATCAAACTTTTTGGTTAGATAAAATAAATGTCAAGATTTATCAGATTGCCTCAAAGTATCTGATAAGGTCAACTGTCAGACTGTTAATGTTCCTAACACCACAGATGTGATTAAAAGCACCACGTGTTTCACCTGCAGCAATAAGCATGGAACAAAGTGGAGGTGAGCCTTGACTAGCAGCCAGGTGGAGTGGACTGTTCCCCCCAAACGTGCTGACATTCACATCTGCCTTCAGCTAAAGGGGAGAGGAGAGAAAAGTAGACGAGAGGAGATGAGAGAAAAAGAGAGGAGACGAGAGAAGGGAGAAAAAAGAAAGGAGATTGAGAAGGTGCCTGTGACACAGAGGAGGCTGTGTGTGATTCGGCTCTTGGTGGAACATACTGCAGAGGGGACACACACTCATTCTGAAATTGCTTGGAAAGCCTCAGTGACGTACACACATCCTTCAGATTTTAATAACAAAGTTAGCATAGCTGAGTTCAAACGAGGCCAATGTGTCCATTTTACTGCACTATCAAACAGAAACATGAATTTGATATCAAGATCTGAATGTACAGACTGTTACTTTAACTATTTTTATTACTACTCTTAGACTAAAAGCAGCGTGGTAATTTACCAGTTCTGTTACTCATATCACATTATCACTTGACAAAAGACCCCTTTTAGAATTTTAAACGCCTTAACATTGGCAGGAAGGGCAATTCAACCCCAGTATTGAATGAGGGGAAGATCTAGTTCAAAAAATACCACATGGACAACATGATTCCAGAAGTAGCCCACTGTTCATACTGCTGTAAAGCATGGGGACATAATGCTGAAAGGTCGGTACCTCAGTGATGAGCGTGCAGGCTACTTTGAAGAGGTTCTCCTTGACGGCCAGGTGCAGCGCGGTGCAGCCACTCTTCTGCTCCTGCGCATTGATCTTAGCCCCCGATTCAACCAGGAGCCGGAGGCAGCGCTCTCCTCCTCTCCTCACAGCCAGGTGCAGAGGGTAGAGACCTGTGAGAAGAGAGTGAGAGAGACAGACAGAGAGAAAGAGAGAGAGAGATAATGGCTGAGTAAAGTTACTGGACCTGAAGACATTTGCTTGGATATGAATGGACAATACCCATCCATAATGACCCACAGACTAGCTCAATTCTTCTGGAAGACAAAAAAGAACAACTAGCTACATACAGGTACGAAAATCAGCTGAAAGCTAGCTAGCTAGCTAGCTAGCAAGGCTTTTAAGACCACCTCTGAGCCCCAACTCCACAGCAACACTAGGCCTTCTCCCTCTCTCACCTGAAAAGTTGGCTGTGTTGACCAGGTGTGCGTGTTTCTCTCCAAGCAGTGAGAGCACGAGACGGAGGGTGGCTTCGTCTCCGGCATGGGCGGCCAGGTGGACGATGGTATGTCCGTCCCGGTCCAGGAGTGTTGGGTCTGCCCCAACCCTCATCAACACCTCAACGACCTTCAGCTGACGGGTGATCACAGCCAGGTGCAGCGGAGACTGGATAGAGACAGAGAGAGGTAGAGAAAGGGAAAGTGAGGAAGAGAGAGAAAGAGAGATCATTGGAAATACATAACAGCATTTACACAATTACAATTCCATTTGAGTGGTAGTTATGGCACCACATACAGTATGTATTAGAGGAGAATGTTTTGAATTTTTTTCTGCCCAAAATGAGGATCCTATAATGATATAGTATGCTACATACAGTACTCTGCTCTTGGATAAGTATTAGTGGTTCTCTCTCCCTTTTTATGTCCATTTACAAATGTCCATATATGAGAAATATCCTTTTTTATCTTGTTATTGTTTTGGATAATGCACCTCTATGCACTGTGTGGGCTGCCTCAGTTAGGTTAAAAGCATGCACTAATAAATGTGGCAACATATAAACATGTTATGAAAGCAAATTGCCATCTAATGAACTGGTGTTTTTCAACTGAATTAGCTAATGGAGTTCTACGAGCTGGGAGAAAAAGTGAGAAAGACTCGTGAGCGAGCAGGAGGACCTGTCCGAGTCTGTGTGTGTGTGTGTGTGTGTGTGTGTGTGTGTGTGTGTGTGTGTGTGTGTATCCTCACCTGCCCCAGGTGGTTGAGTCTGTTGATAATGTTCTGCTGGGGGATGCTGATAAATGAGTGAAGCAGCTGTTTCACCACTGCTGGCTGCTGGTGGATGATAGCCAGATGCAGAGGCCTGGGACAGCGACACAAACACAAACAACAACACAAACAACAATGAATAACAACCCAACAAATATCACAAAAAAGGAGATGTGAAGAGGTGGTTCACAAGAGGATGGACTCACGTGTCTCCGTTCTCGTCCTGCACCCCACAGAGGTGTCTCTGCACGGCCAGAAGGGGGCGCACATCCCCACTGCTGCAGTACTCCAGTAGAGCGCAGGCCGTGCGCTTGGCCGTGTACGTGGCTCTGTTCTGTAGAACCGCAGCTGCACAACACAGACGAGCAACAGCACAGGCTCAGCACCAAAGACAGCAAACATACCGTGATGTACACATATTTTTCTCCATGTGAATATAATTTTCCCTATCCCATACAATACAGTATAGATAGAGACACTACAAAAACATCTTACAGTATGTATACACACACAAAAAACATCTTTTGTGCACAACAAATAAAATATTTAATTATTATTATTATTTTTAAAGTCTCAAATCTAGAAAACAGTAAAACAGTCTCTGATGCAGCACAATCCACGAATGCCCAGTTTAGCCAAGCCCCTGACCCCACCAGTGTGCTGTGGAGGCCTACCGATCTGAAGGAGCTGCTGCTGCCTCTGCACTGGAGTGGATGAGGGACTGCTGGCTCCCGCCACCTTTTGCTGCTGGCCTGCCCCTGTTTGGGCCCCGTCAGCAGAGGCAGACATGTGTAGGACCCCACCGCCTCCGTACCCTCCACAGCCACCGCCGTAGAAACCTGGGCCATCCATCTGATGGTTGTAGCGGTGGTAGCCTGTTGAGTTTGGCCAGACATCTAAAGTCAGCACCCACTTAAAAATGTACTTTGTGTATTTCTGAGTGGTGCATAGCAACACGTTTCACAAGATTTTGGAATTTAGACATAAAGAGTGAGTCATTTTGGAGTGAGAGCTGGACTGAGGCAAACTACAGCTACAGAAGGACAAAGTACAGTATTCTTTATGTTTTGCTTTTGTTTTGCATCACAGGGATAAATGTGACTAATGACAGCACATGATGTCTGTCATGGGGCAGTAGAGGTGGTGGTGACGGTCTAGAGGTTCTCGTGGAAGATCTGAGTTCTCGCAAGTTACCAACATTGTACCAGAGAGGGTAAAAGCAGAGCGAGAGGCACAAATGTTCATTAAGTTCCCTGTTCTGTTAATGGGAAATCCTCCTTTATGCAGAGCAGAGTCGAGCCCTCATATACTGATACAGAAGATCACTGAAAAGTTTATATTGTGACGTTATGTGACACCCCCACTTATGCAGAGTGGAACTATTCACCTTTGCTCCCATTGTAACATATTATATTGCTCTATCTTGGTTAGTATTCAATGATCTTTCATTGTACCCTTGAGAAAGGCCCTTAACCCCTAGTTAACCAACAGTACAGGGACTGTCCCTTGAACTAGTTCACTGCAAGTCGCTCTAGCTTACGAGTAAATGACAAACAATGCAACGTAATGTAATGTCATGAGTCAAAAACTACCCATCTGTCCTACCTCCGAGGCCTCCACCTGAGCCACCGAATCCACCAGCGCCCCTGCCTGAGCTCCCTGCCCCGCCCTGGGGCCCTGGCCATGAGTCAAAGTGCGGGTGAGGTAGGGACTTTTGACGTTTCTGTTGGACTTCCTCTTTATCTGAACACACAGAGTGATAAAGAAAGAGAAAGAAAAAAAAAAGTTGTGACAATACTGAGGTAAGATTAAAATTTGAATGCCCACAAGAAGCTACAGTATGCTTGGCATGAGCTGTCCCCTCCTCTGTGTTCTAATTGTGCACTTCAAGAGAAGGGGGAATTTACCTTGAACTTGGGGCACATAGGTGAACTGCTTGGGTTCACTGCAGTCTCCCCCTCTCTTCCTCTTCAGCTGCAGGAACACTGTGACTGATCTGTCGATCTCTGCGCTGTGGTACGGTGGAGTTTTGAACACAATGGCATACTGCAAGCAGGTAAAGGAGTCAAACCAGAAGTGAATTACAATGATAGATGGAATAGAAACTAACTGTCAGAAAACCACGGATAGTCAGACACAGGAAGCCTGCTGCTCTATGCTGTGGTTAATTCCTAGATTGTATAAATGCGAACTGAAACAAATTAACCTGATTTCACATTCCCTTAAACTCTTATCCTGTACAATATTTATTTCCAAGAATCTAAGGCACAAGCATGTAACAAAGACAACATTACATTTACATTTACATTTACATTTAGGCATTTAGCAGACGCTTTTATCCAAAGCGACTTACAAAAGAGATAACATACATCTACATTGAAACTGGGATTGCAACAGAACAAGAAGTCATTGTATGATAGTAATCAGTTCATGAAGTATCGATTGCAACACTTCATAGGTATGTATACGTATATGGTAATTGTCTATAGAGTGTGTGTGTGTGTGTGTGTGTGTGTGTGTGTGTTTGTTTCAGGGGTCAGGGGTCAGGGGTTAATGAGCAGATACAACAAACCAGAAGACCAACTGATTTAACCAGGTGACAGTAGATAAACTGGGATAACACTAATTACATGTGGGAGACTTAAATGGTCCTTGCATTAGTCTAACAGGACAAATAAGGATCATGTGTTTGTTTTTCTCATGTGGGCAGGCTCACAAACCTGTTTGTGCACATCTGTAGGAGAGAATTCGCCAAAGGCCTCCCAACCCCCTTCATCGTCTTCCTCAAAGAAGCGAATGTCAATGTCATCTGAAGGTAACAGCAAAAACAAGCTGATCATCATGATCTTTTTCATAGTTTTTTAGAATTAAACAGGAAATGTTAGTTGAAAATCTTTAGAGAGAAATGGTTGTATTCATGCTTCACCAAGCAAAAACTCACCTTTTTGCACTTTGTCACAGAGTAGAAATATCTCGTCACCACCCAACACTGAGCCACAGGTTTTGTCCATACGTGAGATCTTCAGGTTTGAGGCATTGGGTGATTCTGGGTAAAAAAAAAAAATAGAGTTGGACTATACCTCGACAATGACAAGTTAGTCTGCTTAGGCAGAATACAGACGTGAAAGAAGAAACTAGTTTCTGAGAACAACACAACTGACTCATAATATAAAACAATAATTATTTGAATCATTATGACAGTGCAATAATGAGCAACTGTATGGCATAAACAAAGCAATAAATTAAGTAATCCAAAGTAATCACTTTTGCTTTTTGACCACTTCCTGAAAATAAAAAATCCAAGTATCCTGTTTGTCAAAGTGCAGTTACGTGTCACGAAATAATTGTAGAACACGAAGGAGCTCGACTCACTGCTGTCATAGATGGGGTTGGAGATTACAGGCTTCAGGGCTCTCGTGAACGCCCCTGTGCTGTCCTGGAGGTACGCTGTGAACTTCAGACGCACAATGTTGAGATCCATGGACTTGGACAATTCTTTAGCATCGTTAACAATTGCCTGCTCATCTGCATCTGTAAATATGCAAGCATGGACATAACAGTGAGACAGGGAGAATAAGAAAGAGACACAGGGAAGGATTATACATTAAAAATTACATTTTAAATACATTAAAAATCCTTCTAGGACAGGTGAATATATCACTACATGAACATGAGGATGGAATAAACATTTGCTATTTGGATATTAGATCAAAAACAAACAATCATTCACTGGTCACAAATAATTCACCAGTCTGTTGTACATAACGTGTGGTTTGATCCTCTACTCAATTACTATATAGTGCATAGTATAATAATAATATAACTACTGTTTATGGTAGCTATTCATTACACAGTGCATTATGTGCTGGATGTTGGGATGCTCTGAGCACAAGTGTCATCAGTCCAGGTATGAGAGAGAGGAATGATTGTCTCTTACCACTGAAGTGGTAGGTTGACTCTCTCTGCCTTCTCCTCTCTTCTCTCAATCTCTTTACCAGCACCTCCATGACACCCCGTTTGGTGACGTGTAAAATACCCAAATTACTAAACCTGGTGAAACAGACAGAGACAGAAAGTCTAATTACATTCACACCAAAACTAAGGAAGAATGCTGCACCATGGATGCAGACAAGACAATGGAATGAAGTGGCTGCTGGTGAAGGTGGAAAGGGTAGTTTTTATGTCCTGGGAGGAGGATAGGATAGTATGCTGGCCCTGATATCATCTTTGGAAGCACTGGAGGGAAGGGCCTGAGATGAACTCACTGTGCTTGGAGGTCATTGGGTCCGACATCCACCAAGCAGGTCCCGTTCTCATTGCATTGTCTCCCCACCAGACTGTGAGGGTGGACACGTGGAGGATCAGTATGGGTCACCAACTGTACCTCTACCCGAGCATGGCCCACGTAGTTGCACACCTGCAGTAACAGGTAGGGACTCATTAAAGGGGCTTTTTAGAATTACCAACCACACACACACACACACACACACATACACACACACACACACACACACATACACAAACAAACACACACACACACACGCATATACACAGACATGCATATAAATATGTTGCTGAAATGCAGGTACTAAAAATTATGGATGGTAATGCCGGAAGAAGGAATCTGGGCTGACCTTGACAGTGGGGTACGTCCTTCTGCCTCTTTCACTGGAGGCTCCAGGCAGCCCTCCATGGGACGGGCCCTCACATTCATATCGGAAGCGAAAACCCCGCTGACAACACATAGATGAAACATGAATTGAGGTCATAAAAACACATCACAAACTTAGCATTAAGTAATGTCAAAGCTCCATCTCATTCTGGATCAAGATGAAACCAGAGTGAGGATGATGATTATTATCTTTACAAGCATAAGTGGACATTAAAGAAGTACAACATTTTGTAAATTACCTGCTTGGGTTCCTCTATGATTTGCAAATATGGTCCATCAACTAAAAATAAAGGAAAGTGTCTCTTACGTATACATAAGGGGAAATACATCACAAAATGAAATATATATACTTCATTTGGTTTACACAATAAAACTGTTTCTAGAAATTACAGCTAGTTCAGATTTTAAGTGACTCTAACATATGTCCTCAGTACAGATAAGAAATCAGAGCATTTGGCACTCCTGAATCACCTGTTTCTATGGCATACGGTTCACTCTTTATGTCTAAATGTGACATGAAAGGATTTTCTATGTAGTTGCCGTCCAATAACAACTGTGGAGACAAAAAAATGTTATTCAACCTGAGAGAAATTGCCTCAGGTGTCTAGCACATTTGCTCAAAGCTGAACATAAACGTAAACAAACATGGCTAAGCGTACAGCAAGACATTCCACTACCATCATGAGTATCATAACAAATGTCACACATTTTATAAAAGGTACCTTACCTCACTCTCCAGCATTTTCAAGCTATACTGTGAGTCGTCCATCCTGAAACAGCGAAGAAAGTAAACATAAGAAAACCGAGAAAAAATACTGGTCCAGGATGTCTGTCTCTGACACAGACAATGAGGCAAAGAGTGGGTTAGCTTGCGGAAGCTGTGTTTCCTGAGCTCACAGCACTAAAAACACGGACGACAGTCAGAAAAAAACTCCATCTCCTTTGTCCAAGCTAAGCTGTTTTAATCGTTTCCAAGATTTCTCTTGACGCTATAGAGAAGGAACACATCAGAACAAAACAAAGATGGTGCTGGTGTTCGAGAAATGACAAAAGTAAAGTCAATTTCACTTTCAGATGGCCACACGAAGGCGGTTGTGCTGCTCCTTGCTCTCTTTCTCCCTCACAGTCACTCTCTCTCTCTACCTCTGTCACTGTCTCTCTCTACCTCCCCCCCCTCCTTCACCCCGCTTGCTCATGTTACTTCCAGGAAGTGCACTGCAGAAAAAAAAGGAAAGCCCCGTGAATACCGACTCAGTGCTGCCACTGATGTCAGAACAAGAAAACACATGCCAGTGCTCTCATTCTATACACTGGACTAGAACACACATTCATTCCAAGACCCATGACCTCCTTGCTTTAAGGTCCATTTTTGTTTTGTTGTCCCAAGTAGGGGAAGGGGCCTGTGTATCCATCATTACAGAAAGACGCAAGATGACTGAGGTGCTGTGTACATTTGAAAGGAATTTCTGATCACAGAGAAACTCTGTTTTGCAATTGCTCAGTGTCTGGCCCTCTAAACACATTCCTACCAGCACTGACATGGAATACCCCAACTAGGGTTTGAGGGATTGCCCCAAATCTTTTGTTCTACCCCCTTTTGTGGAACACCTTTTAACAAACTCCTGTGTTCATTTCTTACAGAGTGATGAAGTGCGAAAGATGGCATACATTTTTTCTACACGTTTCTTATCTCAAACACCAATCCAACTGAACTACAATAAGTTGCCGTAATCTAACCTAAACTCTTTCAACAAGGTATTCGCCTTAGAGACAGTAGCCTTGATGGAATTACGCAAGATATTCATTCACGAACCGGTGACAGGAACAAGGGGTGGTTTCACAAAAATTTATATAGGCCTACTCATAAACAGGTCATGCTCAATGGCGAGGTATTAAATGTCTATCTCTAAGAGCAAAAGGGCTAGGAATAATGATTAAAATACTGTTGACATAAAGATTTCAAAATAACAGTATAAGCTATGACATAAAACATGACAACTAAATCTGACATGACAATTTTCGGGTAATTTTTGGTAGTTTTCTACGAATGCCACAGGAAGTTAACAGGCCATAATTTTCAAGTCAATTTACGTACTAATCAAGTGACTTCAATTCATAATCATTAATCGATAAACATCTTGTACGTGTATATGTAGCCAATATTCAAGTCAAGAGATTCTGCAGTTTTCCCTGCCAGTAACTGCATATGTTGACACACAGTGTGCCAACACAGTCTGACGACATAACTTACTATATAATTGCAATTCAAAATTTTCTTTAGATTCTCAACAAGACTGTCAAATTCGTCAACTATTCTACTAGGAGAAAGCGATATTTATGACAACCTACAACCGAGCCTAAGTTAAAAGTTAATCGTGAATAGCCTTGCACTGTTTTGGATACAACATACGATACATACAATACAGCACGTACCTCAGTCCTCCGGACATGCCGTTTGCAACAGGATCATCGGCTCTTATTTTACTCTGAAACTGATAACAAAACGTTTATAGATCAGAAGAGAGGGTACAGTTATTTCCCATGGATGTAATTCCCCCTTTTCCCCTTAGCAATAAGGCGATCAGTCACCACGCTTTTAGGTAGCCTACCCAAAAGTCCTCAAAGGGAATTTCCAGAGAAGTGTGCATCCTGCTTAAACCGCTTATGAAAATTGTACGTTTTTTGATACATGACGAAATATGTCCTGTATATTTGCAAACTTTCGTTGACTAACTTTTCAGATAATTTTTCAGGCAAGTGTGAATGCAAGCAAAGTTTTATCAAGCAAGTTTCATCTGTCCACCGGTGTAACCCAGAAATCAACGCACGACAGGACCATGCAAGTCGTTGCTTTGAAACTGAAACGGATACACAAGTTATCTAAATTATGTGACATTTACAGTATCTTCCTGTCATAAAACACATTCTGGTCCTGGTGATGTCTTACCTCCAGATGTGAAGTCCAGATGTTGGTCATTACAAACAAAACTTGCGAAACAGACAGGCCTTAAAATGAAGAACAAAAGTGGAGAATGTTTCAGAATTCCTTAAGAATGCTAAAGAATGAACTCCAATTTCAGGTGCTGTTTATTCCACAAGACAATTCCAGTGTTTACTCGGCGAAGTGGCCTAACTCCACAACACGAGTTGTTCAGTAACATCTGGAAAGCCCCGGACTGTTGGGGGGAATTCCGCAAGCGTATGGCCATATCACGAACAGCGATTGGAGCAAACTGTTAGTCCCACCCACTGTATCTGTAGCCAATCCTCGTTTTTCTGATTCTCATTGAGAATTCATATGACAGGAGATAATATAATTTGGCCAGACTGACTTGCTCACAGGCAATGTTGGGTAGGAGCTTTGATACAATTTGCGAAGTTACTAGTTTTACGACATTTCTGAGTAGCGTGGCTGTAGCTTAGCTGTTTTCTGAATCTGATAGCTTTTCATTAGTTTAGTTGTTTTTTGGCCATGTAGTTTGGTAGCTTTTCCATAAGCTACATTTAAGAGCATCAGCTCACAGCAGCAAATCTTCCATCTAGGCCATGCATGGAAGATCAGTTCTTTGCTATTAAGAATAATGTTATGCTTTTGTTGTATAAGAGGTGCCATGATCACAATGTACAAAATGTTAAAATCATATTAGAAAGCATTATATACTAGAAAAACTATGGTTTTGCTGCATCATAAGAAATACTGTATAACCATAGCGAAAATCTGTTTTTTTTTTTAATGACCCGATGAAGCACACACATACAAATACTATTCTCCCATCTGACCACCTGGGCACAGAATGTGGAAATGACACCCACATTTTTTTTGCCAATATAAAAGTGCAATTACTATTAGTTAGTTACTGTTGTATGCCTAATGGAGAGACCTCTTAGTTTGGTCACTGATATGATCTTAGCATAAGGTTGGATCATTTCATTTATTTAAAGGTATTTTCTTTAAATAGCCTAATAAAGTAGCTTTGTAGTACATGTAGTAAACTACTTATGCCATTTTTGTAACTTAGCCTGCTACATTTTGTCTTCAGATAGCTTTAGTGTAGTAGAAGCTTCATCTAATGTGTAGTAAAAGGTAGCTTAGTTAACTACATTTTTTGAGTAGTTAACTAAGAGAGTGTGTTTAGATTATTTGATTGCGAATTTTATTATTGTAGGTTTAGAATTGCTAGGCTACAAGTGAAATCTTGTTGGAGCAACTTAGTCCTCAACTAATTCTTTCCACTCTGGTCATGCACCCCAATTTACAGAGGTAATTTAGGCATAAAATACCCCTTGAAAAACAGAAACGCGTTCTGTGAACCAGAAGAATCAAACCACATATTTGTGCGTATTGGTGACATATTCTGGGAAAATAACCTTGTTGCAGGAATCAGCCTCAATACTTTTACATCTGCACCACTCTTTCAAATGGCTACTTGTGTGTTACTGTCCATATTGTTAGCTCATTAAGTAGCAAGTCCCTGTCAGGACTCAGGAAAGAGCCTTGGCTTATTAGTGTATGCTCTGGTTCAGCTTGGGTATTACCTAGCAACCTCTGAGACCTCACTCAGAGAGCAGAAACGCCAGAACAGTTCACACCATACAGCATCAGTCTGTGTATGAACGCATCAGAGTGATTCTGTATAGTTTTGATTTTTTGCCAAAGAGAAAAGAAGAGACAAAGAATATTTGTTCTCTGGGGGATGCTATCATATGGAAACAACAAAAGGACCTGCATGTTTTCCCTGTTGTTTACAACTTTCTCTGTGCAAATTGAAATTGTTATGGTGGACAGTGTCTGGCCTTTCAGTTTACTAAAGTGGATTATGCCTGGCTATAGCTCAAGAATGCAGTTTTCTGTGCTGGGGTGAAGACGGAGGGGTGCACTCACAAGAAAACATTCACGGCTGATCTGGAAAGTTCTGACACAAAGAGTCAGTACAATTCCCGTCCAAAGCACCCCCATTAAAGTAACGTATCAGGGTAAAGGGTAAGACTGTGTGTGTGTGTGTGTGTACAAGTTTGACAAGAAAAAAAGGAATTGTATGAGTACTGTGTTTCATTTCCCATCTCTCTAGACATAAACGTTAAATTAGGTACACATTTAGAAATTACATCACATTTCAGAAACACAATATTTAATTAAAAAAATAGGTACAAATCTTTAAAATCACTGTTGATCCTGATGAAGACTGTCTGCTGAAACGTTGGTCAATAAACACTTGTTTCATTGGGGTTTTTTCCATTAACTAGAAGTATTTCATAAAATTTTAATGTCTGTTATAATTTTATCATGCCTCTTTCAATACATGGTCATTTATTTGTCCTCTGGTCGCCCCCCTTTCAGACAGATCTATGGCCAGCAGTGCTAGTGACAGGAGCTCATTGGTTTCCTGGACTTAAGCCCAACAGGAGAAAGTCTTGGATGATGGGAATGCTGTTCTCGTCACACTGGATATGGCTCCGGACAGTCAGGAGATAAGGGCTGCTGGGAGAGTCCAGCAGAGAATGAATCCTCTCTGCCACCACCTGGACATGCCTCACATCTGAGGAGGGAGCTGCAGAGATGGAGAGAAAGAAGACATAATAGAGAGAGATAGAGAGAGAGAGAGAGAGAGAAAAGTGATACAAATACCGCACATTTGTTGGTACTTACTGGGTGGTACAAATACCACATGTTTATTACAGAAATAAACAATATTCTACCTAAATAATTATTCAGTTAACCTGAATGCAAAGAAAGGACAAGAAAGTAAAATGTAGTAGAATATGGCTGTGATTCATGCAGATGTACAGCGACATTAAGGAAATCAGTGCCAAGTACCCTATGCAGGAGCTTCCCCTCCCCCAATTCTCGCCAATGTGAACTGGTTTACAAGTCAAAGTACAGGAAGTTATGTTGACCGACAAGGTAATAAACAAGATTTCATAAAGCTCTTGCTCTTGTTTTCAGTTTCTGTCTTCTGTCCTCTTGCAAGTCTGGTTTTCAGTTTTCGGGTAACCAAGAGAGTTAAATGACTCCTTACAGGACAAATGTAGGCTATCGCATTGACTGCCAGACTGGTAAATGAACTTAATGTTTCTGCACAGTACACCTGTCCAGGAGAAGGAAGCTGCAATAGTCTGACTAAGAAAAGAAGGTGCAGAGCCTCTGCAGAGGCAGAGATACTGTTCGCCACTTTCAAACCTCCACCTCCACCTCCTGCAACCTTTGCTGCATTTTTTACTGACAAAAGCTACAGCAAGTACTAGGTGGGTCTCTGACACACCTACACAGACCCTTTCTCACAGGTTCTTCCTCTGAGCCTCTCTAAACCTACTGCTTCTTTTTCTTCATTCACTTCTCTCTCAGAGGATGAGGTGTCTAAGCTTCTTACAGGCAGCCGTCCTACTTCTTGTACACTGGACCCTATTCCAACCACCCTTCTACAGAGGAAATCAGTCACATCCCAAATACACTGGGAGCAGGACCAAAAGACAGTCAACATAGGTAAAAATGGAAAAGTCCGCTCAACCAGAATTCATGCTCCCAAATTTATTAGTTGAAACAATAAACCCAAGGGTGAGAGCCCAAAACGTCACTGTGTTTCAACTAATAAATTTGGGAGCATGAATTCTGGTTGAGCGGACTTTTCCCCTTTTTACCTAACCACCCTTCTACAAGCCATAGCTTCTACCACTGGCACAGTAACCACACACGTGATCAATGCTTCACTCACTACGGGTACATTTCCTACCAGCTTCAAACAAGCTCAGGTCAGTTCAGCAACACCACTGCTCACAGAACCTTCCCTCACTCCCACTCTAGTGGAGGGCCACCAGCCTGTCTCTCTTCTTCCCTTCCTCTTAAAACTATTGAAAGAACAGTTTTTAAACAGGTCACAGAATTTCTCTCGCAGCACAACCTTCTAGCTTCCAACCAATCTGGTTTCAAAAGTGTCCAGTCAACTGAAATGGCGATTTTGCCTGTGACAGAAGCCTTAAGAGAACCCAGAGCAGCAGGTCAATCCTCAGTATTCATCCTGCTTGACCTATCAGCAGTATTTGATACAGTCAACCACTGTATCCTACTTAAAAACAAAATCACTGTGGATAAAAGCGTCTGCTAAATGCATGAATGTAAATGTAAAATGTAAAAGCTCACCCACCCACAGGCTTGCTCAGTTTATCTGGAGGAGTGTTCACAAGGACCCTCTGCACCAGAGAGGGAGGCACCTGCACACACACCTGGAACTCCCCATCCCTTACTGTCAGCACCACTGGCCTGGGAAAAGGATCAAAACAGCACAAAAGACAGTGACACACTTAAGCTCAATTTATACTCATCCCACTCCAACAATATGTAGACACCCAAGCCCACACGCAGACATGCAGACCCTCAGACCCTCTCCAACATGCTCTCCAAGGGCTGACAGATACTTCCCCAATTTTCGAACTATCTGTCGAAACGACGCAGACTCCACAGCTAGAAGGGAGTGTGTGATTGGTTGGCTTGCTTTATTTTGGCTTCATGCTACCCACTTTAGGTATTGTTACCAACATGCTAGTTCACAGAGCAAGCTTTGTAAATAATCTCAGAGATTGCAGGGGATACAGTGGAGAGATTTCCCGATGCGCTCTGCCTATATTTCAATGAAGTTTTGAAATCAGCACTTCGTCATCAGGCATTAATTTGTAGGCAGGTATGTGAGAAGCTTTTGAGCTAACAGAACAACTGGCTGGAAAAAAACTTGTAATTTGCTCATAAATAAATAACGTGAATAATTTGGCTATTGAGAAGTGCTAGGTCTGTATTAGCAACAGTAACAAAATGATAGAAGGACAAAGCCAAACAACTTTTTAATTATTGTATCGTAATATGTACATGGTACACAGACACAAGTTGAAGAGCTGTGAAAGGTAAACCTCTCCGTGAATGCAACTGTGCGTATTGGTGGTGTCACACACCCATAAATTTGGCTTTACAACTAGAACAAGATTTTAAAGGTGCCCAGCCACACAAAACTGTTTTTGCTTGTTATTTTTGAAATATGATAGGTCTATATGAGTTTGTGTTACATGGTGCATGTGAAAATGTAATACTATCTTCACTGTCAGAAATATACAGAGAAATCCGGCCAACACGAAAAGTTAATCTGTGTCACATTACCCTGCTTATCTCTAAGCCATTGTCAGATAGCACTGAATTATTGCCCAATCCATGCTCTTCTGTATTTGATTAGTGCCTGCCTCTCAGAACGGAAACTATGCCAGAACACAGAATACCTGTGAAATGAAGATAGTTTTTAGTTTAATACCTAAATAACAGGAGATAAGGGACAAATGGCTGTGGTTACTTTTTGGACAAGTCCATTATTATTACTGTTTCCAGCACATTTTGAAAAGAATGACATGTCAACTTTGGCGAATACAACAGGCTTCATAAGTTCTCACCTGTGGTTGTAACAGTGACATTGTGATAACGAAGCAGTTATCTGGTTAGAAGTATGAAACCCTTACAAGCTTACCGTTGCGAAGTGTCTGTTTACAATCTTCAAGCAGTATGTGTGTGTATCATTCCTTTGAGATGTAATATTCCAAAAAGTTTTGCCTTTCTTCCCTTGCAATTCTGACATTAGCAAACCAATGTAAATATATTCACTCAACCTGCCATCAGAGCCATGCAGCGCTGACAAGCTAACCTACAGCAGTGAATCAGAGCACGGCTCATTATCATAGGTGTAAAAATGAGGCGCTCTACTCGAGGGCTGTTTCAATAGGTTACAGAGGATCCTGTTAAGGTCTCCTTGTACCGTTTCCAGCCCAACTAAAGTTACATAGCATCTTCGGAGACCTCAGAGAACCATCTAAAATACCCTATAGATGTAGGGCACCTTTAATGATTTGATGAATCTGTTTGATTAAAAAAGTGTGTAAATATGCATCACAGCCCTTTAAAAAGCCCGGCTTTGACTCTGTCCCCACTAGAGCAGGTACTAAGGCGACAAGGGTAAGGAAAAATTCATTAGTCATTCAGGGCGCGCACTTGGTGAGTAATAGAGGGTGTGCGCTTTGGAGCGAACCTTCCAAATGGTCTGTGTTTAAAATAAAGCCCACTGAGTCTAGCTGAGGGGACTGGAGACTCCAGCCAGTTTCTTTAGATAGCCCTTCAGCCGTTCAGCCCCTTTAATGAATCATTTACTCAATCTGTAGCCGAGAAGCTCTCAGTTGCTAAGAGACAATGCCTCTCTGATCCAGTCTGACACAAACTCTGATCGCATGGCACTTAGAGATCCATTGAGTTTCACAGGCAGTTTTAAACCACTGTCTTCATTAGCTAGCACTTGTTATATAGCATTAGAGAGATAGTGGGGAATCAGTGCCACTAACACTGAGTTACTTGTGTGAGAGAGAGAGAGTACTGTATGCATCTTATCGTGCTCTGTAAAAGTTTGGGCACCCCTGATAATAATTATTGGCTTACTTTGCTTAAAAACACAACATTCCAGAAGACCTTGATGCCTCTGTATTTCCATGTTTGGCAGGGGATACCACAGAGTTGTGTGGCCAGCACAGGGACTGGAAAGCTGGTCAAAACTGAGGAGTACTTACTATTGGTTCCACCCAATATCAGCAGACTATTGAGAATAATGGTCAAGCAGGATAGTGATCCAATGCACTGTTCTGATGTTCTAAAGTTCTAATGGCTATCCCAGTCCCAAAACTCATCAGGCTACTAATGCTCAGCGGCTATCAAACCTGACTGAACTAGAGACTGTTGTGTTGTAAGGAAGAATAGTTCAAAATATCTGCTGCTTATTATCTATTGTCTGTACTGCTACAGTAACACATCCACATTCTTTGTGGGTATAAAAAAATATCAGATTCAGATTCTGCGTCTGACCTGTAGTAGTGTCGCACAGAAGTGTGTGGTAGGCATGGGTAGCAGGGCCTGTAGATTCCATTTTCGTCAGTGTCCAACTCCACAGCACAGCGGCTACATCCAGTAAAAGTCACATCCCCGGAGACAATCTCCAAAATTCTCTCCAGGCTTGTGTTGCTGTCAATCATTTGCCAGGAGTTTTGAGCTGGGCTCCCTTGAAACTGGAAGCCTGTTATTTGTACTTTAAGTTCCACATCACCTGATTGAGAGATGAGATGGGATGGGGTGGAGTGGGGTGGGGTGAGATGGGATGGAGGTGGAGACAGTGGAATTTCAGAGACAAAGAAAACAGAAACACACCCTTGGACAATGACACTTCTGAAGTGGACAACAGTATCTGTGATGCCAAGCAGTCCTCACCAGTGTACTTCTGAGACAGTAGTGTGCGCAAGTCAATTTCTATAGAGAAGGTGGTTGGGTTGGTTTGGCCCAGCTTGAAGAACTCTGCGCAGCGCTTATCACTGGGAGAGAGAACCTCGCAGGAGCCCCAGGGAGTCGAGTGAAGCTCAAGAAGACCCGAGGTCACATCCTGTTTCACGAGAAGCATCCGGAAATCCCACAGCGCCTCTGCACAGGTGCAGGGAAGCAGAAGAAAAAAGGAAGAAAACCACCCATGACTTCATGACAAACACTAAAATGTAGGTAGTTTTTGTGTTTGTGAAATCAAGTTCGCTGTGCTGGTTTATCTATCAAAACATTTGTTACTCATCTACTGCAGTTGATTTGCTATTACCTTTATGCTTCTGTATGCGCTCCAGCCACACCAGAGCGGCACCCCAGAGCACTATAGCCCCCTGGTGGCCATCTGCCTGTTCTACAGTCAGCAATGATCTCTGAACTCCAGCCGCCCGGGAGATCCCCTGGGCCTCATCACGCCAGGCTGAGGACGAAGGGGAAAACAGCCTGTCAACACCACAACTGTTAGGGCAACAACTCATACTGCTTCAGCGTCGTCCCACAGAATACAGCCCACAAAACAGGTCATGGAAAATACACACAACACTTTTTTTTGTAAAATTAAGTCACATTGCTCTATAATAGCTATGGTAGCCAAATTAATGTGTATATTTAATTCAATCTTTATTAAAGACTTACAGAAGGGGACATAGCACAAAAGTAAATAAAAGTAAAGTACATATGTATGCTTATATCATTCTTGCGATGTACTACGGTACTTGCTGATTACATTCCTTAGAAAGGGTAGAACCAGTGAGAAAATAGAATTGCTTGCCCTACCATGAATACATTTTATAAGAGGACAAAACTATATGATTTATGGTGTTACCTGTGACCATGTTGGTGTGTGTGACACGGACAAGGGCATGGACCAGAGTATCAGGGCGCAAGGCTATGAGTCTTGCGTAAGGAATTGCATTCAGGTCCTGATGGCTGCAACGAGGCAAGGAGAGCAGAAGGGGGCGCCTTACCCGTAGATGAGCACACAGTTCTCCCAGAGCACGTCTGTTCACTGACTGAGGCACTGGACATTACAGACAAGAGGCATTAGCAATTGTGAATCCTCTATGTACACTAGTGTTTCTTCTTCCCTCATGCGTGTTAATGTTATAGATACTAATTCAATAGGCATATGACTCCTGCAGACTGAAGCATTAGATTCTCCATTCTACTTGATACCTAGTGCTTGATTCCCACCCCTATTGTGTATGATTCATTAAACAGCTTTGCGGCTTCACCTGAGGGACTGAGGCTGCTGGTCACCTGTCCCAGGTTGAGCAGTCTGCTCGTGTAGGTGGACTGCAGCACGGTTTCCCCCCTCCACTTATCTTCATGAACCCTTATGCCTATCAGATCCATTCAAAACACAGGAGGGATAACAAGGAAAAGAAGTTGTAGAGGCTTTACTGAGCACTGTAAAAGCACAAACCAGCTAGACTGCTCTCTGCTCATACAAATCTGACAACATTATACATAATTATGCATAACATAATAAGGACTTTCAAAAGTCCATGAAAATTAAACACACATAAACGATGCAACCTAAAGTTCCCCCCAAATCCTCTCATTGTTTCAGATAAGTATACCTGCAAAAAGATAAGTATTGAAAAATATCACTGCAAATTTCAAGAGCTGGGGCTCTGAAAGTGATCTTGTCTAACTAGTTCTGTTCTGCCCTCTCTACCTGTGATTAGCAGCACGTCTCCTGGCTGTACCGTGAGGGTCCAGAAGGCAGCAGTCCTCCACATCACCACTCTCATTTCCACGTCCGACTGATCAGTGACTATCAATGTTGCCAGGGGAATAGTACTTCCTGCTGCTGCACCAGTCTTCATCTTCACCTCCTGGAGGTGAAAGGGGTGCACTACAGTGACCAAAATCGAATACAGCACACCTTGTGTTTTGCATCTGGCCAGGAGAGTTAGTGGCCCAGCTGTTATACAGCCATCCCATGCTGTTGGCTTTGGATGTTGACCTTTAGGAGTGGTTGGAGACAGCTTGCTCTTTTTCCTAGCAGGGGAGACAGGTGAGTTGCGATCAGAGGACGTCTGTGCAGGCTGAGCCTCCTCCAGTAGTATGTCTTTGTTGTGAGACACCCCGGCTGCTGCTGGGCTCCCCTGAGTGCAAAGTAGCCCATCTGGTGTCCTCTGCAGCATCACGCCCCCTTCCTGCTGCCGCTGACTCAGCAGAATCTCAGAGAATCTGTCCAGGGAGCCTTGCAAGGTTCCTCCCACTGCCTGGCCGCTGCCTGGGCTGAAGCAGGGGCCGTACAGCTCTGGTGATGTTCTGGAGATCACTGGAGTCTGCTGAGTCTGTGTGGGTGTGTGTGGGGAGCCCGTTCCTGTAGGTACAGGTTCTGGAGGAAGCTCTGGTCTCCTTTTCATGAGAAGGGCTTGGCTCTTTGTCCACACACTGAGGTACTCACTCTCTAAAGACATACCAGAGCAAGAGGGCTGGCATTCGGACACCATGAGAGGCTGAGCGAGTGGAAAGCAGCTGTCCAGGTAGCCCTGGAGAGACTTAGGACAAAGGTCATCATCATCATCACCCTGTACTGGAGTCTTTTTCTGAGAACACAGGCTTGATGAGGTTGATTCTGAAGAGTTGGCTATGACCACATTCTCTCCATCTTCCACAAAGAGTGGCAATGAATGCCCATCAGTTGTTGTCACCAAGTCCACATGGGCCTTGTTGGCATGTCTATCCACTTGTCCTGTAGACACATTCGCTTCCACTGAATCAGGGTTAACCTGAACTCCCCTATCATCAGTCCGGGGCCTTAACCTGCCCTGATCCCAGGACAGTTCAAGGGTTTTCCACTCGGTAGAGTCTTCATGAGAGTCTCTTTCTGATGCACACATAGAGGGACATGGAGCGCCAAGAAATACATGGACCTTTGGTTTGTCTGTCATTGTAACAGTTCCAGCAACAGTCATGCTTATTGTCCTCTTTGATTAACTGCACTCCAATTCATTGCTGATATGCTGTAGCTTATCTAAACAAAGAAAAAAAACTGCAATCAGGAGAAATATGAACACCATTATGCATTGAATTACTGTCAGGCTAGAGCTACTGTTTAATATTTTAACAGATCCCATCTCCCAGATCATCCCATCTATCAATGTCATAATGAACCAAGAAGAAGCAAAGAACTAGAAACAAAGGCATCCAGTCAGTGTTACAGTGAACAAACCCAATACCTAATCTCTGACAAGCAACAAACTCTGTGTACAGGAGTGAATTTTTGACTTGCAAATGATCTTTGACAGGGACATAGTTCAGATGGTCCAAAAAACTTTTATCTTCTATCCACTGTTTGTTCAGGCAGGGGCACTGGACAAAACAGACTGTCAAGGACAATAATGAAAAAAATACCTAGACACTATGCAACTTTTGGTTATTATCTCCAAATACATTGTTCTTGCGATTTTCCAAGGCCAGTCAAGGAACCCTGACACATGGTACAGAGAGTAATGAAGCAAAACATTAAGTTAGAAGTTAGCATGTGGGTTTTTTACTATAATTGCAAGCATATATTTTAGCCACTCTCTTCCTGAGGACATTTCTGAAGCTAGGCAATACAGGCAAGTCAGCGGTAATGTTCACATGCAACAGCTGTTAACAATAAAGACAGCCATAGTCAGACTTTAACATTCTTCAGAGCTGATGTCTGATGGCAAACAAGAGGAAAAAACAGCCGTACCATAGAGCGCCTCCCCTGAACCCACCAACCACATGATGGGTGTTGGTGCTACGACAACCAATAGCACAAAAGAAGAAGGAACACAATGTTGCTGAGCTACCTTCACTGGTGAAGCATTGAACTGAAGGTTCAAGAGAAATATTGTCGTGAAGAAGGTTTCAGAGAAATATGGCAGACATAACTTGGGTGTCCCTGTTATCTGGGCACACTGAGTAACTTGATTGACACACAGCCTTTGCTTTGTCACAGGCTTTAACATCTTGTTAGCTTGGCCTTGCCTTCCTAGCACTTCCATTAGATTATTATCTCCCTACAGTGCTAGTCTGGATTTGATCCCATTGAGCTTGTTGTCTCATGATGCATTTTAACCTGTCCAATCAGCTAACAGAGGGAGGCGTTATGAATGCACAGCTAGAATGCTATCTGTCAAGGCAAGCTATCAGTCAGGGGCTGATCCTTTTTAAACTTAAACATCTCAAGCAAGCAATTGAATCTCTCTACCATATGTCCAGACCCTCTGTTCGAAACAAAAGTGTAGAACTAGGGTCTGGTTTTATTATCAGGCTAACATCTTGTAGCTGTGAAACAAGATCAGGGGAATGTTATGTTGCAATTTCATTACTGACAGCAATACAACAGCGCTCACAGATCATTCTGTCTTGTGGGTATCAAACACACAAGACATTTCTTAGTGTGGTGTGAAATGGAATGCGCCTCTGTAGGCCTCTTGACCAAAATGCCTGTTCTACAGCACGTATACTGCATGTCACGATGAACTACAGTACGTAGGCTATGGTATTTGATGTACTGATGGAATGGAACTATAGTCTCTAATGCAAGTTTGCTTTCATTACACATTTCATGACACAAATACAGCAGAGATGTGCAGCGGCGTAACGAGCCAACACTGGGCCCCTATGCAAGATTATCAAGGCGCCCCCCCTATACAACGTGCGATGGCGCAATGTTCACAAATACCATAAAAGGGCCATTAAAGCAGGTAGAATAAATTAGATCATTGAAATAAGTAGGCTAATGGCGCCACAACAAATAGTTAAAAATGACGTAACGTAAAATGTAAAAAAATGGTGGCGGGGCACCATAAATGGAGGAAAAACAATGGTGACGGCGCACCATAACAAACTCACTGTGCAAAGTTGTCCATCAAATCCAGAGGATAAAGTTGATGCGCACAGGCATTCTCAATTGACAGTATGACAAGCCCAGAGAGACAGCATTGTCCTATTGAGCTCCTCAGGTAGCTTTTTATCACTTTCAGTTGTCTGCATGAATGCATGTTCACTACCATATACCACAATCCCCAATCGCATATAAAACGAAATACTCCAAAATATGTTGTTGTTCGCTTTACTGATAACTTATGATCACTATTATGTCGTCAATATTAATTCAAACATATTTATGTATTTACAGTCTATAGTGGCCAATTTAGTTGGATATGTATGTATGTATTTATTTATGTATTTATCTTGTTTTTTTATTTTTTCAGGTGATGTCCCATTGACATATTAAATCTCTTGCAAGGGAGCCCTGGATATGCTTCATGCAAACCATGGAGTTAGAGAGAGTAAGAGTGAGTGAGACATGATTAAGTCATATAGGGCCCGATATGACACGACCCAAGACAGGGACACCAGAAAGTGGGAAACACATACATCAAGCTTTGTCTTAAGGGAAGAAGGGCCCGACATTTTTCAGTAATTGACGGGCCATGGATTGCAGCGGGCCGTAAGCAACTGCGGAGTCTGCTTACCAATAGCTACGCCACTGGAGATGAATGTGAAAACATTCGTTGGAAAATATGATCGTAGCCTACAATATCAAACAACAGATTGTACAGACCCAACCCACACCTACTCCAAAACAACGTATGTATCAGAGAAGTAGTAGTAGGCATACAACATGTGACCACATCATTGGCACTGATGTAAAAACGTCTAGTCTACATCTTGGATTTATTCAGAAAGCCTGAATATCATCTTGACTGTTAATTACCACTAAACCTAGATTAAGCTGCAGTACAAATACACCTGCGCTGAATAGACATTATTAAAAGGTTAACATCTGCACGAGACTTAATACTGAGCCACACACAAGAAAGGAAACATCTGTCGTCGGTACATTAAGGCAAAGGCATGCACATTGAAGTACAAGCTTAAGTTTCTTGAAAATGGCACTACTGGGAAAAATCGGCTTTAGAATTCTAGCATTAAACGATAATCGCTTCCAGGAATGACCGGATGGAATGCGTATTGTTTGATCATTCAGGGTCCCTGTGTGCACGTTTGAGGCCCTCCCGAAGTGCACGCCTGCTGCCTTTTAAAGCAAGATACAGCCTACTCGACCGCTGTCAGTTCATTACTGAACGGGTCAGAAAGAGGAGGCACTGTCTTGTTTTTTTTATGTCTTTCCCCTGCCTAGTTCGTTGCTTTCCCTGTATTTCTCCGTAGTTAGGTTTACCTCATTCACTCCTACCAGTAAAGATGTACAGATATCTGGGAGAGTTACTCTCACGGGGAGCAAGTGGTGCTTTGGCCTCGGGATGTGTCGACTCTGCTTTGCCCGCCTCCGCGTCTCTCATGCGGGTTCGTCGCTACAGCGAGGCCGTGGGAGATGATGACCCCAACTTCTTCAGAATGGTGGAAGGTTTCTTTGACAGGGGAGCTTCCATTGTGGAGGATAAGCTTATGGAGGATCTCAAGAATAAAGAGTCACCGGAACAGAAGAGGAATCGAGTCCGTGGAATTCTCAAGATTATCAAGCCCTGCAACCACGTACTAGCAGTGTCATTCCCCATCAAGCGAGACAGCGGGGAGTGGGAACTGATCGAGGGCTACAGGGCCCAACACAGCCAACATCGGACCCCCTGTAAAGGAGGTAGGACATATAACGTTAGTCAAAGACGGACGGCTAACATATGCTAACAATGTGCTGCCCATGGCGTCTCACTTTGAATAAGTTAGCATGGCAGTTCAAGGCGTGCATGAAAAGTTAACGTTACCTGTCAGTCCTGACGGCTATACTGAAATTTCAAACAGGAGGCACAAACCAACTGTTTGCTTGTTTTATTTTCTAAGTTAACGTTAAAAGAATACGTTTGTCTGAACATATTAATTTTAGGAAAATACCGGATATATTGTCTTAAAATACCAACAATTAAGTTGCGTTAGCATACCTGTCAGTAGGTCCAGCACGTTAGCAGAGAACATCCTTCTATTTAGTGAGTTTCATTCACAAGGTTTCATTAACATTAACGTTTTGGACAGGATGTCACTAACATTAGTGTAATGCAAAACAAATGTGATTAACGTTAGAAATGCAATTTTGTTGTCACAGTCCGTAGAATAGGATAATGAAGTCTGGGTGTTTGCTAATCAGATAGTAACGTTGAGATAAGTTACAACGTCAACTTACTTAGGGAGACTTCTGTGGACTTATCGAGAGAGCAAAATGAGTTACCATTAACCTGTCTAAACTCACTAAGTATGACAACTAATGCTAACTGATTTTGTTAAATACTTCTGCAGTTGCTAAACCTCTTCTAGGAGGTCATAGCGTCTTCCGCAAATCCGTTCACTTAACTGGTGCACAGTATTGGCATCTCCGACGTTAACTTTTCCTCTACGACTGTGACAGATTTCTTCTAACGTTATGGGGTTTTGTAATTTTGGAGAAACTCGTTGTGTAGTGCGGTACCGAAGTCGATGCACTATGACAAATATCTTTTTTCAAAACAATGTAACAATACAGCCTAATGCTAGCTATCGTACGTTGTTGTCACCTTGTTTGTTACATTGATGGGCCTTGATTTATTACCCAAAGCAGCGTGTAACATGTCATCTTGCTGAGCCAAAGTCTTTTCTACTTTTAGACGTGTGTAAATACCCAAAAGTAAAGAACCTGGCACTCAATCATTTCTTCTTATGTTGTGCTTCCACCCAAGCCTGGAATGCTGACAGCAAGCTAATTAGCCCAACGTTATTTTGTTTGTCTTTGAGGGTTGTGCTGTGGACATGGAATTTTCGTCTGTGAATACAGAAAACGCTGTGGTGAAATATGAAGTGTTGCCCAAGATTTGAGGTGTAGCCCTGCACACCATTAACATTACCAATTCAATTCAAGTTTCAAATATGTTTCATCATGTTTATTTTAGCTGTTTAATAATCCCAGACGGTCAACCTATGTTGCAGCAAGCAAGCACAAAAGGCCTACGCCATATGAAAATGTCAAAAATGGAACACCGGGCACAACATTTGGTATCTAGTGGAAAGCGAATTTGTTACCTGCTTCATATCAAGAGTAATAGCCTAGATGGTCAGTTTACTTCCACATTTTCATTTTTCCTGCTGATGGTTTGAGGTGGGAAGGTCCTTCTTGTCATAGAGTAGAAGTGCTAATTTTGATATTTCTGTTTCTCACTTGTTCACATAATTCACAGCTTCAGTTGTGTGTGGAACCCAGATACATTGTTTTTAAAGCTAGCATTAGCCCTCAGCCAAGATGTGTGATTGCAGGCAAAGCAATGATGAGGGTGAAAAAAGTGTCTGAAGAGTGACCTGACAAGGTTGCATCCTTGTTGTACACAGCTAAGTGAGTTATGACAAACTAGGCCTGTGCAGATAAACTGAACTTTATGTTGTGCTACCGTGAACTTCTATGTTAAATTAGCCTAGTTATTGTTAGCAATAGGATATCCTGTGGGTACTAAGAGTCTAGAGAAGAGTTGTTTAGTTGACTGGGCCACACCCAGTCCACTCCCTTTTTCCTTTTTTTTTTCTTTCTTTTTTTTAACTTCAGTGTGGAGTGAATGACTCATATGGAGTCTGTGTGTTTCTGCCTGCCCTCCAGTGCCTGGAAGTGAGCACGTGAACTGACTCCATTTTATGTTTTTCCTCAAATTCAAAGCCAGCTTTTTACAGTAACTGTTTCCAGGGCCAGAACAGCCCGTGTTAGGAAGGTTTAGCATAGGACATTATTCAGTGGTCTTTCCTCAGAATGAAAATTTCTGGGCATGGTCTGTGCTGGCTTGAGTTCTAGCAATTCCCTTTGTGTGACTCAGCGAGTTGGAGAGGGAAAATAGTTGTATTAAATTATTCCTCAAATCAAGAAGTGACGATTTGGCCAAGGCAGTTCATCAGGTTCTGATGTATGTGTAGACAAAAAACATGTCAAGAATAATGCAAGTGCTTCCTTTCATTTGTGTTCCATCAGAGTAATCAGGGCTATTTCATTGCATTAATCTGAAGTGTAGTATATTGGTGTGATGTGTTCATAGCCTATTGCTGTTTTTGTTACTTTGCTGTGTATGTTTGACTGATTTGAACTGTGGTAGTTGATACTACACACACAGGTGTGTGTTTCAGAGTGGAGGCTCAATGACTAACCCATGTGCTCTTTGTGTGTTTTAGGTATCCGGTACAGCACGCACGTGTCTGTGGATGAGGTGAAGGCCTTGGCCTCACTTATGACATATAAATGTGCAGTTGTCGGTAAGATTTGGTTCTCTTTGCCTTTGTGTGTTTTTGTTTTAAATGACTGAAAGGAGGTATTCCTAATTTCCTATGTGGTCACCTCGCAGATGTGCCTTTTGGAGGAGCTAAAGCCGGTGTGAAAATCAACCCAAGGAATTACTCTGTAAGTGGTGCTTTGCCATGTTTTGGGCTTGATGTCTCAACAGGCAGGTGCACTGGGCGTGGGTTAGGCCTCTCTATCTCAGTTCTAGTCTTTCTCTTTTTTTTTATATACAAACTCAGATTACACTGTCTCCTAAACCAGTTCTCAGTCAGCATTTGGAGTACTTTTGTTTCCTTGTCTGTTCTTTTTAATCAGATTTGCAGCATGACCTGTCATTCAGGCTGCATCAGGCTGAATACTTTGTTTCAAAAACATAGTCATTTGACTAAGTAAATTAATTGGTGACTTTTTCATGGGAGGATTTCACATTTTGCTCATTTGATGTTTTATGCACTTGAAAAGTTCAAAGGGGCATTTCTCCAAGTTAGAAGCTGTGTGTCAGTGTGCTTTGCCCTTCACTTCCTGTTGCCAGCACTCAGGGCAGTGGTGTTATTGCCAGCCGGCTCCATTAGACCTTGGCAACAAGTATCAGGAAGAGAACTGCTGAGCAATCAGCCTCTGCAGACTGGTAGCAAATATTTAAAGAGGCAGACCCCAACATACACACTCTCTCTCTTCCTCTTTCTCTTTCTCTCTCTCTCTCTCTCTCTCTCTCTCACACACATACACACACACACACACACACACACACACACTCACACGGACTTTCCTTTATTGTACATTGTATCGACACTGTTCCCACCGTCTCATCAGCCATTTAAGTAGGTTGCATTAATTTTCAGATGTGTTGAAAGTCATTCATGTACAGTCTTATGCCTGCCTTGCTAATTTGTGTGTGTGTCTCTGTCTGCTTGTCTGTCTGTCTGTCTGTCTGTCTGTCTGCCTGCCTGTGTGTGTGTGTGTGTGTGTGTGTGTGTGTGTGTGTGTGCGTGCGCGTGCGCGTGTTGCTTGCTTGCTTGCACAAACAGGACAATGAGTTGGAGAAAATCACCCGGAGGTTCACCATTGAACTGGCCAAAAAGGGATTCATTGGTTCGTACTCTGGCACTGCATAATTGAAGTGATTAGTCTTTTCAGTTCTGAACTGGGGTAGCTACAGTAGATCAGTGTTGTGTTTGTGTGTACTACACATGCTCACTGGTACTGAAAAAAAAACTTAAAGGATTTGAAGTGACTGCAAATGGAGGATACATATCAAACATATTCCCTCATCTTCAAAAAACTATTTTCCTGTATATGGTAAACTCTGAAATCTGACCGACACAGATGAATGTGTGATGTTTTTGGTAAGTATGATTGAAACTCCCATGCTGTTAAAACGCTGTTCTAAATACAGTTGAGCTAGCCACTGGATGTCTGTTATTGTGGGGCCCGGAGACAGTGATATAATTTCATACCTTTTGCTTTACCTATTTCTGTGTCCCAGGCCCTGGCATTGATGTGCCTGCTCCCGACATGAGTACCGGTGAGAGAGAGATGTCCTGGATCGCAGACACCTTTGCCAACACCATGGGCTACCACGTAAGAACCTTTTCTAAACAAATGCTGTCCAACTGGATAATGGGTTTCTAACTACAATTTGGCATCTGTAACAAGCTTAGAATATCATGCGGATAAGATAAGAGGCCAAGGCCTTATTGTAAGCTGTTCAGCTGATAGCCAGTTTCTTATCGGCTGCACAATAATCTAATTTGTTTGCCATTAGTGGATAGCATAAATAATTGTTATAGCAGTGCCAATGGTATTTCTGCAATGTAATCTCTGTTTGATATATTGCTAGCGCATGCTAGAATGGTACAAGTAGGACTCCAGAATCTCAGTGATACTACTTCCTTTCCGGTGGTCATAAGCAGAGACCTCTGCAGATGATCCCAAAGCCATGAGACCTTGGTTTTTAACATTTACGATCAACACAGATCTTCTCGAATCTCTCCGTTTTGCTCCATTTGTGTTGTCTTGTGTAGAAACTGTTTTTAATGGATAGGCATTTTATCAGCAAGGGCAGTCTGGCAGGACTTCCTTTCAGGGTTCGCACATGATCCTGATGGAGTTGATGTTAGAATGAGAAGCCACTAATGTCTGACAGGCTAGATTAGTCAGTATTGTTTGCTCAAAGGCGGGGTACATTCGTACACAATACTTGAATTATTCTTTTTTATTTTCTGTATTTCCTCAATGTTCCTGAAATACCAGTTCTAACCCCAGGTCTGCCTTCCTGTTCCCACTCTTGGCAGGATATCAATGCCTTTGCTTGCGTGACTGGCAAGCCCATTAGCCAAGGTGGCATCCACGGCCGAGTGTCGGCCACTGGTCGTGGAGTCTTCCATGGAATTGAGAACTTCGTCATGGAGGCGGCCTACATGAGTCAGCTGGGTCTCACCCCTGGCTTCGGGGACAAGACCTTTGTCATTCAGGTACACCCCAGAAACCACAAGCAGAACATATTGACATGCAATCTCTCCAAGAAGTTAAGTGTCCAGTATAGCTCTCAGAGAGAAGGAAATAAGCTCAAGTAAAAATGAATGTAGTACTGGCAGATTTGTTTAGAAATAAATATATAGAGCTTTGAGGTGAATTGGTGCATTTGCAGTGTTGATTTGATTGCAGTAATGATTTGTAAAGCCACATGCTGCTGACTGTGTGGTCTGTACAGTTTCAGGTATAGATTTATTGCACGGAGAGCAAATTTACACGAAAAGCTGAGTTACTTCATTAGATGTTAGTTTGCTAGCCTTGTGAGACTGAGAGTGAGACTGAGAATGAGAGTGAGCGAGATTATCCCATAGGAGATTCAGGCATCCTTTAGCTTCAATGGCATGACATATACACACACATACACCACAGAAACTATAAAAAGGGAGTCATTTTGTGCAACTGTCATGGTATAGAGATGTGCTGGAGGATGCTATTGTATACAGGGTACACATTGTATAAAGAGCATGGACAGTTCATGATTGGAGAAACATACATTTGAAATGTAGCCTGTGTTCACTTCATTGCTCAGCTTGTAGTGTCTGTATTTCCAAGCAGGCCTTAGGCCAACTTCAGTGGTAGAATTAATGTGTGGATTGTGTTCAGCTGACATCAGGTCTAAGTAAAATGTAAAGGTGCTTTTAACTGCTTTTTGGAATAAATGCCGCCAGCAGTTTTTCTAAAGAAAGAGTGCCTTTGCCAGCATCTCTTGTCGAAAAGAGACACCAACACAGAACAGCATCTTAATGCTGCTGACATAATGAAAATGTTCATCCTCTATGGAGAAGTCTTAGCTGTGGGAATGTGGCTGAAAAACTGCAGAAGTGAAACTGCTCTGTGATGACCTTATACCATCCACGCCTGCACCTCTGAGATCTTTGCGTTTGAAATTCATAACGTTCCCAAAGTTTGCCTTAGTGTGAGAGGCTATGTGTGTGTAACCTTAATCCTCAAGTGCCACTTTTTTTTTTTTTTTTGGCTGTACCGTAAATGTTTTTAAGTACATATAATCAAAACTATGGTTTTGCTAGTTCAGCTTTTCATGGTTGACACTTTTGGTGAAATTACAATGTCATGGTCTCACTGTTTTAAGGTTGTGGTTTGAATTCAAAGTCAAATTCAAATTCAGTAGTCAGGGAGATGTATTGAGTCATCAGTCCAGCATCTTTTGTCTTTGATTAGATTTTTCATTTTGATATCTGGTGTTCTATTTTCTTTAAATGATCATCGTGTGCATCATCTTACCAGAGTAGCTATCATAAACTCTCCACAAGAGTGCAGCAGTGAGTCATTTATGCGGAGTGAACAGCCCAATTGCCAAGCCAGACCACACAGTATAAAATACCCTGTAATACCCCTTAAGTGATGTTGCCTGTTCAGAAAAAGCAAACCTAACTAAATAATGTCCGTTCATTTCTCATGGGGTGGCGTTCTTTTTGAGGAGTGGTGATCTATTATCTTTTGTTCATGCGGGTGTGTTGTCCTTTGACAGGGTTTTGGTAATGTGGGTCTGCACACGATGCGCTACCTCCATCGTTTTGGGGCCAAGTGCGTTGGCGTGGGAGAGATCGATGGAAACATCTGGAATTCTGAGGGCATTGACCCCAAAGAGCTGGAGGACTACAAACTAGTGAGTCAGAGCAATGCTAAACTTGGAGTAGTGATGATGGTAGCAGTGGTATGTAGGAATTCAGACAGCTGTTTTTTTGTTTTGTTTTAAATAATGCATCATAGTGTATCATGTTTATGTTTATGCACGTATACATACATAGACTCTTGGCAGATGTTTTTAGCCACAAGTGACATAATTCATGTGTTGAAAATATAATGGGTTGATGTGTATTGTGTGTGATGTATAATCATTTTGTCAGTTGTCTGCCCAGCTTCTTTAACAAATAGTCATTTCTTCTTTAACAAATAGTCATTTCTTGCAGCAACATGGCACTATTGTGGGCTTCCCAAAGTCCCAGCCTTATGAAGGCAGCATCCTGGAGGCCGACTGTGACATCCTCGTCCCCGCTGCCGGGGAGAAGCAGCTCACCAGGAATAACGCACACAAGGTCAAGGCCAAGGTAAGGACTGGTCAAAGATACTGAGGCCTGTGCAAGAGACTGGGATTGTGTGTTGAAGCAAGGAACCACTTTTGTGTGTCAGAGGGTCATCATTCTATTCACTCTATTCTAATGAGAACAAGACTTGCTAAAAGTATTGTGTGCATGAAGAATTCACCGTTTGGCCCTTTTGCATACTGGCAGATCATTGCTGAAGGTGCTAACGGCCCCACAACCCCAGACGCTGATAAGATCTTCCTGGAGCGGAACATCATGGTCATTCCGGTATGTCACGACCTCTAACACACAGCGTTTAACACGGGTTCCCACTCACCCAGGTCTCATAAACCATTGTCCTGGTCACTAATTTGACAGAGACAAGAGTTTTAAGATGGGCAGCCAGCTTGCACTCCACACATTTCTGCTGGTCATGGTTGCTGCTCTGGCATTGTGTGTTTGAGCTGCTCACACCGGAGGAAAGCGTACAAGAAATTGACATGTTAGAAATCCAACATATCTGGTTTAGAGCTGGAATGTTCATTTTTGTGTATGCTAGTGTCGTAGTCACAAGTGTCGTCAAGTTGCAGGTGGATTCTAAAATGTGTCCAGTCTGGTGTAATCTGGGCCTTCGCTTTGTGCAAAGAGTATGGAGCCCTATCATTAGCCAGGCTAGCGCCACCTAGTGTTTCCACTCAGTATCACATTTTGCTACGACACAGTCAGGGATCTCTCCATTAGCTTAGGTTTCTTCCTTCCTTTGGCTGGGCAATTAGCGAACGGAGGGCTCTGGTATGCAATATTTTCAAAGTTCACAGAGAGTGTCTGCCCATGAGGACGTAAACGTACGCCAGTTGAGGGATTCCATATGCCTTGCACAAAATAAAACGACGTGGAAGTGTTTGGTGCACCAGATTACCTTCCTTAGGAAGTAAATGTACACCAATTGAGGGATTCCATACGCTTTGCACAAAGAAAAACGTGAAAAGAAAAAAGTGTTAGGTGCACCACGTTACCTTATCATAGGGTTGTATTGACTTTCCAGTGAGTGGGCATTTTGTTTTGAACTTTAAAACTATTGGGGCTGCCTTCAATCAATGGCTAACATTTTGTGATGAGTGACAAATGTTATGCTCCAGCTTAAACTCAACACTTGGTTTTTTCAGCCACTCCCTCTGTTTGCTGTTTGGATGAATTACCACTGTGTGTGTAATATTGAGTGGATGCATTACACCAACGCACCCAGGCTAATCTGGGCTCAAATCTGCCCCAAATGAAACAGTGTCTTCCTGTCTTTATGAACACTCAAAATTCTTTTCCTGCTTGACTTTACTTTTGGTCATTGTATTATGCTGCGGTTTACTTTGTCTACTTTGTAGTCCTCTGTTCAGTTTCATGAAACTGTCTGGTGGGGGGTGGGGGTGGGGGGGGGGGGCAGTGATATTGTGATTTTTTTGACAGTGGTGTTGGTTTCTTTGGGTTAAAACAGGATTTGTACCTGAACGCTGGTGGTGTGACTGTCTCCTACTTTGAGTGGCTGAAGAACCTGAACCACGTCAGCTATGGCCGACTGACCTTCAAGTATGAGAGGGACTCCAACTATCACCTGCTGAGTAAGTCACTGGCCCAGCCAGCCTCTGCCCTCCCTCCTCTTTCCCTCTCCTTACTGATGCATCTGCCAATAAGCCTGCTCAACAAGTGTGTCCACATTACCAGACACCAGAACACATGCAAATGGCAGCCAAAATATGTCCAAGGGCAAAGGAGGGGTTTACAGGTGACAGATACGGAGCAGTATATAATGTTCCTGAAGACAAGTTGATGATGAAATTGATAACATGCAGCCAATTACAATATAAAGTTGTATTATTGAAGAGAATATATGGAAAAACTATGTTTATACATTTGCAAATGCAGGGTAAATTATATGACTGCGCATTCACAGTTGTACAAACTAGCATGCAATATCCTTTGCATGCAATGGAAATAGCTGTTTTGACTTGTCTTTATAAAATCATAAGTCAGTGTGACCTCACAGTGTGAGTTCTCCTGATGTGTGCATAGAGTGACCTTGTCTTGTCACAGTGAGCAACACCAGTTTGTTTGCTTGAGAGGACTGTTTGCTCAGTGTGTGTATTGCACCGGATTACACAAAAGCGAGAGACTAGGGTCTTCGAACTGTCTGTCCCAACCACACATACAACACAGTAATTCTCTCAGTAACACTTTCTATGAGTCCAGTATTCATAAAGCATTATAAACACATTCATAAAGTTATAATGCATTCATAAGGTCTCATAGATAATCTTATTAGTGTTCATAGCTGTTTATACTTTCTAATGACTGTGCTTATAAGGCATTAAAATGTTATCATATAAGCCTTTGCAACATAGTGTGTCACAAAGCATTGTAAAGTTTAAGTTTGTTAATTGTCCTTTTAAATGCCTGATAGCTCATACCAAGTAATGAAGAGTTACAAGCTCTTAGTGCATACTGCTTAGTGAGATGAACACAAAATCACTCATGAAGATCTATAAGGCACATTACAGACAATAAGTGGCATTTTTCCCTAGTAACAGAAGGCCAAGGAAGCTCAGAATGCTTTGTGACACTTCAAGTTGTAAAGAATAGAATAGAAAGCCTTTATTGTCATTATACACAGTATAATGAGATTTAAAGGCCTATATGATATCATTATAACGTCTTATGAGTACATGTATAAACGGTTGTAAATACTAATGTCATTAGTTCTAAGGTTTTATGAATGCATTATAACCCTTTATGAATGCATTTATAATACTTTATGAACACACACTCACACCCTCCCTCAAGCTGCTGCCCAGTTGAGAGCCTCCAATAAGCAACATCACTTTTATCGCCGGGTCATGTGACTATTTTTCCCGTAGCGTGAGAGAGCAAGAGAGTGAAAACGGTTTCTGTCAGTACAGTGTGTGCCTATAACCTGCTCTGCATTAATCAGCCTCCCAGCGCCAGGCCAGTCTACCATCATTAATACCCTTTGAAAGTAATGTCATCATTCTGTCAAAGACGCCTCAAATCCACACTCAGTCTGTCTTGGCCTTGGCTTCAGCCAGAACACCCTGTAATACAGTGCAGTGCAGTGCTCTCTAATAACCGATTGATTAACAATGCTTTTCCATCCCACCCAATACAGTGTCTGTTCAAGAGAGTCTGGAGAGGAAGTTTGGGAAGCACGGCGGCTCCATACCTGTGGTCCCCACTTCTGAGTTCCAGGCCAGGATTTCTGTAAGTACACAGAAATGATCAGCAGATTAGTATCATATTTGTTAGGGTGTCATATTAAATATAAAAAAATTTGATTTCAGATACCAAGCAATGCAAAAAAACTGTAATTGTAAAGTGGCTTCTAAAACAACTTTGTCCAGGACATTTTATCCCTCAGTTCATGAGTCCATGGTCAAGTAAGATCTAATGTATGACCTATGAAAACTAATTAACACAGGATTTGACTGAACTGGTTTGGTGAGGTGTCATTTGACTGACACAGGAATGTTTGAATCACCAGGGTTTTATGACATTTTTTAGAGCTTTCAAGACCATCAGAAGTCATTATATCCAAATTTAGACAGAAATTCATTAGGGACACCTCAGACAATTTATTATTCAAAGGCTTTGGATCCATGTTCACGTTCGCACAATTACACGGTGTCCCACTGATCAGCATGGTCTCCTCTAATGGTGTCTTCTATATGTTTCAGGGAGCCTCTGAGAAGGATATTGTGCACTCTGGTCTGGCGTACACTATGGAGAGGTCGGCCAGGGTGAGTAACCAGCTCCACTGGTTTAGCATGCTCTGTGGACTGTGATTTGGTAAACAGTTGAGTTTTTTTTTTTTTTTTTTGGTTTGTTTTTTTTAAGGCTTTGCCCCAAATTTCTGTGTATCCATGCTTAATTCAAATATGATGTTTCAGCAGCCTTACCAGTAGTGAAGTGACCTCGGTTTGTATTCCCCCATCTAAGCTGAAATATTCATACTGTCGCACGCATACACGCGCACACACACACACACACACACACAATCCCTCATTCAGTGAGACGTGCGTGAGAAGTAAGCATTAATGTAACCGTAGAGAAATCGACCCCAGGTCTGTATCACTATTGTGCGGCTCTAATGGGACCCATTCCTGACTCAGGGCCTGTTAGGTCACTGCCACACCCTGCTCCTAACATACGCCCAGCAGTGCACACAACCCATAAATCTAGGCACAAACACAGAGGGGCGGCAGAGGTGTTTGGTAGAATAGTTTGATGTCAGCCTCCCTTAGAGAAGTGAAGAAAAACTTTTACTTTTCTGCTCACAAGTTCTGTAGGACATCATAGAAACAGCTAATCCATCTTAAAAAATGTCTCCTCAGCAAATCATGCGCATTGCCAACAAGTACAATCTGGGTCTGGACCTGCGGACTGCTGCTTACGTCAATGCAATTGAGAAGGTCTTCAAGGTGTACAACGAAGCTGGAGTAACCTTCACATAAAGGTCTGCTCGGCAGTGGTGTGTGTCTATGCGTCTGTCTGTACTCCTATGTGTTCGGACCTCAGACTCTAAAATACACACATACACACACACACACACACACACACACACACACACACACAGGCAGACAAACAAATCATCCTCCCCCTTTCTCACACCACTCAACTATCTCCTCACTACACTTGCTCCACAAAATATCCAAAGTTTACATTTTACTACAAGCTGTTACATGGCATTTACATACTACATAACCAACCAACCAGTCAACCAAATATCATACTTCATATTGTCTGAGTTTGTTTAGAGTTCTCCATGTTTTTTCTATGCAATTGTCATTTTTCTAGAAAGTCTTCCACCCTTATCACCGCTTAGCCAAACTACACAAGTGCAAATAAAACCTCAGAAGATTCTAATTTAGAAACAAAATGGGAGCCTAATCATAATTCACCTTTTCTGTACCCTTCAGATCAATTTATGTTTCACACACAGAAGATTCTCTTATAGATCACAATGATATTGTTTGTATGTCTTGTTGTTCCATGTTACATACTCTCTCTGTGCAAAGCACTTTTTATAGGTGTATGGTTGGCTCTCTTAAAAAAAGAACACCACATAGCATGGTTTTCTAGGTCTTGATACCTTTGACCTCGCCACTAAAAGATGTAGTACAGTTCAGCACTGCTCTGAACTGGCCCAAGCATATCAGCACGGCCTTTCTAGATCTTTCACCAGCCTTAATGGTCAACTTAAAGACCCAGCACTAAAGAATAAAATGAACACCAAAAAACAGTGATACGCACCTAAGAATCTCCATCTCTTTCTCTCAGGCTTGTTTATCTTGCTTTTTTGAAAAAAAAAGGAAACAAAATGGCTGCTATTCTCGCATACTTTGAGAGGTCCTTATGGAAACAGCCTTATATGACTTTAACTGCACATTACACTTATTGCCTTGAGACCAGCAAATGTCTGTAGACAACACTTGGCCTTCAAACAGACTGGGACATGGCATGGTTCTCCCTTTTAGCTTTAAAGCTTTTTTATTGTTTTTGCACCGTTGGATGAGCTGTGTATGGTTTAGATTAAAAAAAATAATCCCTGGATGTGTAAATGGGATGGACCATGTATCTTTATATGGGAACAAAGATGTATTTTCCTTTTAGCAAAGCAGCTTTCAGTATGACATTGTTCTGTTGAACTATTGGTTACAACAATTATTTGTATTTGCCTTTTGTTCATTTGAGTGAATTAAATGTAAACAACTACAATGAAAAAAACACATTGTTTTTTGTTATTTGTGCTCCACATGGAAATTATGAGCTTATCTAAACATATTGATCAGTTCACAATATGAAGCCAAGACAGATTATCAGTTAAATATGATTTATTATCACTGAAACAGATTTCCTGCGTCTTTGACTAAACCTCTGATAGCTGATGATCATTTCTGGGAAGTTGCTTGAAGGGAGTGTAAAATACAAGAATCTATTACATCAAACTGTTACTACCCGCTTCACTTCACTGCTAGCTCAGGCAATACTTAAGACCATGGATAACATGCCAGCCACCGGTAAAGATAGTAGTTTGTGAATATTGTAATTGAATGTTGATGTTTATAATTTAGTTGTTAGTGAGTGAGACTATAATCTAGCTAAAGTCTTAACAGAGTTTATTTAGGAAAATGTAAATAAATACAAATCATATGGAAATATATATTAACTTGTAAAGCATGTTTTTATGACAACTAATAACAAGTAAACCATGAGGCTGAAATACCAGCAATATAATGATAAAACTGTTCTTGATTGATGGAGCTGGTTTTGAGTTTTTCAGTTTTTTTGAGTTTTTCACAGAGTCCATGTTTTTAGTTGGTCCTCACATAACGACAGCAACATGGAGAAATGCACAACATGAGCTAGAGTGGTGGCGGAGAGTGCCTCCATGAACAGTCTGGAGAAAATTCATCCAAACAGGCTCTTTCCAAACGACAGCACTTCGTCCTTTGCTTTGTCCTTAGCTGCGTCAGCAGCAAAGTCTTGAGCCAGCTCGCCAAGTGCCTCTGTCATATCTGAAGGAAAAAAAAGTTTATTTTTAATTGCGGCAGGAAAACAAACAATTAGTTTGTGTGTGTGTGCACGTGTTTTTTTTGTTTTGTTTTGTTTTGTTTTGTTTTTTTCCCTCAGCACACCATGCACACCACGTCTTTCTCAAACATGTTTAGTTGTTGGTGTGTGAAAACATTACTCAGTTGTGGAGCACAACATTCCTTCACTTTCCTCTCTGGCCAAACTTGAGGACTTAATTTGAGGAATTACATGTTCATGTGGAATGCCTATCCCTTGATGCCCTTGGCATGCAAAAACACATTCCATTTGTAATTATGATGGTTTTGGCTTGAGAGTATTTTTTTTTGTTGTTTTTTTTTTCTCTACCTCCTGAGTCTTTGGATGCTCCTCCCTTGGGTTTGTCAGACGAGACGAGGCCTCCAAGACCCCCAAACAGTCCACCCTCTTTCTTCCCTTTATTTCCCTCCGACTGGGATGAGGGAAAGAGGTTTCCCATGCCGCCACTCTCATCCTTGGCCTTTCCATCTCCAGAGATCATGTCCTTCACTTTCTCCTTGGCTATTTTAGCTGAGGGCATTTAAGAAATCGACAATGTTTTCAGAATTATTTTCAAAAGTTCTCAGGAACACAGTAAGTGAGCCTGTGGAATACATAATAAATCATAGCAGAACTCTCCATTTTGCTTTCACCAGATGTCCTACACTGTGCGTCTGAATTAAAAATAAAAAGTGAAACAGCATTCCAGCCTTTGAAGCATTCACTCTGGGGGAAAAACTTGTGGGTGATGGTAGACGAGTTAAAACCATTTTTGGAAATTGTGGCAAGATCATCTAAGCGCAGTAAGCTTCATTAACCCCTCAATCACAGAATAGAGTTGACATATTTGACAAAACATAATATTTGGATCTTTAAATTAACTTAACATAAACCACTCTGTTTACTTTGTTTATCTCGCATATCTCTCTGTCGCTAAAATAAACAACTGATATCATGACGATGGCCCTGCTATGCTTGAATGTCTTTCTCCTCGGTCTGCATACTTGATAGGTGAGTTGTAAAGAAAGGTAGTGTGGTTGGTGCTCAGTGCTCAAGAAATGCAGCCTAGCTGGTTTCCTCTCATAGAAAGACCAACAATACCTCAGAGTGCTGATATAGACATGCAATCTGTGGTTATGAAACTAAGCTTCAGCACGCACTTAGGTTTTCACATCTAGGGTAATGTACTCAGAGAAGTATGCAGTGAGGAAATTGCTTGCTCTTTAAATATTTTAAGGTAAATTAAGGTTATAAATTTGTGGACAAATCAGCCTATGAAGTACATGGAAACTTTTGGCATCGAGGGCTCACAGTATGAAAGGAAGCCAAGCGCCACTGAACAGTTAGCTCCCTCTCTTCCCTTTTCCCCACCACCACCATCAAATCCCCCCTCTCCTCACCTGCACTGTCTACGGCCTGGTCCACCATGTTGTCCGCTTTGTCACCCAAAAGGCCACCGAGGAAAGACATCTTCGCAAATGAAAGTATGGAGCCCGGTCGATCCGCAGTAGTTTCAGTGTTTTGGTGAGAGTTCTCTGAGTGTGTGTGTATGTTTGTGCTCGTGTGGAAGGGTGGAGGTGGGCAGAGTCTTATTGAAGCTGGCATGCACACTCCTCGAACAGCACACACCCCTGGGATACTTTCTGATTGGCTGCTTAGACAGGGTGGAGTTGAAAGATGACATCAAAAGCCAAAATGGAAAGAAAAAAAAAACTTGCTTGAGGGCAGGCCTTACTGGTTTCCCTGGTTACTGGTTTCTCTTGTTTTGAATTGAATCATGTGCAGAGTGGTTTACTTACAGGACTTTTATTGTATGCAAGCAAGTTTCAGAACTTGTATACATAGATGTTTTGTTATAAACCAAATGAGTGTGCCGATGACAGACGAGTTTGCTGATTTAAAAAATCAGAACCACAATAGTTAAACAAAATGCAGGACCATGTCAGTGGTATAGCCTATAGAAACATGAGAATGCTTTAATGATCAATCATTGTGTCACTACCAAGGTGTGGTCTTATGTGCATTTCTGAGAATTGTTTTCAAATTTGAACTGGAAAAACAGCTGACAAGCTCTCTGTCTCCTCCCAGCGTAAGAATGTTGACAAGCATCAACTCACAGTTTACAACTCATTTACCAACACAGCCGCCAGAAACTATGATATGTTTCGAACCATCAATATGTCCTCCATGTAACCATACAGTATTATGATCATCTATGATTAGTATGTCTGACTATGAAGGCAGAGAGTAGATTACATGTCTATATATTTGTATGGTCATATGTAGTCCGTAAATTTCAGCTATAGGCCTGATTTGACGTGTTTTTCCAGAGATGTATGACATGACTTAATTTAATTCTGTTCCTGCACTGTTCCTGGGTATATCCCATCACTATGTCATCACAGATAAGGTGGGGTATCATGTTTTTTGTCATGTTTCATTGTCTGCACTGTCTAGGTTCATCCCCCTGCATCAGTAGTTATCTGTTCTAGGTTGACAGGTTGGCATTAATCAGGATCCGATTCAGTGTGGTCCACATCATTTGGGATGACTGCAACACCATCTCCTGTCAGCCTGGATGGATGCTTAAAGTCAGACTATTTCCTTGTCAAGTTGGATCAGCTAGGGGATCTCAATGTGAATCATGCTATCTCCTTAAGGCACATCATTGTAAAGAAAATTCCATCCCTGATTTTTCAAAACTCTGCTTGAGTCTAGATCTCCCTTTATCTGTAGTACCAAAGATTACTATCAAAGGTCGATTTTTTTTTAGTTATCAACAGAAACCTTCCCGAATGGAGATCTGTGTATGCCAGATTTTGACATTGCTTACACAGAGCTTACTGAGGCAGGGTTTGTATTGTGTTGGTGCCTGTGCAATAAATATTTGATATCTGAGAACAGGTGTGGCACAAGCATGTGCTCTTCTCGCCCAGTTGTGTGTGGCCAGGGTGTGTTTTCAGTGAATCCGCACTGATGCCAGGGGAGTGGGCATCCAAACAAAATCGGTAGAATAGTAACAATTGTCCTCAGAGAATTTTAATCTCTTAGAGGAAATTGCTACCTTCCTCCTGTGGGTGTTTCCTGTTTCATTTGTTGGTTTTAATGTGGTAGTCTCACTGACTCTGTATTCTCTGGGACGGAGAATAATGTCCCACACTGCAGTGGTGGGCAGGGTATCATTGCTGTGAGTGTAGACCTTGTGATGACAGAAGAAACCTATTTAAGGTGGCGGAGGAAAACCGATATAATTAGTCTGGGTTGAATTTGGGTTGAATGATGTGATGCAAATAGAGATTATGAAAATAATATGACAACTGCACTATCTGAAATACAGTATTACTATGAAAATTGGCTCAGGTCTGCTACTGCTATGTTCATCAGCACCACAATATTTACTTAAGTATGACTTTTTGTCGTACCTCCAGAGACTACATATACGTTTGTAAATAGTTTGTAAGCTTGCATATAAGCCCTCTAACCAATATTCTTTACCGCTGATAGTATGGGATACTTCCCTGGACGACTCCACTTTCTGAAAAATTTGCTGCTCTTTAAGCAAGTCAAGCATTCTTTTGGGACCACACAGACACTTGATTTACTCGGTTGTCAATAATGTTCTGCCTGCTTTTCAAGTCTAGTATTTCACAATTACTTGCATACTGATACTGGCTCTGGGAGAAAGGAGGATCCAGCCCATTTAATATTGGGTTTTTTAATCCGCCTGGCAATATGATCCATTTGAGCCCAGTCTCCTCTTAATGAAACCCATACTCTTGGGTTAATATATACTTAATTTAAGGCATTTAGTGACAATTATACCTTTATAATGGCCACAGGTCTATAGTAATTTGAGCTAGAATGACCGCTCTTATTTTCTGGTTTTGTTTACCACGTACGTAGGAAAACATTTAAACTCCTCCTGCTATTGGTTGTGAACAGCCAAACTCCACTACAACCACACCTGACAACAGGCATGACAACATACACTCTAAGGGTGTTGCATTGTCATAGTTTCGCATGTAGGTATTGTAACACAATAACAAATGTGTTTACAGTCATTTGGAATTAAACAAACAGGTTTTTATTGAAGTTGCCGTTTATAAAATCAGAGGTCTGGTTGGATGACAAAGGCATTGGACCGGATGAGTCAAGCAATGGTATATTGAGATTGTGTGTGCACCTGTGTGTGAGGGTGTGCATGTTTATATTTGTTGACAACAGCTTGGCTATGGCTGAATACCAGTAATAACCTCATCTATGGCTTAGAACAAACACAAGTGAAAACAAGAAGTCATGAGTTTTGGCCCCCAGAATTAGTAACAATAAAATCTTCAGTGTAAGACCTGTACAGTGTTGGAGTGTCTCTCTGTCTCTTTTTCTTTGTAAACAGGACCACAAGTCTCATTAACCCACCATACATTTTACACCCAGTCCATGCCTAGATGTCAACCCTCTGATAACATGTCGAATATATTGTCAAACACAGTCATACAGTCTCAAGGTGTATGTTTGAGTTTGTTGTATAAAGTAGGCACAAGAGCCCTGTGGTTCTGCCAGTATTTCTCTCCTTCACTAAAACGCTCTCCTAGTGACTCTCAAAAATGTCATACCTTAACAACACAGGACTAAAGTGGCTTAATCAGCAAACCTCACACAGCGTACGTATGGTGTTATGCGTTAATCTTCACTGCTGAGTGACAGGTGCTACTCAAGCTGACAGCATGCGCACAAAAAGGGGAAGAGAAAAGGCGGGGCCACACTGAGTGACTGGTGTAAGGATGGGCATCTGCCTCTGTGTCTGTCATTAGCGTGTCATAAGTGTCTTAGTGTAGGTTGGGCAGGTTTGTGTTACTCTACTGAGCTTGTCTGTCAGATTCATTGTGTGTGTGTGTGTGTGTATTTGTACAAGATAGGGAATGAGGTAAGAATGTTTGCATAATGTGTGTGTGTATGTGTGTGTGTGTGTGTGTGTGTGTGTGTGCGCGCGTGTGTGCGCACACTTGTATGTCTGTGTGTGTTGTATAAATAGAAAAAAAACAACAATAGGAAAGTAATAGTCAAATCAGTTCCGGTGTCCTTTGCATGATGAGAATGAACTGAACAGCAGGCTTGGAGATGCAATCAGAGGTCTTGCTCTGGGGGATCCTAGAAGATGAGAACCAACATATCAACCTGAGGATATAGAAGAAACATGCTAATGATATGCAACAGTCATGTACATGCAAACAGTCAGTGTTTATCTGTGTTATCAGAGACTGAATAGGTTGCTATAGCATCAAGGTCAGAAAAGTTGTCATGCTATTTTTAGTTGTAGTGATGGTGGCGGTAAATGAGAAATTCATCCATATTTCATGATGACCTTAAGGCTCTGTTACAATACACACTGATGTGTGGCACACAGCTGTAATTACTCTATGGAGTGAGCCATAGTTAATGATAATGAAAAAGGTTGCAGTATCACTGCTGCCCAGAAGAATGGTGATGTATGTTGAGATCTATTGGCCCTTCCATCAACACTCCAATACTCATTACTTAATATTCACTGTGAAAATATCATCAACTTGGCAAATGTCAGCCAATTATAAGACTTCCTGTGAAGATGCCCTTACCTCCTAGGAAGGTGACTCATGAGGAGGCTAAACTTTTAATGGCATCAGCGCATCTCTGGCTTCATCTTCCTCTTAACACTGCACTATCTCTCTCAACACATTCAGCTCTATTTGAAATGCTAGAAGTGTCTTGACAAAAGGCACCACAAAAGGCATTGTGATGTATTTAGAGCATGAGCAAATACATCACGCTTAGATATTTTTTTTTTTTTTTTGTTAGATTTCTAGGAGAAATACGATGTGGAACAACTAATATCCCTGTTGTTACAGGCCACTGATTGCTGTTGGTAGGAATAAGAACGTGAAAATTTGACACAATATGGACCAAATAATGAGGCGGTAGCTGACATTACCTGAATTGGGCATAATTAAAATGAAACTGAAATTATGTTTATATGCCCCATTCAGCATTAGCTGCTGCTTTGTTATTTGCTCTATGTTGTCACATTTTCACTTACTTTTTCCTACCTACAGTAACCTGGAACAGCAGGGACATGGACTGATTCACACCGGACTTCTCCTTTAAGACCCCTTTAAGGCACTGTGTCTCCTTCATATGTTTTCATATCCCTCTTTTTCTCCTTTTCTCCTCTTCCTCTCCCTTGTTCCTCTCCCTCGTTCCTCTTCTCTTTCTCTCATCTTACCTACTGTGCTGCCTCAGCAGCCTCTTCTGCAGGCTCTTCTGTTTTGGACACTTCCACCTGAGAAAGACAGAAAGATAAGAAAGACATGAAAGGCCTAACCGTGACAGATAAAGAAGACTCATAGAAGAAATAACCCAAGCAGTCAAACAATAAGCTTATGGTGATGCTGTTATATGTGTCAGCCAATATAGTCCATTCCTGCTCAATGAATATGACCAGGCTTTTGATCAGGAGATATTCAGGATGTTAGAGCACGATTAAATGCCCATGCAAGCCTAGCATGATAAACAAGTTTCTATACAGTTTGTTGATTGATGGATGCAAAATGACAGGCCAAAACATTATATCCATACAATGTTATTGTTGCTGTAATTACTGTCATAATGATATCCTTGTGTTGATGAAGATTAGTCATGCGTCACACTGAGTTAAGCGATGTCCTGTCATCGTGCTGTATGCTTTTGTAGGTATCTCTAATGGTAATCTTGTGTGTGGTGCAGTGTACAGTTTTTTGCTGGCTCTCATAGGAAAACAATGGCCTGTTATTGTTGTTGTTGTGAGATGGGAGCAGAGTCTGACTGTGGCTCCACAAAGGCAGTCTGAGGATTTAATTACAGAATGCTGCTGTTCTCCTGAGCCTGTCTGAGATCACTGGAGACAGCAGGCCACACGTGCAAGTACATGTGCACACACACACACAGACTTCTGTCTCTACTTTTCTCTGTTTCTCAATGCATACACATACGCACAAACTTCTGTCTCGCTATTTCTCATTCACACACACACACACACACATGCACACACATATGGTTGCGTGTGTACATCCTGTACAAGGCCGGCCACAGTCTTTTTGTTGTTAGCACCCACACATACAGTATGCACACAGTCAACAAGGTCACATGCACACTCACTGGCACAGACCCTTCCCCCACACACACACACAAACACACACACACATCCTTTTATGGCAGGACTTCAATTGAATTTTAACGGCGGCCGCCAGTGCCCACTCGATTGGGCTGCCACCCGAAGCCCTTGTCCCTGTGTGCTCCCTGTCCATCAGACAGGAACAGAGCTGTTTACCAGCTTTCCGCATGGGCACAAGGCTGAGGGGTTGGCACAGGCACAGAAATGTTGAGCAGTGACTGACTATGACTGTGAAACTGGCACAGAAAGCCTTTCATAGTTTCCTTTCATCTAAGGATATCTTTTTTTTTTATTAGTAGTCAGCCGCACCCTGATCTGGGATCAGTATATGGTCAGTAATGAAACATTTCAGTAGTGCCAATGCATTGGACATGGCATCAGAGAGCACAGAGAGCATGCCATGCATGGGACCCCAATTCCTCCACTCCGACCCTCCCAGACAGCCCCTGGGCTGGTGAACCCTCCCACTGTGTAAGCACCTCAGCAACTGGATCCTCCTGAATGTCACCAAACGCAGTGTGTGTGTGTGTGTGTGTGTGTGTGTGTGTGTGTAAGTGGAGGGAGAGGAGAGAAACAGAAGACAAAACAACAACAGCTTTAGATCAAAAGAACAAGCAACAACAGGACACACAGGACAGCAACAGTATGACAAACAACAAATGACCACAATAAACATTTCTAACTTTCTGAAATGCAAACTTGGCATAGGATGTGAGTCTTCACATAGATATTTATATTACTTATGTATGGGGAACCAGAATATGAACAACTGAGCATGAACAACCTTTATAGTGTATTTTGTGCTTTTTGACCTAAAAAAAACTGTCATAAATTTGTACCACTGATTCTACTGCTACTACTATTAGCACATATTTAACACGTGATATTAATACTATGATTACTACTAAGACAGCAATTATAAAAATACAGTGAAATTATAAATAGCTGAATTACAAATGCATAGTAGTAGTAGAAACCATAACTACTAATATACACCCAAATAACAACGAAATAAAACATAAAAGCATGACATAGACATGAGTTTTAAGTGTGGACTTAAAACCACTGAGGGGTTTAAGCTGACCTCAGGTAGAGAGGGAGAGGAATCCATAAAGAAGGGACAGCAACAGAAAATACTCTCAATACTCTGTCACCAAAAGTATGATGGTTAGATGTGATGGGGAAAATGGACCAATCCTCATTTAGCAGAACAAAATGATGCAGTGTAAATGCAAAATATGACATTTCTTTTCAATGTGAATGGATCAGATAAAGACATCTATTTAGCAGGTAATTGAAGTGGAAAATAGAGAAAAAAAACATTTGAATGAGACAATATGCCTTCTCCATAGCTCATGCTGTCTTAGAGTAGCTTAAATGTCTAGTTCCCCTTAAAGTAATGTTTGAGTCTTCAGGTCTCTCTAGTGTGGGAAAGGGGGGAGATGTGTTGTAGACGCCTCCATTAGCCAAATCAATTCACTTAATCACTCAATTGCTCACTGGCTCACTCACCCCACTCATATACTCTCTCTCTCTCTCTCTCTCTCCATAACTCATTCCATCACTCCCTCATTCTTTGACTTTATTTATTTGCCCTTTCACACCTTCACTCCTTCATTCATGTATTCATCTTTTCATTCACCACTCGCTCTTTCATTCACCCTTACATTCTCTCTCTCTCTCTCTCTCTCTCTCTCTGTCTCTCTCACCAGGCCAGTTGCTGCCACTGCTTGCTCCAGGCCCTCCACTGCCTTCTCTGACATCTCGTTGGCACCAGCCACTGCTGTGTCCACTGCTGTATTTGCCTGATCAGTCGTCTTCTGGGCAACTGGGGGTAGGGAGGGAGGGAGAGCGAGAGAGAGAGAGAGAGAAGGGGGGGTGCACAATTTATCCAGTAATCAAATGAACTTGCAGGGAATGAAAGAGATTAAAAAGCTAGAGTAAACGAAAGTAATCAGTTTAATGTCTGCCTTCGGCTAAAGGAAAACACTTACCTGTGTTTACACCTGACACCACACCTTCCTTGGTTTTTGTCCCTGAAACAGAAAGTAAAAATCTACCCATCAATTAAGGTAATTTTGCATGCTTCTGGTTTGAAGAGACAGCCTCTGGTAATTAGAGCAGACAGCTGATTCTAGCCAACACATTTTTCTGCCGTGTTTTCCCTTTTTACTACAGACAGGCCCTTTCAGAGCTGGCCTGTATGGTCTGATGCTCCAGAACTCTCTGTT
>PYXC01002282.1:1267500-1322500 GCA_015244755.2 Tenualosa ilisha | reverse complement strand
CTGTGTGCAAAGTCTTGAGAAACCTGTGTATTGAGTGACCAGTCTTCCCTCTTAGGGATAAATGAGAAAGTAAATATTGTCAGAGTGGAGAGGAAGCGTTAACAGTAAGTCCCGGGACTGATTTACCTCGGAACTTATGGAATTTCATCATTCCGAAGCACTATGGGATCAGTAAGCATAAAATTCCTTTTTAAAATCTACTGCGGACCATTATTAAGTCCACCGCATGTTCTTTTTTAATAGGGAATGCAGTGGAGGGAATCATTTTCTAATGGAACTTTATGACTAAATGAGCTTTAGATATGACTGTGGTCAATAACTAATAAGCTGATGGCATCCTGGATAATTATTAGTGCGTGACAAGAGGGTAAGCCCCACCCTAACCCCCCTCCCTTCGATCTTTTTCTGTCTTTCATTCAGCCATTCTTTCTTTCTTTTTTCTTTTTTTTTTTCTCTTTTCCTTCTCTCTTTCTTCTTCTTTCTTTCTTTCTTCTTTTTCCTCTCTTTTCCTCTCTTTTTCCTCTCTTTTCCCTCTCTTACCAGTGAGCAGGGAATGGGAGCATTATGAACCTATGAGGAGAAACAAGTCAGGGTGCACAGGGTAGCAGCTGTGTGTGTGTGTGTGTGTGTGGTGTGGTGTGTGGTGGTGTGTGGTTGTGTGAAGGGTGGGGATGGTGGGTAAAGATGTAAGGTGGAAAGGCCAGTGTTTTCCACTGCAATAGCAGTCAGGTGGGCTTATAGAGCATGCACAAACATACACCTCTATCTGTCCTTCTTCTGTCCCTTACTACTGCATCCCTCACTTCTCCTTCTCAGGCAGATTTCATGTTAAGAGGATAGATGAAAATGTATTCCTCTGCCGCAATTCTAAGCAATCATTTCATTTTGACAGCTAAATCATTTGCATGCCTTTCTTTTCCTTTGCTATAAATAGCCTGAACAATACATCCACATGCAGATACACATCAACATGTTATGATATACTGTTAGTCAAGAAACCACATAAAGAGATCAGGTATCCTTAGTTAAAATAAGAACACTGATCATTTCTCAAGGATGTACATTAAATCACATTCTGTTCTTGCTTATAAATCTTTTCACTTTGTCACATCAACCCATGTATATTTTCTCTCTTTGCACAGTACTGGTCTTCTGCTTTTAGCATCTACAAGATTAGTGGCCTACTTATAGTTAACCCATCATTTTCTAATAAACTTAAACAATACACCATGTATGACTTTATATTCTTTGGGTATTTTTCTTCATATTATTAGCTTTATAATTGTACATCATACTTTTAGCACTTTATCTTGTAGCATGTAGACAATCTCAGAAAATAAATCAGCAGGTCAGAAAACTTCCCCATTCTATTTTAGTCTAGTGTAGCCCTTTAAATAAACGCATCCATGCATGTTGCCCAGGAGTCAGTCTAGGCTGTCTGTCTCTATCTGTTTATTGATCACCCCCAGATCAGAGCCCAGGCTCCTGGGCTACTCACCCACGTACATCACCCCCTCTTTGGTCTTAGCGGCCGCTTCCTCCACACCCGCCTTGGTCTTCTCGGCTGCTGCCACCACGCCCTCCTTAGCGATGGAGAAGCCTTTCTTCAGTACATCCATAATGGACCCAGATACAGGTTCTTTGTGTGTGTGTATGTGTGTATGTATGTGTGTGTATGAGAGAGAGATAGAAAGCGCTGGAGAGACTGCCGGAGAGCTTGCCTGTCAGAGAGTGAGCGAGAGAGCATTAAGGGGTAGACGGTCTCTGTAAGTCTCAGTCTGAGCCTGTGTGTGCCACTGCCTGTGTACGCATGTGTGTGTGAGGGAGAGAAAGAGAGCGACAGTGAGGTGTGTGTGTGAGAGAGAGAGAGAGTGCGCTTGCATCTGTGTGTGAGGGCTGCTCTTATGAGAGTGGGCTGGGCTCTCTGAGAACCGACAGATTGGGACACCCTTAACAAGGAGAGCAGCTGAGCGAATGGACAAGAGAGGGACAGAGAGAGAGAAAGAGAAAGAGAGAGAGAGGGATGAAGCAGAAATGACTCTGTGTGCCAGATGCATCACTCTGTTCTTTCACAAGGACATCTTTCACATCTTACTCCCATTGATGTGATAAGACGCAGTAGACACAATGTGAAAAGTTTTTCAGAATGAGTTTAAACCAAATCTGTCACCTTTGTTAAACATCAGCTGCCCAATGCCTTTATTATTTGATTAGGCCTTGCAACACAGAGATAATCTTTTCCTTTATAGAGGAAAAATGGAATAGGATATACAGTGTTATTTTAAATCAAAGGAAATAAAGGGAAGTAAGGGAATAAACATGGTTTATATGTTGTTATACACAAAACATGAGAAAACCGTCAGTTGCAGTGGTGTGCAGCTACAGTACATTGACAAGCTGATGCAATACTATGTAGTGTTCCCAAATAATGAGTCTGTGTTCAGCACAGGAGGCTTACCAAATTCTGCAGCTCATGGAGATGCTACAGTGGGTCTGTGTATTATGGCATAGGCTGATAAGCTTTTACATGCACTCTCTGAGTGAGTTATCAAAACACTACTGCATGCTAGTGAATATACAGTATCTCTTGCTTTCCACTTGAACCCTCCCCCTTCTCCCCTTTGGTTCCTGGAGGGGTGGGGTCGAAGGGTTCAGCTGGCAGGAGGAGAGACCGAATCTAATCGAACTGCTGATTTAACTTGTGCGTGTTGTTAGAGCTGTGATGCTATCACATTACAACAGAGTCAGTGGCCTTTGGGTTGCGGGGACTTAATAGTTCCTTTCCGGACATAAAAAAAATCAGCTTCACACCAGATGTTACTGTTTTAGGAAATATAACTTGTTTAACTTTCCCCTGAAGGGCTGATTTAGCTATAGGACTTGTAGCTAACTGCAGGTATAATATGCTGCTGAAATATCGCCTCTTCTGGTCATCACTAGTTTTGGGGTCTTGACTTTGTTTAGGGTCTTGTCTCTGGAGTAAGCCTGAGTTTGATTCTTAGGTGGAGAAAGTGTCTGAATGAAAGAGAGAGACAGAATGACAGAGAGAGAAAGACAGGTGATGACAGAGTGCGAAAGAGAGCATGCTGACTCATAGTGGCTGTCAATCATAAAGTCTATTTTGCAGACTCTGTTGTCTGAGCCTCGGGAGCCGCTGGCACCTGCCGCAGGCTCAATGACTCAGCAGCCCGCAGCCTTTTCCTGTGGCCTGTTCGCCCGCAACCTCCATCTCCATCCCCTCCCTATCTCTCCATCTCCCCATCTCTCCTCCAGCCTCTCCCTTCTGCCCATCGCTCCACCTTTCCTCATCCCCTCCTCGCATCTGATTGGCCCACACCCAGTCCATTAGATATTTATACTCCGACTCATTTGTCACAGCCTTGAGAGAATGTAAAGAGATAGGGGTGCGTGCGGCCACAGAGGCTTGGGATCATCTAAGAACTCAACGGCTTCGGGCTTCGAGCCAGTGTCTTAATGGTCAGCAGTGGTCATGGGCCTCATTTGCCGTCTTCTTGCGAAATATCAACCCCCACCCACCACCACCACCACCACACACACACACACACACACACACACACACAGACATACACACACAGATGACCTGCTTCCTTTGTATCACATGCCAAAGCACTGTCTCTCTAAGTAGTGCTGACCTGAGTGCTAGGGTTGTTTGTTTATCTGTACTTGTGGAGGCAGGAGGGCTTTGTGTGCAAATCCAATCAGGAAACCACGAGATGAAATCTTTTGGATGGAGATGGTGAAACATTCTCGCTCTCCCAACCGCAGGCTGTGTGTCATTAGCATCCTAGCTACATCTTAAAGACTTCCATCAGCTGACTCTCACTGGGTCTGAGAGTAGAAGTCATCCCCATAGGGTTCCTCAACACCCTTGTAATTTCTCATTGTTGTTATTGATCAGAGTTTCCAGTCAGAGGCTTTCAATATGGAGCACTAAAGTAATGATGATTGGTTAGTGTGATGTTCTGGTGCTGTTTCAGCCCAAAACAAATTCTGGAGCCAGTCTCCAGCCAGGAACCACTCACCATGAACACATCTGAGGAATGTGAGCACAGGGCTTTAGGTCTAAGTGGAGGGGGCAGGTTGGGCTCACAATGAGTTATATGAACCCAACACCCATATAGTGTCTGGCTCATTCGAATTTCATAGAACTAGATGGGTTATTTGGATCCTTAAAAATAGAAAAATTGCAGGCTATGAATATCTATTGGGTAGTACATCTGACTGATGTTACCGGAACTATGTGTGGGAGACCAGACACATATCATGCACATTACACAGCCACTGAACCAGAGCAGATTCAGGTAAGAGTGCTGAAATGGAAAAGATTAGGGAATAAGTGAGGTGTGTGAGCACAGGAGCAAAGTGTGGCCCACACACTGACGTAAGACCTCCAAAGAGGAGCGGTTGGTATTCACATTATGAAAAACAGAAGTCTTTTAGACTGGAAGGAAACAAAGCAAGGAAATGGGGAAAAAACAAATCCAATGAAAAAATAGTGATAAACTTGCAATATGTTGTTTATACTGAGACAAACATTGCCTTAATGACAACCATTTCAGCTCAGAGTATTACTGTTCCTGTCAGTGATGTCCGTCCACACTATCCATCATAGGATAAAGCAAGCGTGAAAATGAAGGCATCAATTTTCCATACTGAAAATACAACACCTGGAAAAGGTGAAGAGAATAACTGTCATCATAGTCAGAGTGTCACTTCTAAAGGCTAAGCATCCCCACAAGTGACATGGAAAATAATCTTAACAATCTTGCTAAACCCGTTCATGGTAATCTTTGTGTCAGACTGCAATGCTTAGCCCAAAATCAAAACAACTGGGACCGACTGGCAACTATCAGATTGCAGCATAATGTTTGTGTAACCAGGCAACAAAACATATGTGCTGCTGCCACCAATCCACACATATTTACTGTGCACTGATGTGACATTGATGCGAGAACTGATTTGCGGTTTGAATCCCAAGCCTTGAATGCCCTGTGCTCTAAATGGCTTTTTTTTATTGCAGCTTAAGAAACTCAAAGAATTGGCAGAGTTAGGGAGGCTAGAGAGACACCATTAAGAGGGAGTCATGAAGAAGGATCTGCCACAGTACATGGCTGACAGGCCCCTTCATTAGGTAGTGCCAGGGGCCCCATTAACAGCAGGGCACCAAATGACACACGCACAAGAGAAGTTTGTCACACTTTACCGAAATATAAGGCCTGGCCACTATGGGGGCATTAGCTGCTCACACCATCTGCATAACAAGGGTCATTACCTCCAGAGTTGTCCGACCACCATCAGAGGTGTACGATGCAGCATTAGAGAATGTTTTTGCTTGCTTAGACTCTGCCTAAGACACAGTTAAGTCTCTTATCAGTGCTCTCACTAATGCACTCCTCTTTCTTTGATAAAAGCAACAGAAAACCATCTCAGAATAATGCAGACAGTGATAGTGGGCTGATTGCTTTGTTAATAGGCTCACTCAGTTCTACAAATTTTCTATGACTGTTATGTCTCTTGCATTAAATAATGGTTTTATTGAATGTTTCTGAAAGCTCCCCTTCTTAGAAGATCTGATTTGTCACCTATCAAGTTAGCTGTTAAATAGCACCTTTTATTACTTCATTTTATAAAATGGCAATATCACCTTCACCTGTTCACTGGGTCCACTTGGGGGGGGGGCGCATCATTCTTTTTGTCTCCCTGTCATCCCTCCTCACCTTACTCACACCATTCCCCGCCTCTTTTTTTCTGCCTGCACTTCCATATGGCAGCCAGTAGGGGGACAGCTAAGATGTTGAGCATCGTTCTGTGGTCATGTCCCTACTGCCTGTGGCTGCAGCCACTCCCTGTAATGAGGCAGTGGCGCCTCTGCAGAGAGTATCCCATGAAGCACTTGGGTGGCGGAGCCTGCTGTGTAAAAGGAGGATGGGCGGGCCAGAGCCTCACATAGCTGTGCGCGGTCAAATCAATGATGAGACAGACCATAAAATAAGACTCGAGGGGCAACAGGAAAGCATGGCAAGGCTTTAATCTACAGCAGAATACACTACCATGCAGTGGGGAAAAGCAGTCTCTTCGCCTCTAACAATCTTCAAGAATAAAGAAGAATAAAGAATGAAGAAGAAGAACCATTACTTGGTATAGTGGTAACATCAAAAATCCCCAATCTCTTTCATGAAAGAATTGCTATGCAAGAACTACCACCCTTGTTAAGGGCCGTTCATACCAAGAACGATAACTATAACAGCAAATAAATATTGCTGTAATTAATTTGAACGAACGTACACACCACACCTATAATGACAACAACACGTGCAGCGACATCGTTGGGATCACTTACAGAGCAATTTTTTTTAATGATAAAAGGTTGACAGCCATGCAATTTTAGACATTAGCTCATTCACATGAGAACAGACTTACGTTATCGTTGGTCAGTGTGGTTGGAAATATCATTACAGTTACCTTTATCTTAATAGTTATCATTCCAGGTGTGAACGGAGCTTTAGAAGGAGAGACTAAAGTCATAAACATTTCGTTCTCAGTTCATGTGGTGCTCGTACAGTGACACTTTCGGGAAATGCAGCCCTGTTTGGTAAATACGAGAAGGGGATAAAGGCATGTGACCCATTTCCAGATGTGCCCCCCCCCACGCGCACCCATCTCTGTCCTGGCCTGGTGACAGAGAAGCCAGAGGGGGCGCTGGGGCCTGGCTGGTCTGGGGTTGGGAGGTGTCTTTGGTGCTGTGCTGAGAAACAAAGGAAGCTTGTTGTAAGGAATCTCAGGAGTTGGATGAGAGCCTGTGACATTTAGCTGGTTACCGACATTGTTTTCAAAAACTGCAGGTTTGCACAGCAGTGTTGCACAACGACATGTACACCACACAACCGTTAAGCATGCACATAATGTTCACATGCACACACAGACGCACAGAGACACACACATACACACCTCTACATACACTTGCACACAACAAAGCACTCCTGTATTCAAACACACACACACACACACACACACACACACACCAACCACACATGCACTTACACACACCCACACAAGTATGTTCACTTGTCTGTATTGTAGAAACATTTTCCTCTCCTCGTCTCCTGGTGATAATTTATCTATGCTTCCATCATGAATGGCTGTCTGTCTCCGGTGTTCCAACGCAACATCAAGCTCTCCCCACCCCTTTTGTTTATCTCCAGGAAGCACCGTTGTATTTCAAAGAAACAAACAAACTGTTAAGGACCCGAAAAAAACAACTGTTTAGTTGTTGCCAGACTGGCTTGTTCAGTTCGGTCATGCCCTTTGACCTCTGCACCCTGACCCCTCTGCCATCAGCAGCTCGCAAGACATCCATCTTTAAGCAGGATGTGTGTTTTACGACTCCCATCCCAGACTTTAAAAAACTTCAGCAAGGCAGGAGGTCCTGAATGGTTGTTCCTGTCGTCTCCAGGCTCCATCCATAGCTGTGATTTAGGCCTGCGGTCGCACATATCATGTTCAGCGTGCTCCAGAGGGTGTTTTCAGTTATGCTTCCGTTTTTTCACCCTAACAAAGTCCTGTCACCTCAGACCCATTTGGGAGCCAGCAATTTATGACACGACCCATATTCAAGTCGTGGAGGAGTTATAAAGAGGCCATCCATAATTCCCCTTTAGTGGCTCCTTTGTGACTGCAGAAAGGGCTCTAGACAGTGACAGCTTTGAACCAGAGCCACAGAAAGCGTCTCGACAGGAGTCTCGCCACTGATCCAACACTCGAAAGCACCGCGGTTAAAATATGTGAGAATATCGCAGAACCCCACTGCTTCCAATGGAGAGGAACGTCTAGAGCAACAGTGCTGCTGTCAAACCTGTCTACACATAAAGTAAACAGGCATTTTTAGTGGCCTGTTGTTGGCTAACTCCATATTATTGCTGCTATGCTTTATAGAAAGCTATACTATGTGACATGATGTTTTAATGTTTGTTCGGTTTTGTAAATATGATTTAATAACATAATTCTAAACCACATTTTAAAGGAGAGGCAAAAGAATGATGTGCCTGCAGCTGTGTTGAAGGCAGCCGGGTGAACGCAAGCATGAGATCAAAGGGTTTTATCAAAGGACAAGATCCTTTGGTTCCAATTCTTTTTTCCTCTTCTCTTCCCTGCCCCCTGCCTCCTTGATCACTTCACAGGTGCCGTTCTAATCTCTACTCCATTGCCATCATCTTCAACTGAAGCAAATCGGTTTAAACGTGTCCCCATCATCACCCCCTCCCCAATTCCCAAGTGTAGATTTGCCACCCCCTGCTGGTCAACTGAAAAATAACCTTTCCACTCTGCTGATTGCTTGTGCTGTGTACTCCACGGTGGCTGCCAAAAAGCCAGTATCACGTCTGTGATCGCTCAGCCTCTTGGCCATACGTTTTGGACGGCATTGAAAAGTAAATGAATTAGACCCATACATCATGCTCCACTGGAGTTTTCTGTTATTTTTCCCTGCTTGTTCGACATCGTCAGCACTTCAGCCCCTTTCAACGTTTTACCCAAAGCAACTCAACTGCCTCAAGTGAAAACAGACACAGAAACATTTCTGAGTGGGTTCACTAGTGCACTGTGATACCTTGTTTTAACATCCTTATTTGTCATAAGTGGATTGCCAGGGCAGGTAGAGCTTGCACATGGAGAAGCATATGAGTCTCCAGGCCCCTCTGACACACTCGAGTAACACAGACCTCCACGCCTGCAACCTTTCAAGGCACGAGGGTAGGTGGTGGTGGTGGGGTGTCAAAAAAACAACTGACACTGAGCCAGTTGTTTCCTTATGACCGAGAGGGAAAGAGAACAAGAGCAAATGTTTTCCTTTTTTTAGAAAAATATCATTTCAATCATTTCTAGTAGGTAGAGTTCCCATGTTCACAAGCCTCTCAACTCTTGGCTTTTGCCGGTGAGCTCAGTATATACAGGAGCAGATGAACCCAGGCAGGGCAGAGAGAATAATTAAAGTGCTCGTTTCCACAGTAACACATGCTATAGTAAACAAAAGCGCTTATACTGTTTCAAGTAAAACACTGACTCACACTCAAGTCAAACATCAGGGGGACATTACTCTACGCACTTTCTCACCCACTCGCTGCCAACAAATCAGGGGCTCACAAATATTTGAGTGCTTCCACAATGATATGTATGGGAAACCGGGATGGAGGAAGGGAGAGGAAAGGAGAGAGTGACAGAGAGAGATTGTGTGTGTGTGTGTATATGTGTGTGTATGTGTGTGTGTGTGTGTGTGTGTGTGTTACTACAAGTGGGGCATTTTCACTTGTTCCTCACACACCCAAATCCCAGTGGATACCGCACATGTGTCACCACCTAGAATAAACACGTGCTGCCACTGACCCCCACCACCACCACCACCCAATCTCCCCTTTCTGCTTACATACATCCCTTTCCTGAGTGAGAAAGAGGGAGAAGAGAGAGAAGAGAAGAAAGGTGATAAGAGTGTCTGAAATTCCAGTGACCTGCCAAGAGAAATGCGCTGCTTCCTCGGTGGCCCCTGATTGCTGAGGGCCAATATCTGGAGCAGACCAGCCCAGCTCAGCTTAGCTCAGCTCAGCTTTGCCTCCTCGTATAGAGCTTGGAGCCGTGCAGGCTTGGTTCATTGTTCCAGTCCCCGCGACCTTTCCACTGGGGGAACCCGGCTTGGGGCGGGTGGGAGGTGTTCATTTCCGAGGATTGTTGGAGGGCTTTGAAACCATTAGCAGAGAGGGCGAGAGAGAGAGAGAGAGAGAGAGAGAAGAGAGAAGAGAGAGTGTGTGTGTGTGTGTATGTGTGTATGTGTTTGTGTGAATGAATGAGTGTATGTGTATGTGTCTGTGGGTGAGTGTGTGTGTATGTGTGTGTGTGTGTATGTGTTTGTGTGAATGAGTGAGTGTATGTGTATGCCTGTGGGTGAGTTTGTGTATATGTGTGTGTGTGTGTGTTTTGGGATGGGAGGGAAGGTGGTGGTGGTGGTGGTGGGGATCGGGGGGGGGGACTTATGAGGGATGGGGGCCCAAAAGGGGAGGGTCTTGTGTCTGAAAGGAGGGAAGAGATGAAAAGAGGGTGGGCTTTTTTTTCGGTAAGATGGGGGGCGGGGAGTTTCCAGCGAGCTGTCTGAAGCAACTGCTTTAAAACAAATAGCCGTCCCACTCACGCTTCAGGCTTCAGATGTTTTGGCAGCTAGTGGCTGGACGTGTCGGAAGGAACGGGAACAGTCTGACACACACACATACACACATACACTCAACACTCACACGCACAGAATGACAGCGGTTGGGGAGCTGGTGCTGTTGTTGGGGCTGTTGCTGGCCGCCCACTGTGATGTGCGGGCCAGGGACCCCGAGGTGGAGGAAGAGGAGGAGGCCACGGCCAAGGACTCTTACGGGGGACGGGGTGGCTTTGACCATCGAGGGGTCCCTCATGGAGGGGGTTACGGAGGACACCACTACATCAACCACCACCACCCTACCAGGGGGCATGGACCGGTAGATCTGCCAGGAGGGGCGCGCCTTCACCCAGGGAACCAGAGGCTGCCCCATTCCCTGGGTCAGGGGCAGCAGCCTGCTCCAGGTCAGCTGGAGGAGATGCCCGTAGGGGATGGAGGGACCGGGCCCCAGAGCTTCCCAGCTCGCACCGGGTGAGTGTTCATGGTCTCTTTTATCATACTGAGATGAATGCCAGGCCAGATGTGCTGCTTGCCTCTCCATGCTTTGAATGTGTATGTGCACACACACACACACACACACACACACACACACACACACACACACACACACACACACACACACACACACACACAGTCACACGCATATTCTTTTCTCTCTCATTCAGAACTTCAAGAGAACACCCACCTGAGTGAGCTCACAAAACACACACACACACACACACACACACACACACACACTGGCAAAGCTGCTCACTAATTAAAGCTGGGTTCCAAATTTATATGTTTTGGATCTCATTATTTTCCTTGGATGGAGCCACCCAGGTTGAGGCACTTTAACCCCTCATAAACTCAACACCACAAAGAAAAGCACTTTCACAAATGCACATCCTTTTTTCCTTCTCCCTTTTCTGCTACTCTGGGAGTTTTTCCTGCTCTTTTCCATCAGCGCTGTCAACTCCCTCTGACCCTCCTTGTATTCACTGCTCTCGTTTTCCCCCCTTTTTCTCTCTCTCTCTCTCTCTCTTGCGCTCCCGCTATCTCTTCCATCTCTTCTGTAATCACCACTAAGCTGATGGAGAACCTAAACAAAAAAAACATTCTCAGACAGCAAGCGTTTATATATCTATCCCGTGCTCGTATACAAACACAGGGCGCTCACTGCTTGGCCCCCGGCCCTCGGCCCCCAGCTCTGCGTATTGGCACTGTGCTGGAGCTCCCTTGGCTAATGCTAATGTCATAGGAGCCCACATGTTTTCCTTTTACGTGGCGCTAATCAATGCTTATTCATTTTAATAGCCCCGGAAATACTTGGGAGCCCATAGGTTTCCTGTACTCTATTTGTGTGTGTGATCTGACCTGGTGTGCTCCGCCTGGAACTGTTTTGATCCTCTTTTCAAAATCTGGGGCCTGGCTCATAGAGGGACTTGTCACGATTCAGCCCAGATGCATGCATTTCTCTTGCCCGCTCCCCTACCTAAACACACTCCTCCACCCCCAAATTGGCCACTCACGTCTGCCCCGATACCGTGATAATGTGGCCCCGGGGGAGTCGTTAAGCAGCCATAGCCATTTGTTTTTCTTTCTTTTTTAGAGGCGAAAAATGGGAGAAGCCACTTCAGAAGACCCTCAAATGGGCTTTTTGTTCGAACAGGAAAGGAGAGTGGAAGGGGAATGGGGGGGGGGTTGGGGTATGGGGAAGCACTTTCCTCTGCCGTGCTACCAAAGTGAGGGTAATCGGACACACATTGCCAGGGATGGAGACAGAGATGGTGATAACTGGCTTTGTGGGCCATGTCAGAGTGTGTATGTATGTACACATACAAGAAAAAGGTAAGGGGGTTCACACACACACACACACACACACACACACAACGTGAGCCAGCATGAACTTGATTAAACACAAGAAGGGATTTTGTTGAGGTTACCTCACTGCTGCTCACGGTTCAGGTGAATGAGTGACACACGGGAACATACATACACACAAAAAAAAGACGCTCAAATGCACTCTCTCTCTCTCACACACACACACCTGGGTTGGAAGTGTAGAACTGGTTTGGAGTGATTTAATTCAGTTGTAAAAAGTGTCCAGTGGTGTGGAACAGAGCCTTGTTAAACAACAGGTGGAGTCTAGAAGAGAGGAGAGGAGAGCTGGATGGGAATGTGGACATGAATGTGGGTCTTTTGACGTGACGTGAGACTTTGGCATGAGGCTGAAGTGGGTTTGCTAAGGGGCCAGGATAGAACTCCAAAATATACTCTTCAGAGGCCTCCAGAAAATAGGCTTAGCGTGAGTGAGAAGGGGGGAGGTCAGTCAAGGGGTTGGGGGTGGTGGTGGCTTCTTGCCAGTGGATATGCAGATAATCCTACCTCCACATTGACTTTATTGTTCAATGCAACATAAATAATCCACAGTTCAGCAAAGAGCATTTGCAGAGAGGAAGTCTGAATAATAATGAATAATTATATACTGTGCATTCTCCACTGGGATAGTGATCTTTTTTGTGTGTGTGAGCTGTTTCAAAGCTGCTTCTCAGCTCGAATCAACAGACTAGAGTGAGGACATTAACATGGATTAAAAGTTCCAAAATCCTGTCTGCGTGCCTGCCTACAGTACATCCACCCCCTGCTTGTGCCCCGTGGGTGCTGGCTGTCTGGCCAGTCGTCAGGCCCAGCAGGGGGGCTCGGCTGTGGGGTCTGCTGATTGCATCTCTCTGCTCCGGTTTCCAGAGCGGAAGCACCAGTCCCATCCGCCGCCAGCCGCCAAATGCCTGTCCTTGGGCCGCTCCACCCTGCCTCCCCGGTCCCCAGGCCAGTGGGCATGTGGGCATGTGGGCACTCCCTCCTATCAGTGGCATCTGATTGCTCTGCTGCTTCCTTCTCTGATTCTTCCCGCTGTCTGGATCTCCCTCACATGCCTTTGCTTTCCGTTGCTTGGACGCAGCTAATGTCCCTGATGTTGACATTATTCTTACACACGCACGCACAAACACACTCTCTCTCTTGCTCTCTCTCTCTGTCACACACACACACACACACACAAAGACACACATACACACACAAACACACATACACTTGAGACTTTTGTTCTGCTCTCTCTCTTTTTCTCTTTCTGTCTTTGGTTATTTTGGTTATTTGGCGTCCAAGGTGTTTGGACATGGGTTTGAGTCTATGCTAAACTCTTCCATAAACAAGATCTCAGTCTACACTCTTCCAAAGTCATTCTTCACTCTGTCCTTGACTCCATTTGACGTGTCTCAGTCATGGTGCTCTGCAGGCTCTAAGTGCCTTTGAACAGTCTAATGCAACGTGGCTTGTACTGAATGAAACACAGCAAGACATAATGGGGTCTGTCTTATCTGTCCCAGCTGTGGTGAGACAGCAACAAGCAACTCTGAGCTCTGAGTTTAAACCCAAGAAAAACAACAAAAAAAGAAAAACTTTTCTAGGAATATTGACCTGTAATCCACCTCAAGACAGTGTGTGTGTGTGTGTGTGTGTGTGTGTGTGGAAGGGGGGGGGGCTTAGTGGCGCAGTGATAAACTGGTGGACATGGAAGTCTACATAACCCGGAGCAGAGAGGACAAAAACTCTCTCTTCCTCTCCCCCTCCCTCTCTCTCTCTCTCTGTCTTTTGTTCCCAGCCTCCGAAGACAAGCAATCAATCTTACATCCTCACTTATTACAGAAACAGCTCCTTCCCCAGGTCGTTCAGTTCCGCGTTACGCTTTTCTGAGAAGTTATCGAGCGTCCAACAAAAACAGTGTTTGAGGTCGGTGTGTGCACGGCGACTTGAGTCAGACCAGGAGCATTGACATGGGGGGTAGAATGTGCTTAGGAAGGTGGAGGGGGATTGAGTGGGGGAACGCAGTGGCGGAAACAGACGGACGTTTGGTACACGTACAGAGACAGCCGTGAGTGCAAGCCCCGGGGGTCTGAGGGTGAGCAGTGTCAGGCTGAGGAAAAATTAAGGGGGGGAAGAAAAAAGATGAAGTTCTTCCCAGACCATAAATATGTAAACAAAAGCAAAAGTAATTTTAAAAAGCGGTGAATGAGGGAGATAAAAACTGAGTTAGAAAAAAAGAAAAATGGAGAGGAAGAATGAAGAAAACCCAGACTGAGAGAGAGATAAGAGGAGTATCAATTGCTGTATAACAAACTCAAGAGCAAAGGGAGGGAGGATGGGAGAGAGGGAGTGTATTCTTCCTGCCTTTGAGAGGTTAGGTATGGGTTGTTGCTGCTGTTCTTGGTAGTAGCAGTCGTGATGGTGGTTGGGGTGATTGAGAGGGGGTGCAGGCATTGTGTTCTGACATGGGGATGTCCCCTTGTGATGTCAGTACAGTGGACATTGGGAGGAAGTGACACAAGGAAATTCTGAGAGGACACACAGCTATCACGCGGGCAGCCATGCAGGGGTGGAATTGGAAGTAGGGGTCAGAAGAGTTGCACGTGGTGGACTGGCAGGATAGTCCACTGTCAGGGATTTCCTGATAATACACACACACACACACACACACACACACACACACACACACACACACGTCAAGGGATGACCAACTCCCATGGCTGTGCAGATATCCTCAATGTAAACATGCAGCTAAGCTTACAGCCAGAGGCCGCAGGTCTACCAAGCGTCGGACATTATTGCATCAGAGCACCAGTGCATTGCTCTGGAGAACATCACCGCTATCTCCTCCATTTGGACGTCAATTTAGATACCCGGGGTACATACAAAACATACAAAAAAAAGAAAGAAAGGAAGATAAACAAATTGAGTAACTGCCCATGTGTGTTTTAGGATGTTTGCATTCCACCAGAAGGCTTAGGGTCCTTCAGTAAATAAAGGGACAGTGGTCTTACGCAAGCTGGTCACATTTGCGCCAAGAGATCATCATATTCCCTCCTCGCCCCTCCCTCATTGGATATTTGATTGTGTTTCAAGCATCAAGGTTTTATGTTTAGTTTATGTGGGCGACAGAAAGTGTGTGAGATCTGGGGGTGGAAGAGCTTGTTGAGTATGAGGGAGTGAGTGTGGGATTGTTTCTCAGCTTTCTTGGAAAATGACTCAAAACATATCTGTGAACATCATGGCTGGCACAATTGCAGCGCAGTGAATAATGTACCATTAGGTTCACTTTCCTCAGCTCCTGTTCCTACAGCCTAAAATGAAGCGAAGAAATCTCTTCAAACTTGAAAGCAACTGGACCACTTCATCCACTCAGCACAGGTTTTACACTACCTCCAACTTTACCATTTTCTCAACCAAACAGATTTTCAAGCAATTTTTGCCCTATTTTCCCACCATTGTTTTGCACTAGAGATTTACAGACTCTTTTGTTTATTGTACAACCCTAAGGGACCCTCTTAAATCCGAGACAGGCCGCGGACATGAAAGTTACATGTTTCCAAACGTGTGTTCGGAATCTGTATCTGTGTGCAAGTTCCCAACTGCACCTTGACTCATTGCAGTGGGTCTGTTTGGTCTGGAACATGAGCACAATGCTGAGGAGCCAAACACAATCTATTCTCGTCCTAGAGGCCGGAAAGCGGAGCACTTAGTCAAACCAGTCATAGAGATGAAACAGCCTGGTGTGTTGAGAAGGACACAGCAGCATAACCCCGTCTGAAGACAGTCCACAAGTTTGATGGATGAGAAGCGAAAAAACCCTAATTAGATAAAGAAAAAGCGAGAGAGAGGTTTAGGGAGAGAGAGAGAGAGTGATGGAGGAGGAGGAAGACGTAATCATTTCACTCACTTAGCTACTCACAGAAATCCTGATGAAGAGACACAGCCCACACAAAATCAATTAACCCCTCGACCGGTGACGTAGCGCGACTGGCCGGGTAACGAAATATCGGCCTCCTGTGTCTCCTGTGGGTGTGAAGAGGGCCTCTGGCTGGAGATGACAGAGACCGGCCGCACCTCGCACCACTCACTCACTCTCGACCCATGAGTCAGAGGGGCAGGGGAGCGCTCAAGATAAAACACCAAGCACTGGTCAACGACACCCAGCACCCCATCCTGCAGCCCCCCCTGCATACGTCAGCCTGCACAGGCCGCCTGAGTGAGACCTGAGGAGACCCTGCTGCCCCCGCTTGTTCTCTGAAGCATCACTCTTTGATACATAGTTCTCTTTCTGGGGGTGGGGGGGTTGGGGGGGCGGTGGCAGAGCAAACAAATGACTCCTCCCAAATTACAAAATTACTCAAACATTACTTTGCTCTCCCACTTAAAATACATCCACAGCATTTGAAATGAAAACATTCTCTGTTCAGACAAGCAACAATCAGAAATGATTTCCGTCCATATTACATCCCTTAATGTATGTCACATCACCCATGCTGATCTTGAGGCCAGTTCACATTCATGTCAATGTAATACGAACCATCCCTCGACATGTTGCCCGATGGTTAGGTTTGAACTTGCTGCAAGGTTACTACTGGAAAGCTGTGGTAGATGTGGGCTCTAGAGGGGGTGTTGGCACATGGCATGACAACCCCCCTTCTGCTCACCTGTGTCCCAGAGCTACACTGGTCATTGACCTTACCTCAGCTGGGCAATGACCCTGTACTCATTTCAATTCATCTCCATTATATATGTGGACTGGCTGTGAGCTCGGGGCCTTGGCTGGGCTGGGTTGGGTTAGGCAGCTCAGGTTCTGAGTGGGTCATGGGCATCTAGGCAAGGTCAGGGAAGGACACCTGGCAGGAAAACAACCCTCCACTACACATAACCCTCCTCCCTAAGAGAGAGAGAGAGGCCAAGAGATGGATCTGTCAGCACCATTGCCACTATGGTGGGTGTCTCCCAGGCATGACTATGTTGTTGCCCTGCCTGCTTTGGTGTTGACGGCTGCTGGTTAAGGAAGGAACAGCAGTGCCTCGCCAAACCATGTCAGGGAGACAAAAGGAGTTTGTGCCGGGCTGGACCATGTAGGAAAAAGACAAACAAACTAATAATCAGTGATGTCGTAAAACAATTAGGCAACAACATTTCACTTGGGAAAATAAACAAATAGCTTCTGAGTCAGCTTTCATTACCACATAGGGAAAAAAACTAACTGGCTCCATTGTGTCCCCACTGTAAAAGGAAATAATTTCTTCTTGATAGGAGGTAGTCCAACATCTGCCATATTTAAAAACAAAGATAGTGACTTTGTATCATTAAAATAACATCAAACTTCTCAGCTGAAGTGACTCTAAGAACCTTAAGTAGTGTTTTATTCTTTCCCTACTGTTGCCAAAGGGCAATAGCAGTGGTGCATTAAAAAGCGTTTCTTTAACCCAACGTTGTATGGCTCTAACTTTGAATTGGAGCATGAAAAATATTAAACAAACAACAACAACAAAAAAAAAAAATCTAAGTTTTTTTAATGTATATAATAATATACAATATACAATACTTTTCTTAGACAATAAAGTGGCCTGTATACCCCTCCTTAGCTTCTAGTCTAAGTCAGTCTATATAATGACCCAGGAGAAGTCGAATTACTGATATATCAAAACAATGAGCTCCTTTTCCAAGCCCATGGTTAACATGACCTGGGCAAATGAAAGGTCTTCCTGTCTCCAAGAGGTCCTTTGCATTTGTCACCTTCTGCAGCAGGAAGGAAATCCCTTAGAGAGCACAAGAGTCTACTAGCCAGAAAGGTCTGGGAGAGTGATGCTGCAAAAGCCTCAAGACCCTCCAGAAGCTCACCTGATATTTTAGTTACATTAGTGTGACAACTAAGGTGATTATTTCAATGAAGAAAACACCTTACAACAATTGTAGTGTTGTGGAACACACCCTTAGAAATGGATGTATTTACGTACCTGACCTGCAGTCTGTTAAGTGGGCTGTAAGAGTGAATAAGTTCTTGCTTGTAATAATGTACCAAGTCTGTTTTAGAGACAAATTTCTCATTTTAAAACTGTGGCATGTTGTTCTCCTTCTTTGTGTCCAGGAATTGGTGTGCATACGTGCATCGGCGTGTGGTGACGATGGCCGTGTCCTGTGGGACGGAGAAGTACACCATCAAGTCCCAGAGCCCTTGCCCCAGCGGCTCTCCTGACTGCCAGATCATTATGTGAGGGCAATACACCAGCCACTCGCCACATACCTTTGTCACACACACAAACTAACATATGCATGCATACACACACATTTGGTGTGTTTGTGTCAGCCTCTAATGGCTGTCAGATGCTACTTGCAATCTTTTAAACCTTGTGGTGTGTTTACTGTAGGTACAAACTGTCCACACGGCCTGTGTACCGAGAGAAGCAGAAGATCTTCACAGCTCTGCTATGGCGCTGCTGCCCTGGCCATGGGGGGGAGAACTGTGACGAATCAGGTATAAACGCACATGCTTACACACATAAACCCTCATACATACTCACAATACACTTACATACACACAAACACACTTACACACACACACACACACACAAATAGACACACACACAGACACACACGCACACATGAATCCCCACATTAATCAACATGCAAAACCATTCATCAGTACCACACACTGATCAAAACGTGCTGTTTTGACACTCCACACACAGGATGCACCTCAGCGCAATCTCGGCAATGCAGCTAAGTTTCCATCAGCACAAGGCCAGCCTGGAGATTTAGAGCCATCTTTTCCAAGTGCTAATATAGTCCAGATTTCCTGTGTGTGCACCAGCGGCACGCTTCCCTGGAGAGGTGCACACTTGGGAATGCTGATCTTGAGGCCAGTTCACATTCATGTCAATGTAATACGAACCATCCCTCGACATGTTTCCTGATGGTTAGGTTTGAACTTGCTGCAAGGTTACTACTGGAAAGCTGTGGTAGATGTGGGCTCTAGAGGGGGTGTTGGCACATGGCATGACAACCCCCCTTCTGCTCACCTGTGTCCCAGAGCTACACTTGTCATTGTCCTTACCTCAGCTGTGCACACTTGGGAAGGCGTGTGTGTACCAAATCTCTCGCAGGCAAACCCAATAGAAGTGACATATTTCCTCCTGCACCCCCATACTCCCCACCCCCACCCCCACCCCTTCTCTTTCGCTCACTCCTCCGTCACTCTCTCTCTCTGTAGTTCCAGAAGACCAGGCCCCAGACCCTCAGTCTCCCACTGTGGCAGGTAGAACCCATCCTGGAGGACCCCCTGCCCATCATTCAGGTAGGCTTCTCTCACCTGGTCACCCTGCTCTCTTATCAGACGAGCCAGAAACAGGAAGTGCCTCTTACCAGCGAGGGCCAAATAGTTTATCTATCTTACACCTCAGCCAGATTTCTGGCTAACTAGGGGGGATGATGGTTTTGGGGCCAGGAGTGAACAAGGCTTTAGCCACGAGAGAGCCAGCAGGAGTGAATGTTTGTGTTCCAGCATGCTGGACTGTGGGAAGGTCATACCCTCCCCTGGAAGACAGGAAAGGGTGTGTGTGTGTGTGTGTGTGTGTGTGTGTGTTTGTGTGTGTGTGTTTATACGGAGCTCAATAGAGGCATTAAGCAAGGCCACAAGTAGGGCGTTGCTCATGCAGGCTCTACCTCAAAACAAAAAAACAGCCACAAACTCAAAACAACACAAAAACATCACACACTCTCCTGGCTAAACTAATGGCGAGTCCAGACCAGCAGTTAAATACCAGGGCCCCTAAAAATAAACCCCTGGCCTTTTCGCAGCGGCTTCAGGACACAAACAAAAGCAGGCTGGGACAAAAGAGTAAATTCCCAAGCTGCTGACCAGCTTGCTCTAAGACCCTCTAGAATATTGACCAGGCTTTCCTAGGGAGAAGGCTCCCAGATAATTGGTCCTTCAGCTCCACTGGAGTCAGAGAACCAGAGCAATGCTCTCGCTGTCTTCCTCTTCATCTCTCTCTTTCATACACATAGGCCTACACACACACACACACACACACACACACACACACACTCTCTTTCTGTCTTGCATACACATAGGCATTACATTACACATACTTGCACACACATAACAGACGCAAGCACACACACACACATAGAAAGAGACAGAGACACACAATGTTTTGCTCAGGAATAAAGCAAACCAGCCCTACAATTTTCACTTTAAAAACGCTTCGCTTCACTGTCATTCCACTCAGTTAGCGCCAAACAAAATGGACTGAATGCAACACTGATTTTTCAGTATGCTCGGCGGAGCATGTAGTAATCTCTATATCAGGACTATTTAATCATTGGTGAGTGCTTCCATGGGTGTCAAACTGATTACAATAATCTATCAGCTGATGTAAAGCATTGCATTGAGTATAGATTGCTTCCTTTCCTCCTTCAGGAACACAAGGATATCCACAGCTTATCAGGGACCCCACCTGGGAGCAGAATGACTTTGAGGTGTCGGGCAGTGAGCTCTACGAAGCCCGCAGGACGCCAGCGGAGAATGACACGTCTGCGGACCTCACCTACGACTACCCACAGAGCCCCCAGACAGACCATGACCACCGACAACACGTCTACGACCTAGGAGGTATGCTAGCTGAAGTACAGATTTGATATCAGATCAGATATCACATTTGCTTCTTCTAGATTCTCCAGAAGGATTCCATCAAATAACATTCCAGAGAGCTGAAGACATTATTTTAAAAGACCTGAACCAAACATAGGCCTACTGTATGTGTCTGGAAAGAGTAAATGAATGGATGCTTAATGGATGAATGCGTTTGGATGAGTAGACAGCTGGAAGAGCTAGTTATCTGGTGGGAAGGTGAACACAAGTGCACCTCTATCCTCCATAATGAGTTATGGACCAGTGAGAGCACAGAGTTTATCTATGCCGTTTCCTTTAGAGCTGAAACTCTGGCCAACTCTATTGCCTGCCTCTGCCAGTAGACTCACAGGACCCCACACCAGATTTGCCTGGAGATTACCAGAGATTTTGAGCTGAACTGCTATCTTAATTGACGTAGTACGCTGCCAACCAGACAAATTGCTCCCACAAACCTCAGATGAAGCTGTTAAAAAAAGGATCTGAAAACATTCACTGATATAGACATTTTTATGTTTTCCTACAACTCATTTAAACACAAGATTTAAAATAGTTGACTTGGACATGTAAAATATAGACACAAATCAAAATATTGGTGTGCGGGCTTCCGTCCACCCGACACAGCCTCCAGAGATTTTATCAGCTGCAGTCTAGTCAGCAGTGTGTTAGTCTCCTCCATATCCTTAAACAGAGAAGGAGAGGAGGGGGGCTGTAGGACTAGGAAGGCAGTAAATATCCCTGACCTCAGAGTTGTGCGCTGAGCTGGGGTGTGGTGTGTGTGTGTGTCTGTCTGTCTGTGTGTGTGTGTGTGTGTGTGTGTGTCTGTGTGTGTGCTGGGGGTTAGGGAGGTGGGGTGGAATTTTGAATCTACGACAGGGAGCATTTCCACGCTCCCGCATGGACTCCTCCTCATCTCGGTGTCCCATGCTCTTCCGCCAATCCCTCACCCATGCCCCCCCCCCCCCCCAAACACACACACACACACACACACACACCCTCCATCGCCTTACTGCTTCCTCCACAGGAAATCCTCTCTTTCTTCTGACCAACAGAAAGACCGTGGCTACACATTGTCTGCGTGGGAGCGTGATGTAAGGATGCTGTGGGAATGACACGGGGGTTCAGATATAGAGCCGGCCCTTGCTTCTCGCATCCGCACGCTGTAGGTGACGCATGTTTCCTGAATGGCGTGGTGGTGTAAATTGTGTCCATTACACCAGCGGTCCAGCTATGTCTACTAAATACGTCAGTCCAGTCTTGAAAATGAAAGCACAAAAAGAGCATTCAAATGTCACTGTGATCACAGCCATGAGGGGTGCTGTGGCAGAATGGGACAAAGTGCTCATAGCATAAACCCGGTAACCCAGGTTCGAATTCGAACCCAAAGTCTTTTCCTAATTTCTCTTTTTCTCTCTCTCTCTCCCGTTCGTTCCCTCTCAATCTCTACTGTCTGAATAAGGCAAAAAAATTGACTAATAAAAAAACTGACAAAGTACTGTTTGAAGCTGACCACACACAGCTATGTCCACTGAATACGTCAGCCCCGAAAACGTCTCGAACGTTGTCTTGAAAAAAATTGGAAAGCACAAAATAAACAGTCAAATGTCACTGTGACCACAGCTGACCATCTGTGTTATTGTAGTAACAAATTAAGTAATAGTGTTTGAAGCTGACCACACACATACTTTAGGAGGGGAGAGGTGTATGGGTTTTTTTTTATAGAATTGGGTGATTTCTTTTGGCTGTTAAGGGACCACCCTCTCGATGACCTTGTGTCCCACTGCTGGGAGGAGAGAGGGAGCAGAGGGTCTGCATGTCCTATAGGAGACCCAGCTCATCTCCTGCTGGAAAGAAAACAGTCAAGGGGTGATAAAATGGCCCCTGGGTGGCCCTGTGCCGCATGCGTGCGCGCACACACACACACACACACACACACACACACACACACACACATCTCTGAGGGTATGCAGATCCTCTGTGCAGCACAAGCCGAGCCTGGATCCTGTCCAGATATCAGGCGGACGGCGTGTGGTACGTAGACAGGGGGCTGTATGTCACATCCTCTCTCTCTCTGCCTTAGAGCACACATGGGTGTTCACACACAATCAGCACCAAACACATGCTTATACTCTGTTAAGGACAGGAAAAACACACATACACAGGAACACATAAGCATACAGTGTGTACATACATGTAGACAAACACACACACACACAAAGGGACCTAAACTATTTCTCAACATGTGAAGAACAGCTGCACACACACATGTTAACAAACATCCTCCATCATAAGGAATGTAGTCTACTTATTTGCCTTCTTGTGTCTCTGCCCTCGGTAGCTACATGCAGCTACATGTACTACTAACAAAAGTAACACATGTACAGATTCCAACATAGGATTACTCACACGCACAAACACACACACACACACACACACACACACACACACACACACACACACATCCACATTAATAGGATTCTTGTGAAAGCACTAGGCTGCTGGGAGATGATTTAAAAGAAGCAAGTCATGACAGTATCCACTAGAGACATCCTACTGCATTATAAACAGCAAAAATTTCCAACATGAAATCACTGTGTGACCTGACACAGACACACACACACACACACAATGAAAGGAGAAAAAACTATGCATGGGGTGGATGATGGCTGAATATTTCACATGAACTATTTTTGGCCTGTGACAAAAAGTCTTTTGTTTTATTTAACAATGACACCCATATCAGTGGACACAGAGTGACAATAACAATAACGAGCTCAAATCTTAATTAGTCTTGAATGTTCAGATACATTGCATTTTTCTTCTTTTTTAGGTCATTACAAACACCATCACAATTTGTCTGCATTTATATATTTGTAAAAAAAAAAAAAAATAAGCTTAATAGCAGGGCATTCTGTAGCAACATAGACAACGGAGATTGTTCTCAAATGGTTCCGTTTACTTGTAGCCTACCTGTCTCTATTTGTTCCCCACTAAATAACAATTCATTATAGTTCATTACATTTATATAGTGCCTTTTGAAGGCACCTCCCTAACCACCACCAATGTGTAGCACCAATTTGGGGGATGTAGAGCAGCCATTATGCACCAGAATGCTCACCGCACATCAGTTTGAGCCAATTACAATGACGGATGATTACAATGATTAACTACAGCATTAACTGTTACAAATATAATATATAACCTGATTATTGGTCAGCCCTGGTTTTATTCCCAGACTTACCACCTCAGGTATCCTCTTTAGCATAATTCAAACAGGACTGTCAACAGTACTGTATAAAACCCCTGGGTCTCACTCGCTAACCGCCCTCAAGGAAAAATTTCTCAAGATTTTGCATTCACCAGTGTTTTCTTATCTGATATTTGTACATAGATAAAAACAAAATCTATGCACACTTGAACCTTTGCACAGTGATTACTTTGTGCCAAATTATTGTCTGTTGCATTTTCATCAATTCTGCAGTTGTAAAACATTTTTAGAAAGATATTAGTGAATGAGGCCCATTGTTCTGGCTTCATGTACACCTCTGAATCCATCTCTTTTTTTTTAGGTGCTGTGGACATAGAACTGGATGCTCATCCCCTGCCCCTTTCCCCCTCTCCTGGGCTTCTGGCCCTACCACACCTGGCTAGTCTGATCATGGCCCAGCTCCAGCCGGTCCTGGATGGCTTCAACAATACCTTGGAGCGCCTCTCTCTGGAGGTGGGGGGTCTGTCCCGTGACGTGGCAGAGCTCAAGCTCCGACAGGAGGAGACGCAAAGGGAGCGAGGAGGGGAACCAAACTTCAATCATGAGACTCTGGGCCACGGCACTGGGGAGACGCAAGGGCAGGAGTACCTGACCAGCCGCTATGACTTCCTGGAGAGGAAGCTGGAGGAGAACTTCCAGCAGATCGAGGAACTGCAGAGGCAGTTGGATGAAAGGCTGCATTCCCAGCATGCCATGCTTCACTACAACCTGACCAACTTCAAGGCTGACATTGACGCCAAGATTAAACGGCAGCAGAAGAATTTACAGGTGAGGCCCAACAAACAAAGCAATGTTTGATAGCAGTTGAGCATGCTTTTTGTTCCTAAATCTGAAAATACTTAATTGATGTCTTCATAAATTTTAGATCCTAGATTTAGCAGGAAACTCAAAACTTATGGGCTATTGCTTTTTAATGCATTGTTTCTCACTGTCACTATTACTATCTAGAGTGATTGGATTTGCGTAGCGGTTAAGGAACCAGGCTAGTGGTAGCGTAGTGGTTAAGGAACCTGGCTAGTGTGCAAGTAGCCTGAAAAGTTGTGGGTTTGAATCCCAGCTGCCACTGTTGTGCCCTTGAGCAAGGCACTTGACCCTAAATTGCTCTAGGGGAGACTGGCCCTAAATAATTGATAGCTGACAAAATGTAAGTTGCTTTGGATAAAAGCGTCTGCTAAATGCATAAATATAAATACTTGGCCTTGACTTGGTCTCAGCCCACAGTAGGAGGAGAAGGACTCGACCTTGAGACCATCATTTTTCTTGTTTTTGTCTCGACCCTTCAAAGACTCATCTCAACATACCGGTCTTGTCCCCATCATTAGGCTAGAGCATCCATAACACAAACTCAGAGACCCTGGTTCAATTCCAACCCAAGGTCATTATCCTCCCTATACCAACCCATCCGCACCTTACACTCTAGCAATGCACACCTCCTTTTGACCTCCTCATTGTCGTTTCATGGGTGACAGGGCATTTGGCGTGGTTGGCCCTAAACTCTGGAACACACTCCTACTTGCACTACGTCAATGCACTTTCATTGTTGACACCGATGACAATAAATCTATCTATCTATCTACTTTCAAATCCATGTTAAAAACTTAAAAACTGTCAATCTTTTATCACTATAGTGTCTTTACCAAGCGTCCTGTGTCCCTACATATTGTCTCTGTTTTGTTTTATAACTGATCTATGTCTTGTTTTACTGTAGTGTCCTTGGGTAACTTAAAAGGCGCCTCAAATAAAATGCATTTTTGTTATTATTATTATTATTGTTATTATTATTTCCCAACACTTCGCTATCTCTGTCTCTCCCATGTGTTTCCTGTCAGTCTCTACTATCCCATCTGATGAAATACCCCAAAATAACCTCCCACATGTATCCTGCAGATGAATCTTCAGGCTCTGAACTCATCTACTGAAGAGTTGAAGCAGACCCAGGAACACCTTGAGGAAGAACTCCAGCGAACATGGGAAACACCCATCGAGAGACCAGTCATCCCTGTTCAGAGCCAGCCAAGCAGCTCAGACACAGCGATCTGGGAGGCCATCACTCGTCTGGATGAGAAGGTGGTCAATAACACGGTGAAGGTGGATGCTTTAAGCGAGGGGCTACAGATGACGGACGCGAGCGTCTCAACCCTGCAGGAGGACCTGGACGAACTGGAAGACAAAATCAAGGCTACGGGCCAGCGGAGCCAGGTTCTCTTTATGGAAGTCGGTCTGGAGGTGGATGCGGCTCGGACAGTGGTACTCCAAAGGGTAGGGGAGCTAGCTAATAACTTGACCATCCAAGGTGAACAGCTGGTAGAACTGGAGAACGACATAGACCATTTGTACAGGCAGTTCTATGCTAACGTCAGCTCAGGCTGCAACTGTCAGGCCTCAATATCTCACTTGCAAGAGACCATTTCCAATGTCAATGCCATTGCAAACGAGAATCGGTTGGCCCTTCAAAGCAGCACGCATTCGAAGCCAGATATGTTGAGCGACTGGATGCCATCTGTGGAGGACCTGAAACAAGGGCTAGGTCACGTACAGAGCGCACTGGCTTTTGAGCAGGAGAGAACCCGGGCCCTGAACTCCAATGTGTCCTCACTACAGGCCTCACTCCTGGTCAACCAGCAAGACATCCAGGCCCTGCAGAACAAGGAGGACGAGAAAGAAGCAGATGTCCAGCGCCTCCAGGGCTCATTCAACTCCCTGCTGAAGGATGCCCTCCGGCACAGCGAGGTCTTGGAGATAGTGCTTGGCATGGAGGTGATGGAGTTCTTGGACTTGCCGAAGGAGGAGCAGATGGACAACTCCATCCCAGCTACAATGAAGTTGATCCGGGATTTGAAGGAGCAGCTCAGTCCAGCAGACCAGCCCTCGGTGCTGGCTAACCCTTGGACACCACAAGGACTCACAAAGAAAAGTGAAGACAGAGACTTCAAAGATCTCCTATATGGTGAGCCAGAGGATGGCCAGGATTACACAGAAAGTGATTTCTGGAGCCTGGACAAGGCTGTGGAAGAACTTGCCTACAAGGTGAGGAGGATCGAAGAGCAACCCTGCCCTGCTTCCTGCTGCAACTGCACCAAGGACACCGCCACCCCAAGCAGTGTCGAGGGGAAACTGCAGGCAGAGGTCAACTCCCTGCGCCAAGGTCTTGAAGATCATCTGCAGTTATTCAAGAGCGTCTTCAGCAACACAGAGAGTCTCAAGGGCCCTGAGGCCTCACTGGATCTGGATAAACTGTCTGCGATGATGCAGCGCAAAGAGGCCAAGCAGCAGAGGAGGAAGCAGAGGAGGGGCAGCCATAGGGCAGAGAGGGATGCATCTCTTGAGACTACAGGTAAATAGTGAACAAAGTAACACACATATCTCTAAATAAGGAAGACTGAAAAGGTGTCTTTTTCTGGGGAAAAAATCTATAAAGTATTATATTACCTTTATTATAAATATTCTATTTACCTTTAAAAAGGTCTTTTTGTTGCCCATTCACTAGCTCCATTTTAGCTCAGTGGTTTAGGCCTAGTCACACTTAATAAAGTAGCAGTGGTCTGTTATTAAACTGGCTCAGCACAATACCTTTTTTTTTAAATCACTGAAATTCTGATTTCCTAATGTAGTGGTTGTGGTTGGATCAATTTTAGTGGGTACTCAAAATAAATCTGTTTCTGCATTTATTTTGATGTACCTGAACTTTAGGCACCAGCACCAGCATAAAGTTCAGGTACAGACTATACATGGATGGACGAAGATCTAAAACTATCCATAATACAACCCTCTATATGGTTCAGTACCAATACAAGTTCACAATTTGTTTTATGCAGCGATAATTATACAGAAATATTCACTGTTATAGCAAACTGTCTGTGGGGCATGGGGTACTTGGTAGGGATAGAATGTCTTTGAGGGTACACCACCGTTTAAAGGAGACATGAATGAATGGATGAACTGAGTAATGTAGGCTACTTTGTCTGATGTTAATATATATGATAAAAATTTATTCACTTTTAATTCATCAAAAATAAGCTCAAGTGCAATTCTACAAGCATAATTAAAAACCCATATTTACACTGGGTATTAAAATGGTCCTTTTGGCAAAATGACCTCTTTGGGAAACGCAACTGAAAAACAATTGCTTTGTGCTATTTAACATCACATGTAGGCTTTGTTTTAATCCGCCCATGTTTTAGTTGCTATGTCTAAATTCAAGATTTTCATATGAAGGAGGGCTCAACCATGCCTCATGTTCATGATAGCTCTTTTGCATGTACAACCTTTCCTAACTCATCAAAGCCTAAGCAAATATGGTTTTCCATTCAATGTCTCTTTTAAAGTTTGGGAGCCTCAACCAATGCTCGGCTTTTCAGCTTTTCATGGATCACGGTCTCCCTCTAGTGACAGCAAAAATAAAGTTGGTTTTCACTGTGTACCATAATGTAGATTGAGACGTACACAAGAGTACATTTTTCAGAACTCCCCCAATATATATATATATATATTTAAACGTCTATTCTAGATACTCAAATTTTCTTTTTCTTTCTCTTTTTTTTCTTCTCAGCAGCCCAATCAGACAATCCTCTTGCATTCATTTCAAGTACCAAGAGTGGCAGCAGTAAGGACGGCCCGCTGATCTTTGAGGACATCATTCTGGACCGTGGCCAAATGTACTCAGCCTCAACCGGAATGTTCCGTGCACCGGTCAGGGGACTATACCTCTTTGTCTTGACGCTAGACTTTGGACCGGGAGCGTCTTTGGCTCGACTAATCAGAGGTGAAGGGGATGTGGCAGCGAGCCTCCATCAAAGCCAAAATAAGCCAATGGGACCTTCCACCCGCGTATGTCTCCTTCAGCTCGAGCCGGGCGAGCAGCTGTACATAGAACTGTCTCAAGGCACGCTGGAGGGCAGCAATCCACAGGACAATACTTTCACCGGGCTATTGCTTTATCAGACCACATGAGGGCACTCTTCATATTTCACAGAACCGACTGAGTCTAAGGGAATATGTTTTGAGATGACAGGCATCTGCTGCTAACTCACAATTTCATTATGATGCAGGGCTGTTGTTATAACGCTATTTTGGTCGCAATATATGGTTAGCCATTTCCAGTGAGCACATTTACTGTGTCGCAAGGAGCATAGTAACGGATGGCTGATGAGCTGACCTCTGACCTCCGATGTAAATCAGTTTGGAGAGAGAGAATAGAACACTGAGACACTGAGACACAAGACATTGGCAGAAGCAGTGCACCTCCCATATTACTTTCTGAACTGCATAATAATGATCTACACTTTCTGGGGCATTTTTGGTATAGCCCACTCCACTTAGCTGAAGCTGTTAACGTAATATCTTTAAATTAAATTTAAATTCTATCGAGGCACTGAGTAATATTCCTAATAGGCTACCCCTAATACCCAAACATTACTAAGTAAGCACAAATGTTTCTACATTTGCAGAAATTTACATCGCAGAAACTTGTGTTAGTTGTACTGTTTAATGATTACAAATGCAACAAGCCATGTGCACTGATGCGGCTTTCTTTAATCTGTTAAAGTTTCAGTTAAACCCAACGTGGATAGGCCATATCCCACAGTTGTTATGGTAGTAGTGGAAGTGAACCAGTCCCTATCTTTGTTCTGAGTGACCATATGAAAGTCTTTTTTACAGCCACTTCATTTATGTTTGCATATTGCGTAGCCTACACTGAGTTATTTTCTATGAGAATCAACCAAGCCAGTGCTTGGTATGGCTATTTCTTTGTAAAGCAAGCTGTTTATGTCCTTATTAAAGGTGCAATCCTTGATTTTAATACACTTTCTATTAATCTGATACATTTTTCTCATAGCCATAGCTGCTATGTGTAGTTATTGTGGAATAGTTTGGGTTTTGCCATTAACAATCCCAACCAATTAACGCATTGTTTAATGTAACACCAGGCAACATTTAACGCTATCTTTAGGTTAGCTTTATAGTCGATGGTTAAATGGCTCATAACGGGATGAATGGAGGCTCTCTCAGCCCCTCTATCGAATTCTAGTTCAGTTATGGGCCTACCACTTGCAGCTCCTCATCACCCAGCCGCTGTGTAACAAAACTGAAACTGGATCAAGCCGAAATCGTGTAATTGCCTTGTCAGTCAACATGACTCTACGAAGATGATCGTGGATAGTTTCTATTCTTTGGTTTGCAAACAAATCCACATGTTGGTGACAATTTGGTACTAATTAAAAATGCCAACTGTAGAGGGAGCTCCGTAGCTTGAAAAAAATCGCAGGCATGTCTGGTGTGCCTTTAAGGAACACAGAGGGAGGGTGTAAATTGATTGCTGAGTTCAAGCGTCACTTGCAAACTGTCTCTAATACTTCCTCAGAGAGTGAGTCAGCCAGCATAAACACGTCACCTTGAGTAGACTCACAAAGACGACAACACTTAGTTCCTACAATGTCTGAAAATAAAAACAAAAAAATGAATGCGAATGAAGTGTTGTACAGTGCCAACAGAAAAGATAAAGAGGGATAAGAATATAAAAGAAGACAAGAAAATTACACTTCCCAGCCTGTTAGTCTGTCTTTCCTGGCCTGTGAGTGTGCAAGAGATTTGTGTACCAACACACAGGGAAGTACTGTCTATGTGAGTAAACATAGTATGTGATTTTGTGATGCCATTGTCTGCCATTGTGTGTGCGTGTGTGTGTGTGAGAGAGAAAGACAGAGGGGTGAGAGGTGGACCTCACCCTCTCCTAAAATTGGCATCTGTTGAGCATGGCCATATTACCATAAAATGCTCACGAGTGTCTTGTTGCTACAGTGACCTTGTTTTTTACAAGCCCAGCTACATACTGTTTTATGTATGCTATTTACTATTTATTCTCTGTTCATACAGATCAGAGGTGGAGGTTCCAGTTTTGATGTAGCAATAAAAACAATAGATCCTTACTACTTGTCATGACGGTATAGGGCATGCATAGGCACAAAGCCAACAACTCACTATGTACATCAAAGTTTTAAAGGATTGGGACCATTGATGATAATTTTTGAAATTATGTTAACTGACAAGGTAATATGAAGGTAATAAGATTCCATAATGCTAATGGAAGAGGTGCGCTCAGAGGCTAACCTTGCAAGTGTGGTTTGAAATGATAAGGGCAGCTGAGAGACCATTCATTCACCTTGTAGTCATTCAACCACCACAGCAACTACAAGGCTGGTAAATTAACTTAAAGCTCTTGCATTGTGTATAGTCTACTTTTAACTGTGGGCTGTAATAGACTGGAAGATTTTAATGACTTGATGCTCTGTTTGATGTAGACTTTTTTCTCCTTCCCCTCTCTCTTCTCCACACATTTGTCTTGCTCATCATCCAATGATAAGTGCACTCACAATCAATCAGTAGAGGGAGATAATTATGACCAAATGCAATTGTCACTGAGCAGTGTCAACATTAACAAAATTACACAATTATCAGATTGATCAGAGCATTGGTTGTCAGACTAGGGTACAAGTAGGTACCCCTAGGGGTACTTGGATCAATTCTAGGGGGTACACAAAATAATTTGTGAATGGGTTTTCAGCTATCACCAGCATAAAGATTACAAGGAAAAAGATCTTATACTCAGACTATCCTGCATACAATCCAATTGCTTCTACATTATTGTGTTCCATGTGATTTTGTGTAGCATTGTTTGTTTATGCAAAAATACTAATTGTTATAGAAAACGTCTGTGATGCAAGGGGTAGTTAGTAGGACTCGAAGTTTCACAGGGGATGTGTAATAGTTAAAAGAACTACTGAGATATAGTATCATACAAATAGCCTAGAATGGCCTGTGGATTGCCCATTTCAATAAAGGATTTTTAACAAAGTATCAGAGTGTCTCAGGTTAGACTATTTTCAAAGACACTGCTATGGACACAAGAAAATTTTCCTTAATAATTTGCCCTTTTCCTTTCAGAGCACATGGTAATACTCACTATTTGACCCAAGGAATCTCTTTTTACACAAATATCAGTCTTGCCCGGTCATTTAGGATAAGAAGAATTTACAAAATGTCATATGTGGGGTGCAGTATTCTGACCCAACCCTGTTTTGACTCTTTACTGCCTTAATCACTTGATAGTAAAGTTGGGCTAGCCATCCTTCCGCTCGATTATTATCTCCCTACAGTGCTAGTCTGGATTTGTCTCCAGTAACATTTTTATGGCATCCAATCAGTGAACAGAGGGAGGAGTTGTGAATGCTGAGCTAGAATGCTGTAAGTCAAGGGAGGCTATCAATCTAGGGCTGATCCAATCTTTTTAAACTTCACCACCTCCAGCATGCAATCATTTCTCACTGCTCAATGTCCAGACCCTCTGTACAAAATGAAGCGTAAGTACGAGGGGCTGTTTTTATTACCTGGCTTGGGCTGGGTGATGTGAAAAAATTTGATCACAATATATTTTCCCATATTGATTTTTATCACGATTAAGGGTGGACAATAAGGCTTAAAAGCTTATCAAAATTTAATTGCCTGGATGGGACAGAATCGCATTTACTTTTTCATTTCCCTTCCTAAGGGTGAATAATGCATTACCGGACACAAAGAGCACATTCCTGAAAAATGCGTGCCTTTCTCATTGGATGGCAACAGACAAACTTACAGATATCACACTTGAAATGATCAAAGGAACCTCCACAAAGTTGTGTACTAAAATAATGTTATTTACTTATAAAGTGATACAACGGACAGTCTTTGTACAGAGTATGTCTTCTTTAGTAAACTCATAAGGCACCTTTACAACCAGATGCTGTACAAAAAAGGCAATTACATATTAGAGGGTTAATATAGATAAATTTCTTGAATATTACACCAAAACATGACTAATTGTGGTTTTCTGGAGAAGCATATTTAAGTATCTACCAAATGTACATTATGCTTTATTCCTTAACTGCAAATTTTACAAATACAGGTTCTTGGACGTGCGAATTCAACATACACATGTGGACCTTCACACACACACACACACACACACCACACACACACACACACCACACCACCACCACACACACACACACACACACTCAATAGCTCTCAATTACAGATATACACACGCGTACACAAAAGAACATGTCTCCCTCCTCATGATACTCTTCATAACTATGAAACAATGCACAATAGTGGACATTCAATGCACTACTTTTCTCAAGAGATTAAAGACTGACATTAGAGACACTGTGGAAGTCGAGTAGCACCAAATCCTATATCTACTATGCTATAAGATGTACTCTGAGTATGCACTTGCAAAGCTATAGCAAAAGGGGCACAAGAAGATTAGGAAGCTACACAACAGAATGGATCAATGTTTGAGGGACAATCCATTGTTTGTGTGTGTGTTTTCGAATTATCATTCGATCACAACTTAGATATCGTCTTTCAATAACCACTCTATAAAGAGTTATAATACAGTTAAGTTAATCTTGAAATTGATTTTGTGTAATTTTTATATGTACAATGTGAAAGATGATGAGAACACAAATTAATGTTTTTTTTTCCTCTCTCTCAAAGAAAATGAATGAGTGTGCGGTACCAATTATCAAGATCAACACCAATAGAGCCTCACTCATTAACAACACATTACAGCAAATGGGTATTAAAATGTAGCATAACATTACAAAAAAAAAAAAAAACATCTGTCAGAGAACATCATGGAAAGGGGCAGGGGCAGAGTAGACATTTAAAGCAGTATCTGTGAACAGGAGTGAGGTCAGTTCTGAGTTAATTATTGCACAAGCATGAGTCTGTACTGATTCCTGTAGTTACTGTCTACTTGTGGGTGCATGGACAAAGTGCTGGGGGGGAAGGGGGGGGGGGCACATGATAGCATGATGACAAACCACTGCTTAAGCCACATCTCAAGCACTAGATCCATTTTGATATGCCAGGCACAGGCACAACCATCCCAATGAATTAGCATATATGAACATGGAGCAATGAAAACATTGTATTGCACATTTGATATTATGGACCATATTGAAATCCAACACCGTCTTTACACAGTTGTAAGGTTTTTGAAGAACTGGATCATGACTATGTGTTATATTACTTAAAGGGCATAATTATCTGCTGAATGTAAATGGGATTTTTTCTATGGAAATTAAAAAAAAAAAAAACTTTGCCAATGAGCCTGACAGAAACCCTGGATACCTGGATTTGATGTGAGGTCACCTTGCTTAGAGAAAAGTCTAATTAACTGAAGAGTAAGTACTCTTTGGACCTGCTTGCTGGAAGCTTGCTACACATTTAAAGCTTTTACAAGGTATGTTGGACATGAAACATTGGCATCATACTGTATAATAAATTGTATTTCTTCTTAAAGCAAGCACTATTACAGGAAAGTGAGAAGCTGACATGCACAACCAGAGAAGTTCATTTAATTTCATTCACAAGTTTTTTTTTTTTTTAAAGCAACCAATGCGAAGTCAAGCCAGGCACACATAGCTAAAGCATTATAGGAGTGGCTCTCCATTCAATTCACACTGGTTGCGTCAATTGTTAAATTGTATTGTGGGGTTGATTTAGCTTTTGCTGAATGACAAGCAAGCAGCAGCCTATCAAACTGCGTGTACTAGCAGAGACAGCAATCAATCAAATCATAGTATGCAAGGTGCTCAATGGTGACTTGCCAAGCGCTAGCGCTTGGGTGGCATCTGAGCCAGGGATAAGTGCTCTCGACCACTCGGAGAACATGCCCTCTCCTGGCGCCACATCACTGGAACACCTCGATGCCATCTCCCCCTGAAGCTGCCACATAACCGCGTACCAGGAACGGCTGTTTGAAAAAGGCCTCTGGATGTCACGACCCAAAATAGCTGTAAAAGTTGCATAGTAAGACCCCTGAGAACCTGCGTCCAGGCAGGCTGTATGAGGGGGGGAGGTGATGTCACTAGTGGGGCTCTCTGGACTCCTGTGGCAAGTACACCAGTTTTAGGCAGCATCTCGTACTCCATGGGTTGGTTTCCCAATATGATAGCTGCAAACCAGTTAGCAACCTCAGTGGTTGAGAACACATAACTGTACTGCAAACACCAAAGGTGCTGGGAAAACGTGTCCCAGGACACCTCTGTTGGTGTTGGGGAAACGAATCCCAGGACACCTCTGTGTGGTGTTGGGGAAACGCACCCCTGGACACCTCTGTTGGTGTTGGGGAAACGCACCCCTGGACACCTCTGTGTGGTAGACTAGTAATGTGTGTGAGTGTGTTCTTCCATCAGGCATAGGCAGATGTCTTAAGGCAAGCTCAGGATTAACCAGAAAGGCCTCTGCTCTGCCCCTGAGAGCAACATGGCTACAGTGTGGACAATCTCTGCTAACGTGTTCATGGACCAGGTTTTAAAAAAAACAAAAAAAAAAAGGGGGGGAGGGGTCAAACAGCTGCAGTGACCAATGGACAGCCTCTGGGCAAGGCCTCATATTTTCCATTTCCATTCTTTTCCATTAGTATAGCAACAACACATACACGTGTTGGACCAGGATGCCCTTCAAAATCACAATGCTCATGAGGTCTGGTGTTGGGTATAGTACCTTGATGTGTTATGGAAGGAGGCAGAGTTGGCACAGAAAATAAATGGATTAAGCTGGAATCTGGGGAAAGGAATCAATATATATACATATATATATATATAAAATAATAAAACAAAATAAAAATAAAATTGTGACAACAAATGATTGGCAGCAGAGGAATTTCACTAAGGCAGTAAGTTCGGTTTTTTGTTTCCATTTTGTTTGAGTCTCGGTGTGTAGTCTCATGCTCATCTTGTGATGTAGTGTGTGTGTGTGTGTGTGATTGGTTGTCCTTCCTCTTCTTGCACAGAATACAGCTTTCACGGAAAGCACTGAGGAAGACGACGGTCCTCTCCTGCTCTGGCCAGAGACATTGCTCGGGATGGAGATGAAGACACGCATGTGGCAACATCACAGCACCGAGACACAAATGCACACACACGCACACTCTCATAATCCACCCCAACACACATACTGGCGTGGCTTCCATTGTCCTCTGGCACAGTCAGCAGACCATGAATTAGCAGTGTACACTAACCAGCGACATCTGTGAGTGCTGTGTGTATGTGTGCGTGTGTGTGTGTGTGTATGGTGTGTGCCATCTCCTGTCTGCATGAGGAGTTCATCCAATGTCTCTGAGAAAAGCTCCAAGCCCTCCTCCTGACCAGAGCCTGGGAGTGTACTGAGTGGGAGCGAGGGATGGATGGGTGGGAGGGATAGACTGGAGAAAGGGAGAGATTGGAGTGCTCAGATTTTGATGTCTTGCGACTCCACCATCTTGGCGAGGGTCTTCTTGACTCGGAGGATGGTAAGCCGCGAGGCTGGGTTGTGCGCCCAGCACTCGGACATTAGCTTCAGCATGGCTCGCAGGCACTGGAGGAAGGAGAAAAACAAAACACCAAAATGAGACAAGCTCGACTTCCTCCATCTTACAAACATATGGTGACATTTCACCCCTGCATGTGGACTGTCAACTCCATGCAACAAGCAAAGCAATGCTTATTTTCGTCATGCAATGCAGTAGTTCTTTTCAACATCAGACGATGTACTTTGACTACTAACAGGGCTACAACAAAGTCTATTTTGATCCAAGATGATGCATAAATCTGCATTTCTGATGAGATGCACACATGATTAATAGATAGAGTTCAATAGAGTTCAATTCTCAGCTCAGCTTTGGAACATTTTATCTTCCTGTAGACTCTATGATTAAACATGAAAACACTGCCAACAAGGAGTTGAATTTGGGAGCGCTGCTAGATGCAGCGTCTCACTCGCTCTGGCTCAGCTAGCAAGCACTCGGTCACACTCGGCACACAAACTTTCTCCTGTTGTGATTCAGTATGTGTTCCTTCCCAGCGGAGAGGAACAGGTGAAGATTGAATCAAAAGGTCACATTGTACACAGCATGACGGAGAAAGAGGGCGAGAGAGAGGAGAGACTGAAGAGGCTTGACAAAGCCGTCCATGTGTGAGTGTGAAAACCGGCGAGGTGTGAAGAGTGTCTGGCGGTCACTGCCACTCACCTCATCACTGTTCCAGCGGTTGGACACAGTCGGCCGTAGACCTTTGACACACACCACCTCCAGCATGTCCTCGTAGGACGGGTCTGACGGCACCATCTCATAGTATGGCAGCTGGTACTCCTCAGCTATTCCTGAGACACAGTCAAAGAAACCTTCAGAATCTCCACAGCAAAAATTCTCAATGTGTTTATGTCCAATAACTAGGGCATCATGATTACACCAATGCATCAAATTAAGACGGAATTCTTTCGTTATCTATAACCTAACTGGTAGAAACTGGTAAAAACAATATGTATATTCATTTGTAAACCCTCAAAAGATTTACCCATTTTATGGGTTGTCAGATCTTTGGATTACACACATTTACTATATTAATAACCTGATGTGGAATAACTGTCAACGAAAAAGTTGTTCAGATCCCTTCAGATCAGACAGACATACCTCCGGTGACGCAGCGGCGAGCCATCTCCCACACCACCAGGCCGTAGCTGTAGATGTCGGCCATGATGTAGGCCTGGAAGTGGTTCTTGTTCATGGTCTCGTCCAGGACCTCAGGGGCCATATACCGCCGCGTGCCCACGCGTGTGTTCAGAGGGACGTCCACCTCATTGGTGTCACTATAACAACATATCACAACATAGCACTTGATTCAACAGGATCTGCCATAGGGGATTTATGACAATGACTCACCAAGAGGTCACCAAGAGTAGAAAACCATTTTTGATTTGGCTTTGAAGTAGGAAAGGTTGTGGCCAAAGAGCCATCATGAACATGAGTCATGGTTGTACCCTTCTTCATGGGTGACTTCAACAAAGCCTACATGTGATCTCAAATATCACAAATCAATTGTAGTTCATGTGTGGTTGCCAAAGATGGCGCCATTTAGCCAAAAGGATCATTTCAACACCTAGCCAAAATACAGGGTTTTCATTGAGGCTTGTGGGGCTGAACTCACATTTGATAAATCAAATTTGAATATATTCTATTTTAACATCAGTGAATAAAAGTACAATACTACATTCATCCATTCTGTGCACCATTTAATATTATATTGTATCATCACAACTCAAAAAGCATCAAAGTGAGCAGCAGCTACAGGTATTTACTACTGACAATCTAACAAACTGGTACTAATAGGGACGTATTATACAGAGATACAACTGGTATACTACAGAGATATATTCACTATGGGGAATCATTAAAACCGTTTATCACAAAACAGTACTCATGCGTATAGGGTGTCTATTCTCACCTATTGAACTTGACGGCCAGGCCAAGGTCGGCAATGCAGCAGGTGCCGTTCTTCTTTATCAGGATGTTCTTGCTCTTGAGGTCACGGTGGGCGATGGCCGGCTTGCCTTGCGTACCATAGATCTCGGTGTGCAGGTGGCAGAGGCCACAGGCGGATGAGTAGGCCAGTCGCAACAGCGCCGCCGTGTCCAGCGTGGTGAACTTGAGGTAGTCGCACAGCGAGCCGTTCTCATGGTAGTCTGTGATTAGGTACAGCTGCGTGGAGGCACCTGTGCCGTTAATGTCTGCCGCAATGAAACCTGAGGGGGGGGGGGGGGACGGAGAAAATGAGAAAAAGAGGGGGATGGAGAGAAAGAGAGAGGAGGAAGATGAAAGAAGGAAGAGAGGAAATAAATCAATCTAAAAAGCATTCATAATGGCCACTCAGTCGCTTCCAAACTACAAGCCAAATTGTGTATGGACAGAGTAAAGTATAGGCCTCATACTTATCTATGTGTGTATGTGTATGTGCAGAAGTCACACAGTTATGCCAGCGGGATCTTCATCTTACAGAGTATGTTCTCATGTCTCATTAGAACCGTCTGGTAGATCTCGGTCTCTCGGAACCAGCTAGCCTCCTCACGGGTGAAGAACACCTTGACGGCCACTTTCTCGCCTCTCCAGCGTCCCAGCCAAACCTCCCCGTAACGACCTTTCCCGATCAGACGCACTGTCTGGATCTGCTTGGCAATCGTGCGCTGGACCTATAGTTAAGAAAAAACACATCTTAATAAAAATGCACAACGGACAACGAAAGTAAAATGTGAGTCATGCTAAAAAAAACATGCATTTCCCTTCCAGAGATCCATATCCTAGATCCATATCATAGATATCTTAACCTTGCAATATACCTGGATATTTTTTGAAAACTTATCTTACACTTTCGCTCATTTGAAGAAGACATTTCTAGTGTTTGCAAAAATCCTTCTCATGTCCAACAGCAATAACGACAATGACAACAATGATCAATGTTCACTGTTCAATGTTCATGTCGTATGTAGTCTTATAGCGGCTGCTAGTTTGAATGGAGTGATCCACAGTGAGCTTAGCACTGATGGCAGAGGAGTTAGGCTGTTTCCAGTTACGCACGGCAGAGCACAGCTCAGCTCACACCCCAGGGTCATAGGCCCATGCCCTGCTCATCTCTGCATGTGCCTTGTGCCATCTCTACTTGTGTGTGACAGTGAAAGTGTGTGTGTGTGTGTGTGTGTGTGTGTGTGTGTGTGTGTGATTACAGCCACTCACCAGCAGAGGGAGCCCAGAGCCACTGCCAGAGGTCTGTGACTGGTTTATGAGGTCTTTGAGAGAGTCTCCCTCTGGGATGAAGGCCTCGTCCTGCTCCAGATCCCGGTGGTAGCGCTGGCGCTCTGTCTGCCATTTGTACCTACCACAACAACAACAACAACAACAAACACAAACATAGTAAAAAGTTAATGCCATTTGGTTAGGTAATGACTTTTTACATGGGCTTTATTTGGCCGTGATAAATATGCATTAGCACCACAGACACTTTGCACAGATGGGGATTCACAAAGCATCCCGTCTGTTATGAACACACCAATGATGTGTAAAAGCGAAGACACGTCGTCGACCTTGAGAGTACTTCACTTCACAAGTGTCCACAAAAAAAAAAAAAAGTGCAGAGAATTGTGTCCTATTTTCCACAGAGCCTAAGTACACAATCCCAAAAAGTGAAATAAATCACACCTGTAAGATGTGTTAGTCCTGCTGAGGTCATTCTTATGTCTGCTCCTTCAGGCTATTCTTTAGATCTGACTAGAATAATAAGTTACCCTTCATCATTAATGTGAACTCAGATTTAAATGAGAATTACGGATAACCCAGATGGAATTCTTCTGACCGGCAGTTTACGATATAATAATAATAAAAAAAGTGACAGATTATTTCAACTTCAAAGGATTTCAAGTCTCTCAGAGGAGAACACCGTGAATGTGAGTTCAGCTAAGTGGACCCAAAACAAAAACAAACAGACCAACAAGCTCAAATGCAGTCCAACTTTTCCCCTTATCATCCCAGTACATCTTTTTTCGAACTGCGGTGTGTCCGTGCTGTGTGTGTGCGCGTGCGTGTGTGTGTATGTATGTGCATGAATCACAATGTCCCTGCTAAGCTCTTAGACTTTACTGGCATGAATGAGCCATTTGGGATCCGTCTGTGTGTGTGTGTATGTGTGTGTGTGTGTGTGTGTGTGTGTGAGATGGCTGTACTCACCTGTAGTAACACACCACTGTGATACAGATGAGCGTGCAGCAGCAGATCGTCATGGATATCATGAAGGCCAACCAGTGAGGGTTTTCTGCAAGAGCACACCGATGACACACTTCAGAACACAGAGCATCAGGGTTTTAGAAAGCAGCACTACAGAAAGACTGACACTACTGTAAAACACACAAACACACACACGCAGGCACGCTTGTACACTACAGAAAGACTGACACTACTGTAAAACACACAAACAAACACACACACGCAGGCACGCTTGTACACAAAAAAGCATAATCAGAATGTAACATTAGACCGCAATCTCTGAGGAGATTCATTACACTCCACTGTGTGCAAAAGCTCCCTCTGATCAGTCTGGAGGGGGGGGGGGGAGGCACTTCAGTGCCCTTTGTCTGGAGATCTGGCTCTGGCAGCCCAGGCACTGAGCACCTTACACTACATCCAAACAACTGCGGAGCTGGAAAACTTTGTTGTGAATGCAATGCTCATCCACACTAATCGACCAGTTCTGCGAGATTTGGAGATGCCAGCACCCTCGGATTTGACTGAACGTGAACGTGGCCACAGCGCAAATGTCTGGATGGGGAAATGTGCTCACGGATTAATTCAACGTGCCCTGATTGGTCAAGGCCAGTCACGTGACTCGTTCATGTTATCCTTGCGAGGAAGACCAGTGAAGTCAACTATGACAAATGAGCAGTCTAATTATCCATTACTGCTAATGTTATCAGCACAAATATCAAATTAGAAATGTTAATTAACCTGGCTGCCTATGCTGACTGCTGTTTAGTTTAAGCAGTCTGCTTCAACAGTGCAAAAACATGCAGAAGAAAACTATCACTTCACCAGCGTAAATAGATGTGTACTGTCCAAAGTAGCCTGCGAGAACCCTCCAAAGAGACGGATTCAAGACTTGCGTGTGGACGGAGATCGGATCTGTTCTGTATAACCCGAATTCATTGATTGAGGCTAAATGTATACAAAGAGTCGAGTGGAGAGTGGTGGTGCGTTACCTGGGTCTGGGGGAGGGGGAAGGGTGGGCTGAAGGTCTCGGTTACAGAAGTCTTTCTGGCAGCACTCAATGGTCCTCCTTGTCTGTGCCCTGGGAGAGTCCTGAGAAGAATATAGGGTGGGGGAGGGGGTGGGCAGGAGGGTTAATGTTGGAAGTAAAAGCATGTGGGAGGGATGCAGGTGTGTGTGTGTGTGTGTGTTTGGTGGTTCACACAAACAGGCCAGGACTGACTCCATTTCATTAGAAACACACATATTGATTCAGCGGCATTTCATTTCCAGTCATTTCCGAAGCCCAGTTCCAGTTGCAGGCTGCTTGGCTCACTGCGGGCGTCTACTCTCTGCGAAGCCCAGCAGGGAGGCTGTGTGTGTGTGCGCGCGCTCACCTTGCACTGAAAGTGGGAGCCCTCAAACTTCATGCAGCCCGAGGTCAGGAACACTTCTCCATGCTCGTCCTCTTCGATAATGGCGAAGCATTGGCCGTTGGTCCTGCACAGAACATAAAACAGGAACAGTGTCTTTACAACACTCCCCGAGAAAGACTATGATATATAACTATGATGATCAAAGCGCATGTTCACAGCCACACAACCACAATCAGTAATATCGGGCACACTAACACATATAATATACACACTTATAGACAAATACACACACACACACACACACACACACACACACACACACACACACACACACAAGTGCTGGCAGTGTTTGATATGACACTACTTACATTTGCCCTTAGTGTCAAGACAAACAATATTTTGCATCACGTTACATTTTTGTAGATATCTCACCATAGAGACATTGCAGGAAGAATTATCTTTTCATATTTCGATAGGTTGTGTTATCTGGAATCTGGTAAGATTGCAATTGCAATTTGCAAAAATATATGTAGGCCAACTGACACATTTCCTGCATGTGCCCTGGCTTTATGACAGACAGAGGTGTGAGAACAACGTCTGATAGGGAGAGTAGATGATTTATTTTGTGGTGGGGGAAGGGAGTGGGGACGACGCAGAAATGTGATGTCATTTCAAGACCGGATTACTCAGAAACCTCTAATTGTAGAGACACTAGGTTCTCCTGTTTGTTTTGATGCGGTTTGCCATAGTTAAGAAAAGAGCTCATGAGATAATTCACTGAGATGAATGGGTGTGAGATGGAAGCAGAGTTTGACAAATTATTATTTTGATGTAAATTCAAAGCTAATTTTCTCACAAACGATTCATCAAATCAACTAGCGAGTAACACCGTTGGAAAGCTCAGGTTGTGCAGTTTCACAATGCTATCAGTGTGATGAAAACACTGAGTAATCTAATAGAGTAGAATGGACTTTTATGGCAATTTCGCTGGACATATGGAAATTTTAATTTTTAAGTTTTCTTTCGGTCGGAGGACGTAGTCATGACGGGAGGTGTTTGTTGTCAAGGCGGCAGCCCTAACTACGAAGCACTAGGGGAAACCCTGTACACACAAACACAGTATACTGGGCCACACCTCAGCCTGTGAAGGCCACAGTAAAGGGGAGAAGGTGCAGCTTACATGCAGGTGTTGTTCTTGGCATCCTCAGGGCAGTGCCCTGAGCAGTAGCAGCTGAGAAAGCGCTGGGCATCCTCCGGCGCCACCGTGCTGTCGTCCCCTGAACGAGCCGAGTCCGCCTTCATCCCTGTACCGTGCAGCACGTGGTCCGGGTTCTGACCCGCTGCAGACAAATACAGAGAGATAGAGAGACAGATAGATAGACAGATAGATAGATAGATAGAGAGAGAGAAAGAGTGTGAGAGAGAGAGTGACAGAGAGAGGTCTTTATTTTTCCTTTCGTTCTTTTCTGTCTAATCAGGAATACAAACAAATGAAGTTAGTGAAAGTGAAGGACAATTCCGTTGCACTAGACAAAACGGCCCTAACCTTCACATCACTGATTCAAAACCACACGAGCATGTGGAGTTTGTCATTCTACATTCTACAAGTGTCTCCAGGTATCTTGCAGAGCAAAGTTATCAGTCCTACACAGACAGGAAATATGGGATACGAAGGGGGAGGGGCAAGGGGGGCAAAGTGAACAAATTGCTTAAACTGGGTCAGACCTGGAGGCTCAGCTGATTATGATCTATCTTGGTGAGGGTGTCACCACACTACTGCACAAACTACAAGGAATCTTGAGAATGCACTTAATAATTTAATTTCTCTACATTGTGTTACACTATTGCACTTTCAACTTAAAACAGCGCAGATTCTATGTTAGCAATATGCACTCCTTGTTAGTTCATTGTGTTGTAGCTTGAATGTTATCCTCTTTTGTAAGTCGCTTTGGATAAAAGCGTCTGCTAAATGCCTAAATGTAAATGTAAATGTAAATGAATCTGAGTGTGTGTGTGTGTGCCCGTGTGTGTGTGTGTGTGTCTGTAACCCTGGACCTGTTTCGCAGCCCTGTTCTTCAACTCAGGTTGGTGATTGTGAGCAGATAGGGGTAAAGCTATGACCAAATGTCTGGTTCCTTCATTCCAGTTCACTCCTCTCTCTCTTCCAAACCTCCCACCTGACCTTACCTTTCTTTCCCTCCCTCCCTCCCTCCCTCTCTCTCTCTCTCGCTACAATCACCACCACAAAATGCAGGGGGAGGGTGTGTTCTATGTGCACGCACGTGTATGTGTATGTGTGTGTGTCTATGTGTGGGAGCCAGCAAGACATACACAGAGAAGAGAAAAAGAGAAAGAGAAAGAGAGAGAGAGAGAGAGAGAGAGAGAGAGAGAGAGAGAGAGATAGAGACTGCAGGCACTTCCTCTCAAGCATGACATGACTTTAGTCTTTCCAGTTCAGACTTGTCAGTAAAAAGCTAATCAGCCCACAAGGCTGCACGCTTTGAGAGACAACGGCTGCAATGTGTGCTTTTCATCAGCAGCAGGGAGACTCCATCAATCCGTTCCTCCTCCAGTTCCCTTTATGGCCTGTTGTTCTCTCGCTCCCTCTCTCTATCTCTCTCTCTTTCCCTCTCTCTGCATTTCTCCCTTTCCTCACCCTTTTGGGCCCTTTTATTTCCTCCCCAGCGGCCTCCTCGTGATGCGGACCTGCGTGGCTCTAGCTGAAGTCTACTTCGAAACGCTTGTTAACTGCTAGGAAGAGATATGAAAGAGTCTCTCTGTCGAGGGTCGGCCTCGTTCTCACAACAGCACAAAGTGGATTAGAGGTTGAACTCCAGGGAAGAAATACTTCACTTTGTGTACACTCACAAACAAGGACGGATGGAGGACTCTCACATGGGCCTGGGAATCCTAAACTTCCTTTTTGATTGGCCTGGCAAAAAGTGCTGTGTACTCAGCCTTAAAAAGGAGCAACATGTAATAATCGTTTTAAGGTGAAAACATCCAAAATGGACACAAACAACAACAGAATGTGAAGAAACAACAGCATTAATATTAATCAAATACAAGGTGTTGTCCAGATATCCTCTGAAGGTAAACAGCAAATCAGCTCACTTCGGTGTAGCTTTCCTATGATGTCACATTCAACCATGTATAGATGCTGTATTACACAATAAAAATGAACGGCAAACTTATTTGAAGACATAAGATCCACACATCAATTTTGAGTAAATACTATACACTAAATGACTCTGTACTAGTACACCACCCTAGATAAAAAGGTGTATTTTTTAAGGGGGGGGGGTTCACAGGTCCTGTACTGGAAAGTGCTCCACTTAACTTATCGCTGCCTATCTGAAATCATTTGGCTGGCACGTAATACCTAGAGTAGTCTTGTGGTCTATTGGACAATTGCAGAGAGTGAGCGAGTGAAAGAGGCAGAGGACGGTCCAGAGGTCAATGAGCGCTTACGGGCCCCTGATACTGAACTCTGGGGGGGGGAAACAAAGCAAACACTCATTTGTTGAGCAAACAGTATGGGGTGGGCAGGGGCTATCTTACGGCAACACCCTGAGAAAACAGCGCCTAATGGCAGTGTGGTGGCGGCTGGCTGCTCCAGCGGCAGCCGAGGGAGCAGCATGATTGGTGACTATGGTGCCGGGGATAGAGAGAAAAAGGAAGAGAGGGAGAGAGAGGGAGAGGGAGAGAGAGAGAGAGAAGTGCCTCACTGCTCGGGCTCTCTCTCTCTATCCGGGTCCAGGGAAAAGAGCCGGGAGATTACGCCACTCCACAGTGCCCCCCTAATGAAGCCCGGCAACCGCGTCATACTCTCCTGGGAGGGGGCAGACTTCCAGACTCCCTCTCTCCCTCTCTTTCTAGTGCTCTCTCTCTCTTCCCCCCTTGCTCTATCTTCTCCCTCTTTATCTCTTTCTCTCTCTCTGTGTGCTTCTGATCCTTTCCCTTGCCATCTCTGCATCTGCACACCCCACCCCTCTCTCCACACACACACACACACACACACACACAGGGTAAATCACTGCGTGTGACCTTCAAGACTCCAAAACAACACAGTGACGAATAGAGGGGGATTGTAGAAACCGTAACTTAGTTAGGAGCGCAGTAGAGAGCCAAAAGACAGAGCTTCTCCAACTCCACCCCCCCCCCCCCCCACACACACACACACACACCACACCCCCATCCCCCTCCCTTGCCTTCGATCTTTTATGTTAAGTGACAGGCTAATAAAACACTTCAGTGGTGGCATGGCCACAGGCCCAGAGCAAAAAGAGAAAAAAAAAGCTGATGATCACAGCAGCGAAGAGACAAGCCCAGAGGCGGCATGGAAAGTTCCAGAACTGAGAGAAATGGAGAGAGAGACAGAGTTGGACGGGGATCAAAAAGGCCAGGCCTCAAATAGAAAGCAGAGTGTTGAACACACAACTCCTTTTCCCTTTATTTACCCCCTTCGAGTCCTCTTGCAGTGTTCCTTCAAGATCCTCAAACACACACACAGCCTGACAGTATGGTGACCACCCCACCCACCCACACTCACCAGTATGCACGCACACGCACGCACACGCACACACACACACGTGTGGGTTGGGGCTGAGTCTATATTTGTGTGTGTGTGTGTGTGTGTGGGGGTGGGGTGGGCTCACTGTATGCTGTCAGGCTGTCAGGATGTTGAGAGATTGAGTGTCTCCAGCCAGCCACACTTGTGAAACAGCTCCTGCTTCTTTAAAGAGCAGCATTGTCTGAGGACCCAAGGCTCTGACAGCGGGGCTGAACTACCATGTGAACTCTTGTCCCCCCTACCTCCGGCAGGCTCCGGCAGGGACCCCCAGGAGTGGAGGCACAGGATACGTAGAGACCCATGAATCTGCTCTCCTCTGGCCCTGCGGCTTCACTCCCCAGCCCCATCCCTCTTCTCACTCTCTTTTTCCTGCCTTTTCACCTCTCCTTCCTCTTCACCTTCCTCGCCCCCAGCCTTCCTCCATCCCTCCCTCCGCACTAGGTAGTCATGATTAGCCCAATGGCGATGACTGATGAGGCCCAGAACACATCAGACGGCGGCAGACCTCTCTCTTTCGCTGTTTATCCTTCTACCTCTTTTTCTCTTTCTTTCTTTCACTCTCTCTCCCTGCCCTTCTCCTTCCCTGCCTCCCTCTCATTTCCACCCCTCTCTCTGCTTCTGCTTCCCTCCTTCGCTCCCTTCCTCCTCCACCCCCCCCCCCCATCTCAGTGAGGTTGTGCAGACACATGTGTGCTTAATTCAGCCGCCAGGCGCAGAGGAGACTGAGGTCTGGCAGAGGCGGCCTGTAATGAGCCTCTGCTTACAGACATACAGAGAGAGAGAGAGAGAGAGAGGAAAAGAGAGGGAGGGAGGGAGAGACAGAGAGAGGGAGAGACGGCCACATGCCACTCGTTCCCTTAAAGGAGCAGCTTGCTCAGGCTGCTGAGTAGACACAAACACTAAAAAGACAAGGCTCAGCTCCATCTGTGTGTGAGAAAAACAAACACTGAAAGCAGGTCTTGTAGATGACACTGAACTTGATGTGTGTGTGTGTGTGTGTGTCTGTCTATCTGTACGCGTGTGTGCTTCTGAGGAGGAGAAAATGTGTTCTGGGCAATTAGAGGTACAATGCTGTGAAACCCATTCCACTGATCTTATTTCAAACATAATGCTAGCACACTGTTTTCCACTACGCCACCCCATGAAACAAACAACCAGTCAATAATGCAGGAAAATGCAATAACGTTAAGGGACGACAAAAGGGACCAGGTCCCATCTGAGCGTGCCCACATGTTCAACACATGACCGGCTCTAAAAATAGCCGCCTGCCTCTTCCGGACTCCAGACAATGAGAGGAGGGTGACTGTGGCGCCAGCGAACAAGGAGCACAGCCGGCCGCTGGGCCAAAGTGACCTTTCCCGGAGTATCGGCCAGCGGATGGGTTTCAGAGCAAGGAGAGCGAGGGGAGTGCAGGCCTGAAATTACACCTTGGCCACACCGCTGATGACCAGGCGGAAAGAGAAAGAGAGAAAGAGAGAGCGAGAGAGAGGAACGGTGGGGGGGGGGGGGGTATGTCAGTGAGCTTCAAAGAAAGATGAAGTGTCACCTTCTCCTCCTTCACAAAGTCCTGCCTGACAACAAGCAAGAGACATCCATCCATTTCTCCGCGTGCTCTGTGCATCTCTTCTTTCTGCCGGCTCATCATCACGAGGCTCGGTGGCGGAGAACATGACAGCTGAGCAGGGGCTCGCTGCTGCCGACACGGCTTGCGGTCGGGTGAGGTGAGGATGGCAGTGACAATGAGGGCCGATTCTGTGGCTGAACTTAATCTCTGAGCGGGAGTACGTTTGCACCATCGCCTGCGTGGAACGCTTTCAATACGAGGGACAGCACATCAATTCGTATCAGTTGAGCGGCAGCCAGAGCTCAGAGAAGGACGAGGAAGAGGAAGATGAGGAGGAGGAGGAAGAAAAACAAACCGAAATAACAGAGGAAAGTAATCTGCCTTTGTCCTTGAGAAGTCACAACTTCATCGATCTGTCCTGTCTTGCCATTCTGTAGCACTACACCCTTTTCCCTGTGCACCACATCAGAGAGGGGGAGGGACCATGGCCATGCTAATATTGATCATCGTCACCCATGACGGTCCAGGCGGTCCAGCCATATCAGCAACCTATCTATCTATCTGCGTGGAACTAGGTCACCTTCACTAAGACAAGCCTCTGAGAAATCATCCAGGCTTATGAATTCCTACTCATTTAATTCACTCTAGGGACTTAGGTTACTGAATAAGCTGCACCATTAACAAATCAATCTGTCTTAACAAGTAGTGACACTTTTCAAAAGGTTTTGATGGTGAAACGATCCCTTTAAGTCCAAGCAGAGTAGAACATTTGGCATGATCACAGACACAGAGCCAAATGTTCTCAGAAAGCTCTAGAGCAAACTGAAGCTGGGGATTCAAACACTCCATGTGTTGTTGTTGAGGTTTAAATCAGGCATGCCAGGGAAGTCGAACATGAGTCTCACACCCGTCCCAGGCAGACAAACGGCAGCTCATTATGGCTACACACACACACACTCGCACAGAAAACAACACGTCTCACGCAGACTCATAAAACCAGCATGGGCGTTACGAGCGCGGAATTCTAATTGGCTATACAACACCTTCTGTACCACAAAGAGGCTGACGAAGGTCATCCACCACAGAGGTGGCACACTAAAAACAAAGACAGACCCCTTCCCATCACCTGCCCCCTCAAAAAACAAAATCCACGCAAACACTCCGCTCTCCTGACTCCAAAACCTTTCCAGTCTTTCTGTCTCTCATGTCTTATGTGTGAAAGCATTCAGGACATTCTGAGCTCTGCGGCCCCTTCTTATCTCCGCAAACATAAATCAAAACAAACCAATTAGGAGTGCCCTTTCCCCACAGCTCTGAGCATCTGAGTATTTCCTGCGAACAATGGCGTGTTTGGAGTGTGAGTGGCCCGCGGCGGCACGGACAGTGCTATACAGGAAACGGTTAATGTGCAGAGAGGGGAAGAGAGCGCGGCAACAATCAGTTTAAGAGCTTCCTGAAGTGGGGGTCCCAGTGCGGGCCAGGGCCTCTGCTGTGACTGCGACTGCTGCTGCTGATGTTAGGGACTAGGGACTGCGGGCTTCAACTGACATGGAGGGTCTAGCTGTTGTAAAAAGGGGGTCATGAAGTCGCAATGCACTCGACCTCTGTTTTGACTTATGACTACAGACTTAACCACAGATCCTTAATCCATGTGCAAAAAAGTGGTCCAATGAGTTTTTTTTAACCTTATTGGATTGAATTTCAGATATTCATGTTTATTTAAATACACACCTGGATTTTACACTGTACTGTAACTAGTAGTGTAGCAATGAACAACAAACACTCAAACAGTTTTTGCTCAATCACAGGATTTGCCAACAGAACAAAAACAATGCGGCAAAGGAGAAATATTAACATCACAACTGAATGTTTTAAGAGGGCATTCCTGGTCAAGGCTTGAAAAAAACAGAAACCAGTGTGGGTAGGTGTTTCATTTGAAGTCTCCTTTGAGTCCAGCAGGAGCTTGTGGGCCTGTAGCCTGTAGCTTTTTATCAGGAGATCTGCTGGCACTAGTAGTGTAGTCAGTATAACGCAAGCCTGCTTTGCCTTTTCAACATTTGCCTGCTCTGCTGAAGGCCTGTTTATGGCCACGTCCCTGGCAAAGGCAGCGGCCCTGTTTGGAGTTTACGACCTGTCGGAATGACTCACTCCCCAGCCCACGATTGGATAAGGATGAGTAGAACACACAGGTATGCAGATCAACTGAGCCTCTTCAAAGATACCTAACTAACACCGAAGCACAGAAACACTGACTGAAGCTGCATATCCACACAAGACCAGGATCCTTATGTGTTTTTCCAGCATATACCACAAACCCGCACACTGTTTGTCCCATAAGACAGAACAACACTACACACACACACACAGCACACTAGAAAAGCATTCTTTGATCATGTTTCCAAACTCCAGGGTTATCTTCCAGAGGTTGCATTAAGGCCCCCCCCCCCAAACAAAATACCATGAATGTTCCATTCATTACCACATAAACCACAACCCTGAATGTCATGAATGTCAATGAGTCCTGCATCAGTGGCTCATTTGCATTAATTGGTTGCCCACACAGTGGGTGAGTGAAGATTAGGATCTTCCATCCTACCCCTAGATTGGAGTTCATCACATTGGGGGGAAAAGCAAACAATAGGGCAATCAGGACACTTTTCAATGACAAAAGGCCCATGTGCCACCTCTTCTTCCCTAAAAGAGTTTGACCTATCAAAATAGGAATCACAAAGGTCAGTAAAGTATGTTGTCAAATTACTCTGTGACCTAGGCCTCTGTGTGTGTTCCATTATCTTTAGCGCCTTCAAGGCTTTGTTCCATAACCATTTCCAACTATTTTAATCAAAAAAGAACAGTTTTGTTATGACACGCCCCATATCATTTCACAGCACTTACAAATACACACACAAACAGACTTACCTTGAGCCTTCAGGACAAGCAGCATGCAGACCGCCGTTTCAACCAGGTGCACAAGAGTCCCATGCATTGTGACTCGTCTTGCGAAATGAGCCAAATCTTCTGGGAAACGTAGTCCTCCTCTAGACTGTGTCTGTGTTTGTCTGCAATCTTGGCTCTATCTTGTGCAAGCGCAGACTGAATCCAGGAGAAGGGGCCGTGGGCAGGTAGATGGGAAGGGAGGGGAGAGTGGAGGGAACGTTTAGGAGCAAAGAGGGCTTCAGGGGTCAGGCTCAGAGCTTCCTTCTCACAGGATCCACTGGGCTAGTTAGCTGGGGGGAGGGAGGGAGGGAGAGAGAGAGAGAGATGAGACTCAAATAGTATTGGTTTGATCAAACAGAAGTGCATATTGTACTGACCACAGAAAGCAATAGAGGTATGATGGTGAAGAGCCGCACTTAAGTAGAGTCAACTTTAAGTGTCTATTGCTATACATTGTAAAGTAAAGTAAAGTTGACTGGTATTTAGTAGATGCTTGTATCCAAAGAGACACAGATTTGCAACGCGAGTTAGGAAATCAAACCCAGGTCACCCGATTGTCAGTTGAGTAACTTTGAGTTACCACTGCTCATTGTGAAAAGTGTACCATATTTTTCAAAATAATCATCTACTTCAACTTTTACAGACCTCTTTAAGAGAAACCATGGGAAGACTGAGAAAATTCACCTACTACGGTTTGCACCTATCCACTCTTGTCCACCTTACACCTAATGGAAGAAATCTCAACCTTACTTTCCTTCACCCAGAGCCCATATGGTTTTTTGGGTGTGCAGACAAGCAGACAAGTCAATGCAGCCTTTGGGCCCTGGGAGAATCAGACTGCAATCACCACTCCTAGAGTCCCTGCTCGCAATTCCACACACCGTGTCACCTGCCAAGTGTACACACGCACAACACACACACACACACACACACACACACACACACACACACACACACACACACACACACACACACACACACACACACACACACACACACACACACACACACGCATGCACGCACACACAGCCAAAACTGTCAAAGTGGTGCCCTGGTGAGGGCCACATACTATACTTCTACCAAGACTTCCTCCACTATCACAACACTCTATCTCTATTTTTCACCGCAAACCGTGCATCTTTGCCGTCGCGCTTTTCCCGGGCCTCGACCCGGCGACCCCTGCCAGGCCCTTGAATGGGGAGGGGGTTGGGGTGCTGCGGGGCTCACCATGCCCAAATGATTTGTCGGAGGGGATGTTCCGCAATTACCCGCGCCAGCCCCAGCCCAGCGTTATTAACGAGATGTGTCTGCTCCCTTGTAGGCCTAAGCCTCCCGCTGCAATTAGCGACCCTAAGTGGAGCCCGTCGGGGCGGGGAGGGAGGGGGGCAAATTAGTGGCGGAGCGGGCCGGTCTCTTGTCACTTCTGATTTGCCCCGGGGGGACAAAGAGCCCCGACCTGTGGCCTAGTTTTCACACAACCCTGACTGGCTAACGAGTGAACAAAGCGGCTCTCCTCAAGGCTGGAGGGGACAAGACAGCCAAGCAGGCACCTCTGCACAGGGCCGAGTGCTGGCCGTGTGTGTGTGTGTGTACACGTGCAAGACAAGCGTGTGTATGTGAGTGTTTGAAGAAGGGACAGAAAGATAGACTGTGTGTGGTGTGCGTGCCTGTGTGCGCCGCAGTAACTGACCAAAGTGAGAGAGTGCGTGTGAGAGTGGACCAGTGTGGGAGCATGCGTGCGTGCATGCATGCAACTGCGTGAGTTCTGTAGGAGACTCTGTGTGTGTGTGTGGAATAATAAATGTACTTTGAGCATGAGAACGTGTGAGCAAAGTGAACGTTGTGTTTTTTTGCCATGGCCAGACGTGTGAATATGTGGTGATTGGGTGGGTTCTAAGTGACAGATTCTTATGGCCATTCCTCCATATGTTTGAAAAAAAACAACCCACCCACTTCCAACAGTAAACAACATGCTCCATAAGGTAAACAACATAAACAAAAGAATAAAGCCTCGAAAAACAGATGATAATTGAACTGAACTGATCAAACAGTACAGAGACAGACGGCTTTGACAAGTCTGAACAGAACGGCCGCACACCAAACCACTGCCATACTGTTAACAGCCCATACGGATAAAACTACAAGCTGTACCACAAGGATCCCAACACACACACACACACACACACACAGACACACAGAGACACACACAGACACATCCCTCCTTCTTGGAGCACGGCTGAGGGGGAGCTATAAAAAGGCAGCAGTGCCGAGTGTGTTTGACTTGGGCGATTTTCAGACGGCCAGAGCAACTTTCACTCAGCCCTGCTCTACAGGGGCCTTCTCCTGCAGCAGGCTCGCTTGTGTGGCATGTCTCAACTTGAGGAGAAGACAACTTTGTGCATTCTACTGTGTGTGTGTGTGTGTCTGTGTGTGTGTGTGTGTTGCTATGCGTCAGGGAATGAGTGGGCGGTAGTCAGCAGTGGAACAAAACAACAAATAATTTCTCGCCTGTGAAGTGTGTGTGTGTGTGTGTGTCTTGCTGAAGGGTTCATTCTCCAGAGCTACAGCTAACATAGCATGCATATTTTTGTCCAACATTCATTTCCCTGAAGAAAGCCAGGTTAGGTAACTTGCATTCAGCTCTCCAGACAGCTACCAGCTTTAAAGGGGATTTTGTGTGTGTGTGTGTGTGTGTGTGTGTGTGTGTGTGTGTGTGTGTGTGTGTGTGTGTGTGTGAGAGAGAGAGAGAGAGAGTGTGTGTGACCCTGCAGGGTGTGGGGTGTGTGTGTGGTGGTGGGGGGACTCCAATAAAGCATGAAATTGAAATCTCATACTTCTACATCTTAGTTTTTCAATAAAGAACTCAAGAGTGCTCAGAGAACCTTTAAGGAATAAGCCTGTCTGTGAGCTGCAGAATACTCCCTGGCTGCCTCCATTTCCTTACGTGTGTGTGCGTGCGTGTGTGTGTGTGTGTGTGTGTGTGTGTGTGTGTGTGTGTGTGTGTGTGCAGGGGGAGTGGGGATGAAAAGCCTCTTTGTCTGATGGAACTGTGGCGCACCTGTATGGTCTACTCACCCTTAGAACAAGCCACTCAAGCCTACCCCCCCCACACACACACACACCCCTCACCCAACACCCCCGCCTCACCCCATGAGAAGACCCACTACTATAGTCTCTGAGTGCATTCTGGGTGGAAACTATACCTGAGGGTCCCACACACCACTGCTCCAACTCAATGTGTCTCCATTACCTACTCCAGACGTCTGCCTCTCTCACTACATTAGGCTGGCTCTGTGGAAGTGTCCAAACATCTTGGAGCTTTCGCTGGGATTGAAGGGGTTTTAGGGCTCGGCAGCACTGGCCAGAGGGGAGTTGCATTACACCTATGCTGATCCAATGCAATTTGAGGGTTGGTGGTGGGAGGAGGAGGATTGGGGGGGGGGGTCACAGTACAAGGCAGAAATAGTGAAAGTGAGGGGGGGGGGGGGGGGGGGGGGGGAGAGAGAAAAAGAAAAAGAAGGCCGTTTCATCTTATCAGAAAAAGAACAATGGGTGGGAAAAGACACTCAGCCCTCAAGAACACCTTAAGTGAGTGAGAAACTGACTAATGAATGTATTTCAGAACATTACACACTGAGGACCGTCTTGCAATGTTCACCTCAAAACCTGACTCTTTATTTGGGTATGGGCAAGGGCTCAAGTGGACAAGAAGTAATGGAGGACTGCAGTCACGAAACTCGGAGGGCAGCAACACTCCTCCTTGGAGCTAATCAAGCCCCCCCCCCTGCTTGCTGACATTCTGGACCTGTTCTCTGACTGAACACTGTGGTCTGTCGTTTGTCTCTCTTCTCTCTCTCTCTCTCTCCCTCCCTCCCTCCCTGCCTTGGCTGGGATCCCTGCAGCCCTCCTCCCCTCCCTCCCTCCCTCTCTCTCTCTCTCCCTGCCTCCCTCCCAGGGCCCCTCCTTGCAGGCAGGGTTCTCTGTGCTGCAGGCTGCCTTCC